>OW240913.1:106059405-106217842 GCA_933207985.1 Pelobates cultripes
ACAAATAAAGTCAGAAAATAGAATATAATGCACAAAATGCTAAAATACAGCTGAAATAAAGGAAAAAATATATACATAAAATGAAAAAGTAATATGACTGTAAAGGAAATAAATAACAAGTTAAACCAAATAGAATAGAATAACTATATATATATATATAAATATAGATAAAATATAACAAAATATAAGAATATGCAGATAAATGACAGAAGTAAATATAAATATAGGCCACAGCAACCTACAATAAGCAGGAGGCAGTGGCACTCTGACCTGTGCTGATGAGGAGCAGCAAAGAAAGAGGATGAGTCATCAAATGGAGGAAGTCTTATTACCTCTTATAACGGACCGATTTGCACAAAAGGGGTAAAAACCATTTAGGCGATCGGCCCCCTTTCCAGAGATGCAGGCACAGCTACTGCAGAACACCAAACCTACGAACCGCCAATAAGTGAATGCTCCAAACACCCGAACTGCATACAAGGGAATGCTCCAAACACCCGAACTGCATACAAGTGAATGCTCCAAACACCCGAACTGCATACAAGGGAATGCTCCAAACACTCGAACTGCATACAAGGGAATGCTCCAAACACTCGAACTGGAACCTCACGAATTGCTGCTAGCAGACGAACAGGAAAAGCACCCAAGCGGCTTACACTCCTAGCAATCAGTCTCTATCAGCATACAGTAAATCCCCACAAAGACGAGACAAGGCTCCGTGTTGAGGGTCAAGCAGTGGTCTGTTTAATGAGGGCTACCTGCCCAGTATTTATGCAGGTCTCCCACCTGGTGGACACTCCCCTAGGGGACCAAATGGGAGACTGTGACAAGGGACAGACAAGTAGACAAATAGGACACACAGTCACAGTATATTCCCACAATGCATCCTGGCTTCCTCCCCTCTGCCCTGGGAGATAATTGAGAAGTAATTCAATTATCTCCCAAGACAAAGGCAAAAACTCCATTACACACGTGGGGACACAAAACCAGTATTATACTTTAAAATACATAAAGTAACATTTATTACATAAAACACAAACATGTAACATATCCCCAGATAGCTCAGGTCTGAGTGCACATTATTAGGTGAATGGCACTCAGACCACACGAATACAGTTTAATTGCCATGGAGCCAAAGTCTTTAATTACACGAATAGGCTCTATGGCATAGCTATCTGGGTTAAAACATTCCCCCAACACAAAATACTGAATTTACATACATTTGTTAAATTGGTACGAATTAGAACCAGGGGCTGGAGGCTCAGCGGTGCTTAGCTGACACAGTGTCCAAATTTTGGCGTAGGAAAGCCGGGCAGACAAGCGCTGGCTGCCCGGGGAGCTCCAGAACATCGCCATCGTGTGGCGGCTAGGTGTTACCGCGACCACCCAGTAACAGTCAATTAAGCTGCGGTTAACCGCAGCTACTGGGTGGTCAATTGCCGGCACACGCTCGTTAAGCCGCGGTTAACCGCGGCTTCAGGTAGGTAAATGGAGGGCACACGCCAGCTTCTGGGTGGCCAATTAACGGCGCCGGACGACTTCCCACGGCTCTGGGGAGTCTGATAGAAGTCTGTTTGTTCGGTAGATAGAATGTACCGAACGGCTGTGCAGAAAGGAAGGAATAAATCTTTCTGCACAGTAAAATTAACCGTTTAACTGCCGGTCCATAATCCAAAGGCAGCAGGCGGGCAACCAAGCTCCTCCAATGCAATGTGGCGAGATTGGTCTCGTCACACCTCTGTTGTCTTCTGATTGGTTATTTCTGTTCCTAGTCAAACTTGTGCTGCTATGGAGTTTTAGTAAAGAAAGTTAAGCAAAATATGAAGCTTCCTGTCCTTAATAAAATTAGTAAATATTGAGTAAACGAAAACAGTTCAATTCTACCTAAAAAACACTGACTGATTGTGTATCTTTTATAGTTTTCTATGCAATGATGTTGTTTGTCAGAGCTGGGAGTCATGGTGAACAAGCTTATCAAACATTTATTAAAAAAGTTAGACAATCAGAGGCATCAAAGGACTAGAAGCTTCTCACCAGTTTGAACTAATATGAAAGACAAATTCTCGTGAAGAGCCAGACACGTTCTCCATATGAAAAACCAGACAAGTTCTCCAACTGAAGAGCCAGATGAGTTCTCCAACTGAAGAGCCAGACGAGTCCTCCAACTGAAGAGCCAGGCGAGTTCTCCAACTGAAGAGCCAGGCGTGTTCTCCAACTGAAGAGCCAGGCGAGTTCTCCAACTAGCCACGTGAGTTCTCCAACTGAAGAACCAGATGAGATCTCCAACTGAAGAGCAAGGAGAGTTCTCCATCTGAAGAGGCAGGCAAATTCTCCTGAAGAGCCAGACAAGCTGTCCATCCACTTTAGCTCCTTATTTTGCTTAGAGACGTTTTGAATAAGTGAACATATGATTCCCTAGCTAACTGCATCTACTGACTCTTTGCCAAAGTACTCATCTGGCTCCACAGAAGAAGTTGTCTGGTTAAATAGAAAAACGTTTCAGTTGACTATGCTAGAGAATTAGTTCTCCTTTGTACAGGTCTAAAAGTTCTATTCTGATTGTGAGTTTCGTTTTAATATACTTTCTATAATCTTATTGTGGACACTCAAGACACCCATTCTTTTTTTTTTTTGCATTTCCCATGAAACATTATATAGAGCTTCAGGCAAAGGGACAGCATGGGGGGATTATATTTTAGGTCAATATGGAAAGGCTGTAGGTCACAAGTTCTGTGTGTGTTATCGAATCCTGGATCCCAATCTTCTTCATTTGTTTTGCAGATGTTTTATAACTGCAGTTGTGTGGCAGTGCGGGGGAGGGCTCTTCATGATAGCTTCGCTGTGGCAGGTCCATGCGCTAGAGGAAGCAAATTTTCAAATATGTTTCTATATTTCATGATTCTATCTGTGATTTTCTCATTCATATTGTCCATGGGGGCACTCCAGGATATGTACTTCTTCTCAGGTAATTCCTTTCCTGAACTTGTCTCACTATGGAAATAAAAGAACATTAAAATTAACAACTGCATCTCCATTAGAGAAATGTTCCTCTCGATAACTGATCGTTGTTAATTTAGGAATATTCCTGAAGATGTTTGTGCGCTTTCTTTTCTTGCAGGTGTATTAAGCCAGAGTTGAAATCTTTTGCACTGGGTATTCACACAATGTCAGTGAGAGTTCTTGGTGAGTCTTGGCTTCCATAATTCCGTAATAAGAGATACAAACCACGGGAACTGCAGATACAATTATCTTATATTATATTTGGTATTCAGTTTTAAGAAAAACTTGGATTAAGGTTGTAACGGATCACCTGGCACCCCGACTGGGTACCTCCGTTGAAAGATGCTCCTAGCGCTTCCAGAGGACTCCAAGCACTCCACCAGACACCATAAGCACCGCAGGCTGCAGCTATCTCCCTTCAGAACGAAGCAGGAACAAGCTCTTACAAGAGCTCAGTGATTATAGCAAGGGAATATGCCTAGCATAGCAATCCCTTGTAGCAGATTCCCCCAATAAGAGACAGGACTCAAGTTGAGGGTAAAAATAGAACTCTCTGGCTGCTAGCTTGCAGCCCTTTTTATTAGGTGCTCCCATGAAGGGGAGGGACACACACAGTAACGTACATTAACCAATCACACAATAGTTACATCCCACACATAGCCCTCCCCTCTACCTGTAAACTAATTATCTGTACACACAGGGAAATACAATTATCATAGGTAGGGAAAATACAGTTTTTACACAACATTCATAACTCCCAAAATATACATCACATTCGCATAAAAATACATATTCACAATCAATCCATTCAGGGGAACAACATATTAAAAAATGGCATGAATCAGACCAGGGGTATAAAAGTTAGTAAAAGTATCTTTTGTTTCCCCTGGCTCAAACAGTAAAAGTAAAACATCCCCACAATGCATCCTGGCTTCCTCCCTTCTGCCCTGGAGATAATTGGAGAAGGAATCTAATTATCTCCAAAGACAGAGCCAAACTCCATTACCCACATGGCAGACAAAAGACAGTAAAAGACATAAAATTACATACTGACACATTTAGTACATAAAACACACATTTCTACATATCCCCAGATAGCTTGGATCTGACTGCACATTATTAGATGAATGGCACTCAGATCCCACGAATAAGCCTTTCTGCAGGGAAAATAAACAGTTTAACCTGCAGGGCCATAGTCCAAAGGCAAGAGGCGGGCAAGCAGCCCCCTCCAAGGACACGTGGCGAGGTCGGTTTTGCCACACTTCTCCCCTTTGCCCCCAGACTAACAGGGTATCTGACCTCCTGCCGGTCAGTGCCCTGGTTAGTCCAGCAACCCACCCACGAAGCACAAACAGCAGTACAGCCCACCCACAATAAATGTTTACTCCACCTGGATAAAGTAGCAACTTGTCCATGTCCAGGTGCCTCACCCCGGCTGTGTGGGGAGCTGGTAGACTGCCTTGGTGGGTTGCTGAGTGGGCAGAGACCAGCGGTACTCTGCCCTGGTGCCAGTGCTACCACCGAAGTAGCCTGATTGGAGCCTGGTTGTGGGAGGGGGAGATCGACCGTCTCCCCTCTGGGTACACAGCTCTGGGGCTGGGGAACAGGACCGACCGTCTCTACCCCTTGGGCTGTAAGCGCAGAGACTACGGTCCCATCTGCACAGTTGCGGGGCTCAACATCTCCCCTTGGTGGGTTAGGCTGCAGCTGGAGAGAGGGTGTAACAAGCTCCTCTCTCTGGACTGTCAACTGCCGCTGGGGAGAGGGGTTAACAGGCTCCTCTCCCTGACACTCTCTCTGCTGGTGGAGAGGCGGACCAGCTGTCTCCCCTTTCATTATTTTGTCCTGCTGCTGGGGTGTGAGACTGATGGTCTCTGCTCCCTGCAGGACACACTGCCGCTGGGGAGGAAGGACGACACCTTCAGCTCCCTGGGGTACACACTGTCGCTGGAGAGGAAGGATTGCACCCTCAGCTCCCTGGGGTACACACTGCTGCTGGGGAGGAAGGACGACACCTTCGGCTCCCTGGGTTACACACTGCTGCTGGGGAATGGAGACTGGGCTCCCAATTCCCTGCATATCACACTGCCGCTGGGGAATGGAGACTGGGCTCCCAATTCCCTGCATATCACACTGCCGCTGGGGAATGGAGACTGGGCTCCCAATTCCCTGCATATCACACTGCCGCTGGGGAGAGGAGACTGGGCTCTCTCTGTCCCGCAACTGTAGCTGCCGGTGGAGGTCCACCCACCGTGGCAGCTGACCGTCACCCTCTGCCCGGTACAGCAGAGTCTTGAATACTAGACTCCTCACGAACTTCACGGATTTCTCAGCTGGATTAGGTCCGAAGAAGTTCAGCCGCAACCACATCATACGGTCAAATTCCTGTACAGAGTATCTGTACTCCACTGCTGGTTCCATTCTGTTGCTGTCAGGGTCGCTGTACTGAGACATGCGTTGCCCTCAAATTGTAAAATCCACGGAATGGTGTCTCCTGTAGCTGTCCTTCTGGCTGTAGGAACGATCCCGCCGCTTGCCACCAATTGTAACGGACCGTTTTGCACACAAGGGGAAAAAACCGTTTAGGCGATCGGCCCCCTTTCCAGAGATACAGGCACAGCTACTGCAGAACACCAAACTCACGAACTGGATACAAAATAGCACTCCAACTCCCGAACTGGAACCTCCCAAATAGCTGCTAGCAGACGAACAGGAAAAGCAGACAATCAGCTTACACTCCTGGCAATCAGTCTCTAACAGCATACAGTGAATCCCCCCAAGAACGAGACAAGGCTCCGTGTTGAGGGTCAAGCAGTGGTCTGAGGTGCTGGCACACCCAGCCTGGTTTTATTACAGTGTTTCAAATACAGGACCACCCACAGGGAGGGATAAAACAACCAATCATATCACAGTTACATCCCACATATTCCCTCCCCTTATCCTGAGAGGAAACTCAATTATACAAACAGTTAAAACATACTTTCTACCCAACTTTCATAACTCCAAAACCATACATCACATTCACATAAAATTACATATTCTCAATCAATCCATTCAGGGGAACAACATATTCAAAAATGGCACAAATCAGACAAGGGGTTCAAAAGTTAGTAAAAAGTCCTTTGTGACTAAATGAAGCATGGCTTTCTGGCCCAAACCAGTTTCAGAGTCTTCTATCCTGGAGATAAGTAATTGAATTATCTCCCAGGACAGACACAAGACTCCATTAAGCACATGGTTGCAAAAAGACACAAAGCACTTTAAAATACATAAAGTCACATTTATACATAAAACATAGACATTTCACATATCCCCAGATAGCTCAGGTCTGAGCGCACATTATTAAGTGAATGGCGCTCGGACCACACAAATACAGTTTAATCACCATGGAGCCAAAGTCTTTACAGTCAGTTTCATACAAATGGGCTCCATGGGATTCCTATCTGGGGTATAACACATTCAAACAAATCTACTGAACCCCAGGCAGAAAAGCACGAATACAGCTTTTCTGCAGGCAAAAATAAAGTCTTTTAAAAGGGGGCCATAGTCCAAAGGCAGCAGGCGAGCAACCAGGCTTCTCCAATGCAATGTGGCGAGATTGGTCTCGTCACAACAAGTATGTCCCGTCTAGGCCGTTACGCTCTGCTAAAGAATATGTCTATCTTATGTCCGTAGTCCCATCTCTGATGCTCACCTTCAAGACTTATCGAGGGCTTCACTGTTCCTGTGGAACTCACTTCCCTCCTCTGTTCGATGCTCACCCAAATGTTGCTGTTTATTTGCTTAGTAGATATAGTTAAGACCCTAATGTGGTACAATTAATTATGGCATTTACAGTTACAGTTTCCAAATTAGGTTGCTATCGAATAGACAGCTAGTAGAGCAAACATAAGTAAAAAAGGTCTTAATTTTGCTGTTTCAGTTGCTTAGTAGAGAAGTCCCTAATTTGGTACCCATAGTTATGGCAATCCCAAAGGATACCAAATTAGGGAGCTATCTACTAAATATTTGAAAGAGCAAAAATAAGCAAAAAAAACCCTCAATTTTCTTAACTTTGCTGTTTCTATTGCTTAGTAGATCCAAAACTTTTCTAATTTATTATACATTTTTTATTTTTTTGTTCATTTTATTTTGAATGAAACCCGATTTGGATGAAATTAATTTCAGATACCTAATAGAAACCCTGATGGTGTTACCCAAAGACAGTTCCAATAAACCACATGATACATAGACCTGTCTTTTAGGATCTCCAGGATCTGAAAGCACAATGCAAACTCATTGGGTGACATGAGAAGTGCTATTTGGTCTAAGGGTCTATATCAATTGAAAATTATATTTTTTTTTCAAAAATACCTCAAAATATTTGTATGATTAATAGAGTTGAGCGGTCACCTGGATGTTCGGGTCAGGCAGGTTCGGCCAAACTTTGAAAAAAAGTCCAGGTTCGGGCTCGAACTTGACCATGAACACGAACCCCAGTCAATGGGGACCTGAACTTTTGGCCACAAAAATGCCTCTAAAAGACTCATGGTAAGAGCTAGAGAGCTGCAAAAACAAGTAAAATGGTGGTAAGAGTAGGACAAGTTCCCTGCAAACAAATGTGGATAGGGAAATCACTTAAAATAACATAAAAATTTAAAATAAAACTGAGCAATAAAATAGCACTAGATGGAATCTTTGATTTTAGCTTTGGAAGAACATAAATCAAAATCTAAAGCATGACTGTCAAGAGGATCAACAGAATTATCCATTTGAGAGAGGGTTGGAGTACAGGGTATTCTTTCATTGTTCAAACTGAGCTCAACTCCTGATGCATGGAGAAAAGGCCTTTACAAGCCTCTACTAATGTGTACATAGTTTATACTAAGTGACCCATAGGTTGAGGAGGCGGTGACCGTGGCGGTGTAGGTGGAAGCAGCGGTGGAGGAGGAGGATGAGGTAGCCAACACTGTTTTTTTATATATTTTTTTTTTATTTAATTGTGGTAGCCCACAAAATATTGGGACATACAAAAAAAGAAACATTTGGGGCCTGCGGTGCATTTCTTGCAGTCCTGATGCATGGAGAAATGCTCGACTCCTGATGCATGGAGAAAAGGCATTTATAAGCCTCTGCTGATGTGTACATAGTTTATACTAAGTGGCCCATAGGTTGAGGAGGCAGTGACCGTGGCGGTGGAGGAGGAGGATGAGGTAGCCAACACTGTTTTTTATATATATATTTTTTAATTGGGCTAGCCCCCAAAATTTTGGGACATATAAAAAAAGACAACTCTGTTCTGCAGAGTAGCTGTTGACATAGTTACGCAGGCACTTTGTTGACTCTAGAGAACCTCGGGCCAATCACACATCCCTGTGGCAGCGACTTTGCATGCGGATGTCGTTCATATCAACTTTCGATGCCAGTTTCTGCGCCTACCATGGTGACCACGGGTAACAGGGAATCAGGATTCCATTACGTACAGGGACCCTGAGAAACAGCTACCACATGCAAGGAAGGCAGCAGGCGTGCAAATGACCCACTCCCGATGTAGGAAGGTATTGACGACAAATAACAATACAGGACTCTTTAGAGTCCACTTGATATCTTTTAACTCTGATCAATTGGAGGGAAGTCTGGTGCAGAGCCACTGACCCATGCATGCTGCAGCTGAAACTCCACTATCGCCTGCTGCTGCTGCTCGCACAGTCTCATGAGTTGGTGAGTGGGAAGGCCAAAGTTACGCTGCAGCGCAGACAGGCAAGCAGCAGCAGGGTGACAACGCCAAAAGCGTGCACAGCCACTACAGTGAATGTCACATCCTATTCCAAGTTGCGGATCCGTCTGGTGATGGCTTTTGGTATCCAGTACTCTTTTTACTGAAGCTACACCAGGGTCCTGGTATGTGGCCGCACAAATGCTGGTGCTCAAGACCAGGGGGCATGCGGTTACCCTACACCAGACCCTGTTTATCATTCCACATTGTGACTCCTAATTTCAACATCAGGCATACCGGGTCCGGTCATCCGACCGCCGCCCAGACAGTGTCTGGGTCCTGGTCACCGGACTGCCCACCTGACAGTGAAACTACGAATGGATCGTTAAATCTGGTATGAACCCGAACTTTGAAGTTCAACTCTATTTTCTATCACTTAGATCTGTGTAACAAGTGTTGTAGGTGTGAAACAATATTACAAGTGACCAATGTAGTAAATATGAATCAAAGTTACGCTTCGATTTTACTCTCACATATGAAGTGAACACCCCAAATATACTATTTAGCACCAAAAAAATTGACTTTTTAAAACTCCAATGTAAGCAGCAGATTAGCAGCAAAACAATTAGAATGTTTACAACTGTGCGGTAAGCGCACTATTTGACGCTTCAATTTGACTCTCAGATATGAAGAGCAGGCCACAAAATGTACTATTTAGCAGATTAACATCAAAACAATTCGAATGTTTACCACTGCGCTGTAAGCACACTATTAGACGCTTCGATTTGACTCTCAGATATGACGAGCAGGCCACAAAATGTACTATTTTGGCAGATTAGCACACATCATCTTCCACCCACTCCTCAACCCTGCCCTCCTTGCCGGTCTGCACACTGCAGAAAGCCACAGCAGTTGGCACCTGTGTTTTTCCAGCATGTAAAGTCTGCAAAGGACATATGGAAATTGTTTTAGAATTTCCTCCAGGCAACAGTTTTCCCTATAAACTGACCTCTCAGTTTGACTTGTGAGGGTATTGCCCCAGAATTACAATATTGTTTAAGTACCTCTTAGCTATTGATCACTGGTTTAAATATAGCAGTTTGTTATCTGGTAGTTTCTAGTGTAGAAAATATCAATCTGTTTTCTATCACTTAGATCTGTGTAACAAGTGTTGTAGGTGTGAAACAATATTATAAGTGACCGATGTAGTAAATTCGAATCAAGGTTACACTTTGATTTGACTCTCACATATGAAGTGAACACCCCAAATATACTATTTAGCAGTAAGTACACTATTAGACGCTTCTATTTGACTCTCAGATATGAAGATCAGGCCACAAAATGTACTATTTAGAAGATTAACACCCAGAAAATAAGAATGTTTACCACTGTGCTGTAAGCACACTATTAGACGCTTCGATTTGACTCTCAGATATGAAGTGCACCCCACTAAAATACTATTTAGCAGTTTAGGACCCAAACATTTTTAAGTTTTAAAACTGCAATGTGACAGCAGTATTTTACGGTTCTATTTGACTCTCAGATATGAAGTGCACCCCACTAATGTACTACCCCACTAATGTACTATTTAGCACCTAAAAATTTTTACTTTTTAAAACTCTGATGTAACCACTGTATTTGATACTTCTATTTGACTCTCAGATATGAAGTGCACCCCACCCTACTAATGTACTAGTTTGCAGAATTCTTTCCTAAGCTGTCCCTATCAGCGGCAGCATCCTCTCCCTACACTAATAAGACCGCATGTGTGTGCGGCGCTACGCGACTCCAGCTTATATATAGAGGCTGGGTCACATGCTGCACTGGCCAATCACAGCCATGCCATTAGTAGGCATGGCTGTGATGACTTTTAAGGGCACACGAGTCAAACGCTTGTTGATTGGCTGCCCTGCAGCCTTTGAAAATGCGCTGAACACCAACCCGAACATACAGTGATATGTCCGTGTTCACGTCCGGGGTCCAAAAAACCTGATGTTCGGTATGATCCCGAACTTTACAGTTTGGTTTCACTCAACTCTAATGATTAGTTAAACAGTGTCTCAGCAGCATCTACAGTCATCACTAAGGAGGGAGGAAACTGCAGAATGATGATGGCAAGGACACTTTTTCTTCACATGCACACTTTTCATCAGTACTTAGCACATTAATGGATTTCATTTTTTTTATTATTATTTACAAACAAAACAGCCGACTAACAGGAGCTAAGCGGTAGCTCCAATTACCTCACATCAGGGCCGGACTGGGGATACGAAGCAGCCCTGGAAAAAGATCTATGCCAGCCCCATAAG
Source organism: Pelobates cultripes (assembly GCA_933207985.1). NCBI lineage: Eukaryota > Metazoa > Chordata > Amphibia > Anura > Pelobatidae > Pelobates > Pelobates cultripes. Next base: position 106,070,410 of record OW240913.1, read on the forward strand.
TCATTGTGCTATGTAGGGTGCTTATATCTATCTATATATATATATATATATATATATATTTATATATAGATAGATATAAGCAATTGAAATAGTTGGCTGCACTCTCGGATTTCCTGAAAATGCAACTTTTATTGAAATATTTAAGAGAAGATCAATGTTTCAGTCCCTCTTGTGGACTTTCGTCATGATCTTGATGCAAGTCCACAAGAGAGACTGAAACGTTGATCTTCTCTTAAATATTTAAATAAAAGTAAAATTTTCAGGAAATCCGAGAGTGCAGCCAACTATGTCAATTGCCTATATATATACTGGATACTGGAGCCCTGGTGATGCAACAGTATATATATATATATATATATATATATATATATATATATATATATATATATATATATATATATATATATATATATATATATATATATATACAAATATATATACTCCTGTAGAGATAGATTAATGCCTGGTGCTAATAAAGCAAATAACATAAAAATAAAAATGGTAGGTAACAGCACTCTAAGGACTTCAAAAAGTAAATGGTGAAAAAAACTTAGCTTTTATTCAGCAACTGCCACACACAATCGACGTTTCAGTTCTTAATACAGAACTTTCATCAGGATAAGGTGCATTACACAAACCAACATTAATATATAAAAACAAATAAGTACATAACATGCAAAACAGGTGTAGCTTACCCCAATCCCTGTGTGGTCCCCATGGTGATTGCCAAAAAACGCGGGTAAAATTAACCCCTGGAAATGTATTCAGCAGCTGGGATGTGCTGCTGTGTAACCTCATAATGCTGGCAATAGCTGGAGCCAAAGGCTGTCTGTATTACCATATCGTTATGGTAACCAAACTGCTCGTGTGGAGGTGGGCGGGGCGGAGCATCAGGTGGGCGTGGCTATGGTCCGATCTGTAGAGTGTACTCAGTGCACAGAGGGCGGGTGTCTGGTATGGGGGAGGGATCCTCTCTCTGCATACTTGTGATGCCTCACTGGTTTAAAGGATTTTTTTGTGTATATATATTGGACTCTAAGAATTAACCACCTCTGTATATTAGTTTATAGCCTGTATGTTCTTTATGTATGCGTATTATACTGTGGACCGATGGGCGCACTAAAGTTTGACACATTACCATTGGACAGCACCGACATTATATGTATTCCTTGCATATATAAATGACAATGGTCTGTCTAGACACACGTCCCCGCAGGAACTTTAGAATCACCACTATTCTTTTTATGACAGTGTATTATTATTTAACACATTTATGGGTCATGCTCTATCCATGGTTGAAGTACTAACCTTGGATATAACATTATCCATGTATGATTATGCCATAAGGGCTGACTTATTATACAGCTACCCTGGGAATAATAAACCCAGCGTGCCCTTTGTATCTATTCAAGGGCGTATTGTTTACTCCTTGTCTATTTATTCATTCAATATCAGACATTATGACATCTAGCTCCTGCTATGCTACACTACATACATGTAGTCAGCATCTGTAATATAGCCCTGATTCCACTCTATATCCAGCCTCAGACCCTGCTATTTGCAAGTTAACCTAGAGGTATTCTATATAGGTCACTTTCCCAGCCCTCTATGGTCACACAATAGCTTTGTTTTAGACCTACTTCTTTGCCATGTTTTTGACATGGAAGTCACAATGTAGTGTCCTTTATGTCTGTGCTCTCTACCCCTGTTAGCAGATTATCCCTCTGCCATCTATCCTTTAAACCAGTGAGGCATCACAAGTATGCAGAGAGAGGATCCCTCCCCCATACCAGACACCCGCCCTCTGTGCACTGAGTACACTCTACAGATCGGACCATAGCCACGCCCACCTGATGCTCCGCCCCGCCCACCTCCACACGAGCAGTTTGGTTACCATAATGATATGGTAATACAGACAGCCTTTGGCTCCAGCTATTGCCAGCATTATGAGGTTACACAGCAGCACATCCCAGCTGCTGAATACATTTCCAGGGGTTAATTTTACCCGCGTTTTTTGGCAATCACCATGGGGACCACACAGGGATTGGGGTAAGCTACACCTGTTTTGCATGTTATGTACTTATTTGTTTTTATATATTAATGTTGGTTTGTGTAATGCACCTTATCCTGATGAAAGTTCTGTATTAAGAACTGAAACGTCGATTGTGTGTGGCAGTTGCTGAATAAAAGCTAAGTTTTTTTCACCATTTACTTTTTGAAGTCCTTAGAGTGCTGTTACCTACCATTTTTATTTTTATGTTATTTGCTTTATTAGCACCAGGCATTAATCTATCTCTACAGGAGTGCAAGTATTTGAATATTTTATATATATATATATATATATATATATATATATATATATATAGTTATTGATACATTTCTTCTTCTAATTCAAAATATTAGTTCTTTCAGGGTAATTAAATTATACAGTAAAGCATACTCACACACAGACAGACAATCTTACTGATGCACACAAATAGGCTCATTGACAGACAATGACACACACAGACAAGGTTACTGGCACACACACAAATTTAGTACAGACAAACTCTGATACACACACACAAGCTTACTATAGACAAGCTCACTGTCACACACACACGCTCACTACAGACAAGCTCACTGATGCGCACACACTCTCCCTACAGACAAGCCCATTGACACACACGCTCCCTACAGAAGAGCTCACTAGCAGACAGATTCACTACAGACAAGCTCACTGACACACACATGCTCACTACAGACAAGCTCACTGACACACATATGGTCACTACAGACAAGCTCACAATCACACTCATGCTTACTACAGACAAGCTCACTGTACACACATGCTCACCACAGACAGGCTCCGACACACTCATGCTCCTTACAGACAAGCTCACTAACACACACACACATATGATCCCTACAGACAAGCTCACTGACACACATACAAGCTCACTCACTAGCAGGCACACACACACACACACACAGAGGCTCCCTCACTAGCAGATGTGCGCACACACACACACAGAGGCAGACAGTCACTGACACCTAGGCGGACAGCCACACACACACAGGCAGACAGTCACTGACACCAAGGCAAACACCCACACATACAAAGACAGGCAGACAGCCACACACATACACAGGCAGACAGCCACACACTCACATGCAGGCAGACAGTCACACACACACACACGCAGACAGTCACACACAGGCAGACAGTCATGCACAGAGAGTCACACAGTCACACACTCACAGTCACACACTCAGTCAGACAGTCACACACAGACAGTCACACACAGACAGTCACAGGCAGTCACACAGAGACAGTCACACACTCACAGGCAGTCACACACTCACACAGTCACACACAGACAGTCATAGGCAGTCACACAGAGACAGTCACACACTCACACTGACAGTCACACACTCACACAGACAGTCACACACAGACAGTCACACACTCACAGGCAGTCACACACTCACACAGACAGTCACACACAGACAGTCACACACAGACAGTCACACACTCACACAGACAGTCACACACTCACACAGACAGTCACACACAGACAGTCACACACTCACACAGGCAGTCACACACTCACACAGACACACTGACCTGCTTCTTACCTCCTGCTTGGAGCTCCTGGAGGCTTGTTGTTGTGGAAGCAGGGACTCCTTCCTGCTTCCCATGCTGCAGTCAGCCAGGCCCCCGCCGCACAGTAAGCCCCGCCCCATTGCATACTAAGCCCCACCCGCCCCTGCAGCAATTTTTTTTATGATCCCGGCCGGCCATGTGTGAGCTGTACCGGCCGCCTGGCTCCCCCTGCTCCCATGGGGCACTGTGCGGCCGCACAGCTCACACATGGCCGGCTGGGATTACAGGGCTGCACAGGAGCTGTCAGCCAAATGATCAGGGCTGTCAGACCGGCCCCAGGTGCCGCGGCCCACCAGGAAATTTCCCGGTATCCCGGTGGGCCAGTCCGGCCCTGCCTCACATACTAGTTTAATTTGAATCTTCAAAAGAAATAAACTAGTTTGTAAGAGCTAAGCTTCAAATAATAGGTGGAACAGGGCTTGGCTGAACAATATCAGCTGCTTTCTGATCTATACAGAATTGTAGTAAATATGACAAATAATACATAATAAATGGGACTAATGCCAGCCTGAGATGTTCTGTAATACTATATGGTTCAATTGTGCACACTACCCAGTATATGTAACCAACATTGTTAATATAATTTAGTGATCCCAATCCCAAAATACCAATATATGTAAAAAAAAAAAAATATATATATATTATTTTGGACTATCATAGGACTAATATGTGTTTAGTTTCCTATATGAATAGTTTAGCAAATAAAATAGTATAACTAATAGAGATAGATGATATCCATGCGAAAATAAACTTTTTTTCTTCTTCGTTAGACATTTTCACCTATTTCTCCTTATCACAACTCATTTGTTTAGTCAACAAATACTCAACATATTACTCTATGAATGGCACACTCAAATGGGGGCATACTTAAACAAATATGAACCAGCAATAGGAAGTTCGGATAAGCAGTTACAATATGGAGAAGAGTTAAATTGGAAAATATATATATATTCTTTTTTTTTTTGGAGGGGGGTGTGGTAATATGAGATTGGGACACAGGGGATTGGTGGGGGAAAGCCTGGGGTTGTTCTAGTTTTGTAATTAGAATTACTATTGATGTGTTGGTGGTAAAGCAGACTTATAATATTTGTAATATTTGTACACATTTGGGACAGGATGACAGGCTGCCATAAAGAGTACTTCTAAGCGCCTTCTAAAAGGTTGTGAAATTATTACTGATTGTAATTTTAGTAAGCTAAAACTTTTTTTTTGTTCAAGTACAGAATATAGTCCAAGTCCCCATACACCACAAGAAAGAACCCCTCCAGTTGATGAGAAGTAATATGTCTATATAGTGTGTCAAAATATGCAATAATTTGGCTTGAGACCGAATACCATCTGTAGTATGTAGTACAGCAATGGTGGTCATAAGGGTCACGGCTCCGCCCTCTCTTCTGTTCCGCGACTAGCGGGTGCTAATGTGCATGCTCTTCTAATGCAGAGCGCGAGGACGTCCAGCATCAGATAATGAATCAAAGGTTAATTTCAATCCAGGAAGCCCTCTAGTGGCTGTCTGGTAGACAGCCATTGGAGGCAGACTTTGAACTGCAATGTAAACTTTGCAGTTTCTCTGGAACTGCAATGTTTAACATTGCAGCACTGAGTGCAAAAGGGACACTGTACCCAGACTACTTCAATGAGCTATATCAATCCTTTTGATATTTATTTTTTTTAAAAACAAACACATTATTCTGCTTTATACATTGGATAAATAAATAAGAATGTTAACAATATGGCCATAAAAGAAAAATAAACCACAGGACTTTTCACATGATTTTTGGTGTCTTCTCCTGAAATGAACTTATTCTACTTATGGAGTTTATATATTAAAACAGAAATGACACAGTAGCTGGAGAGATGAATTTTAACATGAACCTTTTAGCCTTTCTAACATCGCACAGATCACAGCTTTAATAATACATATTTTATTTAAAGCACAATTGTACTAATTCACATGCATTTCAAACTATTCTGAATTGTGTGTATCCACATCGTTTTAAATTTAAGTCAAACTATAAAAATTACAATCAAGACTGCTAAATATTTTCAACTAAATTGATTATAAATTAGACCTAATTCTACTAATATACAAAACATTCAATTTGAATCTAAATAATTATATTGAAAACCAGTTATCAATGAAATGGATCCAAATCTTTGAAAATAGACACTTCTGGCAGGCTCCGATGCTGATTATTTTGCATATGACAGTGTTGGAGTATAAGCTGAAAATATGATATATGAGGACAAGATGAAGCAGATGCCAAAAAATGAATTTGTGGCTTCCTGCCATGCAATAAAACATATTTGTCAGAAGAGTTTTAAAAATGTAAATTGTCACAATTATTCATCCTCGAAAGTATAGTGATTTAACTTAGAATAGAGAATAATAGCATATGGAATTGTGTACACAATGAGTTTGACCCATTGTTGCTTTTGTAATCTTTTTTTTTTCTTAAACATTGTAGCCAGGCATACTCTTGTAAAGAACATTTCTTATGAAGTGATATTACTTAGTATAATGATACTAAAGTAAGTCCTCGGGACATACCTTCAGGAGTAAGACTAAAGGATATTTGAGCAATTGATTGCTAAGTGGATTTTGATTGACTCACTTACATACATGGAATGTTATTCCAGTACTTGTTTAATAAAATCCACCACTGCATTCCTGTCAAGCCAGAACACAGCGGCAGGCATTACAGTTTTAAATATACTGGCAAGCATGTAGTAAAGCTTATGAGAAATCAAATGAGCATCTTCAATACATGACTACCAATAGGTTTAATACATTGCTGCTATATTAATTTTCAAAAGAAAAACTCTACCAATGTTTGTTCACTAGCGAATTAAAATCCAAACAGGAAAATTAAAGGTAAGATAGCCAAGGTATGACTACAGCTGAGAGAGATTTTTTTTTCTAGATCCAATATGAGCCTCAATTTTGCAATTAGAATTATAACTAGCTACAAAGAGTAGAACAACTAAACCCCTGCTACCTATTTTGTGTGCATTCTGTAACAGCACATAACAGAAGTTTTAAGAAGGCACAGCAAAGATATATCTTTTATTTATCTCCTAACTTGAATTAAATGTAGCAGCTACCTTTTATCTGCAAGGTTTTGGTTCCTGATAAACCATCTAATGGTTCAGGATGATTAAATTCCTAATGTTAAATGTTTATTGGTAGCTAATAAATAATATTGCTTCAAATATAAAATCCAAAGTGTATATTTTGCATTGAAAATCTAGGATTCAAGGATTCAATTCAATTTAAGGAATGCATAGTGGCCGTTAAGTGGATTTATTGTATTCGACATATAAAAGCTGTCAAGTCTTTTTTTGACTAAATACCCATTTGTAGCATTAGAAACCGCAAACAAATCGTAAAAACAAAATAAAGCCAAGTGATACCAGTGGGCCGCAGGGAGGTAATACCCTTACAGTAGGTGGTAATTTTGACCTCATATGTTTTTTTTTTCTAAATAAAGTTTTAACCCCTTCCTGACACTAGGACATATTATGTCTTAGGCTGCATTTAACATCCTGAAGTGCGGCATGCAACTCTTGGCCACAACTCGGTCGTGCAACCTTACTTCCTATAGAAATTCTGGCTCTGCCCGCTCGAATGGTGCGTTCTCATATAAAATACATTTGCAAAACATCACATCCATTCCTAAAGTGTCCAGGTACTAGGTGATCATGATCTCATACTTTTTGGAGTCACAGAGGTGATGTGGACTGATCTGAAGTTAAGTAAGCCTCTATAATTCTTGTTTAAGCCCTTATTCGGTGTTCTATCATGGTTTCTACTTTGATATCTGTATAGTGGGTTCTCTTAGTCTCTTGTATTACTGATATTGACTTTGGCTTGATTATTAACTTTGTGTACTTCTGGGATCCTGACCCGACTTGTTTATTCATAAATCTGTATTTCTTTCATCTTAAATTAGGCTATTTCTGACTTTGTGTGTTTGTGTGTGTGTGTGTATATATATATATATATTGTGATAAAGTGAATGGTGTGGTATGTGAGGATGTTTATATTTCTGCTAATTTCCCCAGAGAGGCATATGACATTTAACCCCAGGGGGAGTATGTGTTGTATGCAATACAACTTAATGTTTAGTTATGGGCCCCTAGGGTGGAGCATTCGGAGAGTAGGGCGGGCCAGAGCTCCACTCCTCAGTTTTTACACCACTGTCCAGGCCAGGGTTTTGGACTGTCTCTAACCCACTGCTCAGCTGCAGGTAATTGGCTGCAGCAGTTTGAATAAACCCCTCCCTGCTAGGCAGGTAAGGGGAGATTTTTGTTTCTCTTGGAGAGGTTGGAAGCAACAGACTGTTTTTTTCCACTAAGCATTGGAGTGCAGAAAAAAGGAGACAGAATATAAGGTTGGTGAAACCTGTGTGTTTGGTTAGTTTAAACACTTGACAGATAGAGAATTAAGTCAGTCAGTGCTCAGACGAGCTAGGATTTTGTTTAACTCATTATTGTTGAGTTGTATTGCTGTCTCCTGAGCGGATTTACCAATAAAGTGCCTGGATTATGTTAAAACCATAAGACTCTGCATGTTGTTTACCCTAGAGGACCGTGCTAAATGCAAACAAGGATCACAATATATATAATATATTATAAAGTCTGGCACCTCTAAGGCCAGGTAATAGATCTGTTTAGAAAAGAAAACTGACAAAGATAAGGGGTGCACTCAAGAACATAAACATATGGAAATGGTATACTTAGTCACTGGAGAAGTAGAGTTCACCTTAGAAGTAAAAATACAGAAAACACACTCTCATAGCATAATATTGTATATATGTGTTAAAATCATGTGTGACAGGTTTGAACTCACCTTTTCAAGAGCCACTCATAGTAGGGTCTGGCTATAAAAGCATGTAAATAGCAAGAATGCTTCTCTTCTGCTCCCGTACTCCTGGTGTCTTCCTTATATACATCAGGATTCAAGTATGAAGATAGAGAAAAGGCAAATTGTATTCCAACAAAAAGGACAAAAAAAAAGGATTCTATGCAAACGTTGCAATAGATAATAAACCTAAAATAATTCAGCACTTAGTCCACACAACTCGTTTTCACCAACAGGTCCTTATATTTGCTGAAAATCTCATTTCAAATTGGTGCCATTGTCCCATATAGCATTCCATTTCTGGATCCGGAATTAGTTTCAGCCCCGGTCCATCCACTTCAGTGTTTTGATGTCAGACATTGGCAGTGCTCACAGATGCATGTGGCCATCTGGATAGTTACTCTCAAAGTCCATCTATTTCCAGGTTGCAAGCGTCCTGACGTTATGCAATAGTGTTGCAACATCAGACATAGTATATGCATATAAATAAGCTTGATCATCTTGTCACATGGAAGTAAAAATAAGACAAATGAATGTCTATATAACTATACTTAAAACTTAAGATGAGAAGGGAAGAGAAAATAAATAAAGAAAGAAAAGAAAAACAATAAAAAAAATGGGGGGTAAGTGAAAGGACGGGTGGGGGTGAGTGCTTGTCCTGAATTTTTGCTCCAGTTTCTCCTGCTCCAACCCCCCATGGCCCCGCAGTCTCCTGTCGCCTTTATGGGCACAAAATACTGTGCTGTATGTGTTGTCTGTGCCCAAGTGGTACATCCAGGTTCTCCTCATGCTTCTCCAGTCTTCCTTTAGTCACCTCCTCCAGTTGACGGATCTCTGACTCTTCTGAGCCAGTCTCGGAATGTTGGAGTGTTCCTCCAATTCCAGAAAGTGGGTATTAGAGAGTGTGCTGCAGTTAGCAGGTGTCGAGAGAGGGATTTCTTAAATTTGGAGACTGGGAGAGCGGAGCGGTTAAGCAACAAGTGCCAGGTGCCAATTCACACATTATCTGCCACCTTCAGCATATGTGCATGGATTCTCTGCCAATATGGGACAAACCTTGAGCCCTCCCAGAAAATGTGGAGGAGAGAACCTGGACCACATCTGCATCGTCAGGAAGAATGTGTGAAGTTTTTGCAGGGTGTGATACCAGTGCAAGAGGATTTTATAGTTGGTTTCTCTGTAGTTTGCACATTTTGAACTGAGGTATGTGTAGTATGAGTGATGATGTCCCATTCTTGGGTTGTCAATTTCATGTGGAGTGCTTCCTCCCATGAGGATTGAAACTTGAGAGAGGGATGTGTCTCTGCATCCATCAGTAGTTGATAGAGCATGGATATACCGCGTTACAAAGGTTCTACCTTTCAGAAGATATCCTCCAATGGTGTCAGCAGTCTGTTCAGTTGTATCGTGCGAAAAACTGATGAAACGAAGTGGCAGAGTTGAAGATATCAAAACGATTCCGTGGGTGGTCTATCTGGGAGGAGATCGGCAAGGGGAATCAATGCTGAATCGCGGCACACATCTGAAAGGCAAACGTAAGCCGGGTTGCCCGTTACCAGGTACATCGGACCATCCGGGGTTGAAATTGAGAATTTAAGTCTGATCTGCAGCCAAATCTTCAGTGTAGCACCAATAAATGGTTGGTATTGGATCAGATCTCTAGCCTCCGCGTCTGAAAGCCATGCCACCGCTGGTATCCAACCTCCTGACATACCCCTCTTGAGCAAACACCACGTTTTATGGGTTCAGATTGTATGCCATTCCACCTTCCTCGTTAGATGGGCTGCACAATAATAACCCAGAGGAGAAAGTAGCCCTAACCCACCCCCATGTTTGGATCTCATTAGTTGTGTCATGCGGAGCCTAGGTCTTCGTCCTCTCCATAGACATGTCACCAGGGATTTGAAAAATGCCAGTGGCAAAGAAATGGGCACGGTCTGGAAGAGATATAAAAGCCTGGGCAGGACATTCATCTTAACAGAGTTTATATGTCCTATCCACGAAAAGTAGGGTTCCATACAGGCCTTCATATCCGCCTTGAGTTGGTCTAGAAGTGGCTGAAAATTCAATGGGTATAAGGAATGCACGTTGTGTGGGACCCAAACCCCCAGGTACTTTAGCTTATCTGCACACCCTAGTTCGGACCGTGATGTTTAGTGTATATTTTTTATTAATATATTTTAAAAAACAAAACTTTATTGCTTACAAGACAATCCCTATTGTTATTTTATTCTCAATTATTTATATATTTTAAATAGAGGAACTATACACACTAACTATATAATATAATAGCTAATATATCTCTACGGTTAGCTAAATTCTGTGCTTTAAGACGTTACAGTGGTAAATAAGGGAACCAGCAGAGGTTACAATCTCACTCTATATTAACTTCATTCTTGTAATTGCAGTAGTCGAGATGAGAAATTACAAAGGAGTGCATGAGTTTCTTAGTAGTGTCAGCACTCTAAGCTGGACAGATTTTGGAAATTTCGCATAGGTATTTTGGGGGATGAAGGACAGATTGGAGTCAAGTGCAATTCTGAGGCAGCAGACCTGGGGTGACGTGAGATAGTGATGCAGCTAATAGTGATAAAGAAGATGGAGTGGAGCTACAAGGGGTTAACTATTAGACTTTATAGTACTCCAACCAAAAAAAAAAAATCAACTTTATGGGAGATCATTTTTCCATTATTTTGACTTATATCTTTTATAAACTGGTGGAAACAGATTCATCTTTCTGTTTCAATTTCTTTTGATTCTCAATGTGATTTACTATTGTAATTGTTCATTGTGTGAAGCACATAAAATTCATATTTCTTCATAAATACAATAACCATATTTGTTCTTTATTTTTATCTCTTTTCTCCTTCAGGCATTACTTGATTTCTTTCTTTGAAAACAAGAGTATAATATTATGTATTCAGTACTTACAGTCGTACTTGTTTTCCTAAAATGCTGTTGTGTTATACAACCAGCCAACATAATTATTTGCGGCATTTGATATTTCTTTTACACTCAAGCAGAGTGTTGTATAGTCTCCAAACACTGTTTTACATCCCTCTGTCATATAATTTAACATTTATTTTTTAAATTAAGTCCTCTTAACCATAGTCCCAGTTGTGTTTTCAGCTTACACTTATTGAACTAATATTTTGTGAATGAAACATTTTATAGCTTTTTCTACACAGTTTATTATTCCAACGGTATAATTAATATTATAAGTAGTAGAGTCTGTTTTCAATTCTATCTTCATATTTGTGGATTAGATCATATTTCCATAACATAACCGTGCTTAAAATGGATTCAATAACTTGCTAGCATTGCTACTTTGCTTCAAATAACAGTCTTTGGAGAAATAAAACTGGATCTGTTTGCTTGAAGAAGCATTATTGTATAAACATTATGAGCATTGAAGAAGCCTTATTGTATAAACATTACGAGCATTTTGGATACTTCACAACAGTATTTTATGTTTATTATTTGTTTGTTTAAGAAAATGAATTAAATAACATCAATGTACATTACATGAATCTGATGTCTGAAGTTTGTCTGTATGTCTGTTTATCCATCTCTCTACTTATCTCTCTAATCTATACAAACAAAGATATCCAGTTTGTCTAATAAAAGTTTTAAGGCTTATTGGATTTATAATTCCTATATTTAAGATATATCCAGTTTAAAGTAAAATTCCAAGGACAGTAACCATTACAGAGTGCTGTCGTGGTTATGGTGCCAGGATTTCCCATTTTAGAATGAGTTGAGTTCATACCTTGGGTCCACTGTACACTGCTTCATCTTCCTCAACTTTAGCTACATTACACTGTTTTCTTGTTGTTAAAAGAGAAACCCTAGGTACATGGGACTCCACTCTGTCAACAGGGACCAGAATCAAAGTTTTAGCACTTTAAATTGGGATTGTTATGCCCTGATGCTTAATTGTTTTGGTTTTTTTGTCAGTAGGGTTAAATTCCTGCTTACAACAAGGAGACCCAAGTATTATACTCGGGTATCACCTCTGTCAGCTGGGTCCACAACTAGTGTCCCAGACAGGCCAATCAGCTATATGCAATGCATGCAGCTTTTTAAATCTATTGCGATTTTCCATGACTGAAAGAACAAGGTCAGCCATGTGTCACGACACATGTCCCTTGTGCCGCCGTGCAATCATGGAAGTGATGTATCTTCTGTGTTCTGATGCACACTCACTCATCCCTAGCTTCCCGGAGTGCCGTTGTGGTCCAAGCCTAGTTTTAAATCGTGATGGCAAACTCAGTCTACTCCCTCAGACATGCATGCAGTCCAAGTTTCATTGTAGCATTACGGCAATTCCCTTTTTGCGATTCAAGCCTCGACAGGAGGATGTCTTTAGTCCATCCTCATTTGTCCTTATTGTAGCCAGTCTCTTTATAAAAAAGTTCAGTCTCCTCATAATGTGTATATATACATAAGATCATGGGAAAAAGAGAACATACAATTAATAACTGTTACACTAAGACAAGTAAAATAAGTACATCTGCTGCAAAATCGAGCTCCCTCACCATATATTTCCAGGATAACGTTGATCAAATATTGGAGGCCACAGGCCCCAATATGGCGCTGGAATCACAACCAGAAGACTCGGCGCCCAGCAGACTCAGACAGATCTGCACTCACCCAGGACAAAGACCTAAGAGCCACAATCAGAGACCTGCCTTCCAAAACCGACTTAACACACATGCTACATACCTTGGAAGTCTCCTTTGAGTCTAAGTTGGACCACATTGCCACCGACATCAGAAGGGTGACAGGGTAACCTGCTTGGAAGATGACAGGGAAGTTTATCCACTCACAGGTCCAACTGCTCAAGTTGCAGTCGACCTGCATGTCTTGCGGGCCCTCAGACAGGCCTCGCAACCGCTACTATTCCACGGTACGCAGATCCAAATATACCCCGACCTGTCTTGGTCAACTCTTCAAGCGAGATGGATGCTGAGACCCATAACAGACCTCCTCAGATCAAGGAACATTCGCTACAGGTGGGGATTCCCCTTTGCCCTTATAGCCACGCACATGCTTTCTAATGTAGCTGTGGCGTTATTCACGAGGGGCTTGGAACTCCCTGAAGTTAGGGTGACTGTTTGGTACGGTTCTACGCAGATGCCAACACCTCCCCACGCTCCTGGAAGACAGAGATCCCACACTCCCTCCAAAAGATGCAGACCGAACCTGATAGGCCATACTCCAAGATCGAACCTGCCATCACGAACCGCCTTGTGGTACTAACTTATTGACTTTGCAGCAGCACCCCCTTCAGTCACTCGTCTCATTTTTTAAACTCCCCCATCATTTTTACCTTTCCTGGACCCGGGACGTTGCCACATATGGTTATTGGGAATGGCACTTATGGAACTATGGCACAATCACCCTGGCAACATCTCTCTCCACAGCCAACACCAGGGCACAAGGGACACAAAACGTCATCAGGCACAGACCTTACTGGGCTGCAGTGAATCCCTACCCCACAGCCCAGCAATGAATGTCATAGATGCCGGCATTTACAAGTTAAAGTCTTTGGACTGTGACCCGTTCCCAGCCCATCAAGGACAATGCAAGTACCACCCATAAAGGACTATCCACCGATCACTGGACACCGCTCTTCAAGATCTGGTAATGTATAACCCCCACCTGCTTCCTATCCCTATTTCCCCACCCCCCCAAAACAAATCCCTTAGTGACCCATTGCCAGGAATGTCCCTATCAGAGGGTCGGTGAAATGACACTACCCCTATTGCTACTGGGGGCCTGAGGGCCATAAGTAACTGATCAGGCCACTGCCCCTTGACCTGGGGTGTCATCTTGGGGGGAAACCAGCTGCATACTTCCCATCCCCTAATTGTCACCCCTCCATCAATCTATTGCCTAGGGCCTAACTACCTATCACCAAAGGATGTGTTCCCCCGTTCTCACCCCAGACCAGGAGAAGTACCCATATGCCCATTACAACGGATTTAGATTGACATCTGGCCCAAACCGGTACACGCCGGGAATCTTATAAACAGAGCTCAGTACCCCCACCTTGAGCTGTGAATAGCCGCCCCTGCGGTGGCTTTCCAACCCCCAAGCCTGACACCACTTGTTTTTATATTTTAACATTTCACTCCTTTCTTTATCCTTCATTTCGATTCTAGATTTCTCGAGTTTGCTTCCATTGTATCCCTTCTCTAGAAAATCCTTTTTGATTCTTTGAGACTGTTGTTCAAAAATTGCAATTCCTACGTATTCGTAGGAATTGTCCCTTAGGGGCATTTTCTAGCCAAGGGGTGAAATGGCAACTGAGTCTTTCGATAAAACTATTTGAGTGAACTAGTTTAAAGTGGTTCTTTGTTTTAATAACTCCATCTTCAACATAAATATTCAAATCCAGAAAGACTATCTCCTCGGGGCTCCAAATGCTAGTAAGTTTTATTCCCCATGTATTTGTATTAAGAAAATTAATACAATCTTTAAGATTCTCTTATTCTCCTTTCCAAATAAACAGAATGTTGTCTAGGTAACGGCTATAGGTGACCAAGTTTTGCTCCCATATATATGGCTATAAATAAAGGATTCTTCCCAAAGTGCCATGAAAAGACTAGCATAACTGGGAGCAAACTTGGTTCCCATAGCCGTTCCATTAATTTGAAAAAGAAATTCTTAATTGAACCAAAAACAAAAAAAATTATTTAAAATCGGTCAAATACGTTGTAAAACAAATTCAAACTGGGGAGTTAAAAATTCTTGTGATAGTTTTAAAAAGTGCTCCACAGCTTTACAACCATACTCATGAGGTATGCTGCTTTATAGAGCTGCCACATCGCAAGTGATTAATAACTAACGTTTCTCTTATTTGTATCCATTTAAAAGATTTAAAACCGATATGGGGTATTTAAAATGAGATTGTGTCTTTTGAACTAGTGGTTGTAGGTGTACATCTATATATTGGGACAATTGACTAGAGATTGCATCTATCCTTGCTACAATAGGTCTACCCGGAGAGTAGTTGACATCCTTATGTACTATGGGTAGGAAGTAAAACACTGGTCATTTGGGGAATTGTATATTTAGAAAATCATATTCCTTTTTTCTTAAAATATTATCTTTAAAACCTTTATCAAAAGAAATCTAAACACAACTTGTTAATTTCCTTGCTAGGATTTTGACTTAGCCATTTGTAAGTGCTTTCATCATTTAAAATTCTCTGCTTCTCTGTTATAAAAACACTCCACCCTCCCTCCCCTTCACCCCTTTGTCCACAGGTTTAATAACTAGATTGAGGTTCTGTTGTAAATTTTGTTAAGCTTTCTTTTCTTTCAAAGTTAAATTGTACTTAAAATTATTCTTAGGGGTTATTTTGTTAGCTTCTGTCATGTTCATGGTTTCAAATGAAACCATCTTATCAGAGATCATGTGTTTAGGAAAAAAAGGTAGAATTATTTTTGAGTTGATGTTGGTCCTGTGATGCATTATCTATTTATTTGCCTTTCAGTTGGATTTTTAGAAACTATTTATTTCAAACACAGTGTTCTCTTAAATGTGTTTAAATCTATGTACAAATCAAATTTAAGGCCTTTGTTTAAAACACTCTTATGGTCCTCAGTTAATTCTTTATCACTTAAATTGAAAATTCCTTTTGATAACATATTCAGTGTCTTTCCCTTTTTCTGTCTTTGTTTAATAAGCTTTTCTCCCCTTGTGCCTCTCTTCCTGAAGATCGCCTTCTTTTGTGGTGGGCAGCTGGGCTTGTCTCTTCGTTCCTCTTGTACCGTTCTTTGGCTCTGCCTCTCCAAAAAAAACCTACTCCTCACTATGATTTTCCAAAATTTGGAATCTATTACGTAATTCCAGGAATCCTTCCCTTTGATTCGGGTGATCTAGCTGATTGTCTTTCTGCCTGTATAGTGCTTTTATGATGTAGATCGTATTGGTTTCTTCCATTAGTGTTGATATTTGGTTCATCATGATGGGAGTGATCTCTGTTACTCCTGAATCTGAATAAATCCTTTCTTTCCGTTATGAGGACGGTCTCTATTCTCTCTTGATATGAACGAGTCCCTTCTTCTAGTCTCAAATCTACAGTGCCTTGCAAAAGTATTCATCCCTCTTGGCATTTTTCATGTTTTGTTGCCTCAAAACTTGGAATTAACATGGATTGTTTGAGAATTTGCATCATTTAATTTACAGAATATGCCCACAACTTTGAAGATTTTTTTTTTTATTATTATTGTAAAGCAAACAACAAATAGTACAAAATAACAGAAAAAAAGTTAATGTGCATAACTATTCACCCCCCTAAAGTCAATACTTTGTTGAGCCACCATTTGCAGCAATCACAGCTCCAAGTCGCTTTGGATAAGTCTCTATGACCACAGATTTTCTATTGGATTGAGGTCTGGGCTTTGACTAGGCCATTCCAACACATTTACATGTTTCCCCTTAAACCACTCAAGGGTTGCTTTAGCAGTGTGTTTGGTGTCATTGTCCTGCTGGAAGGTAAACCTCCATCCTAGCCTCAAATCTCGCATAGAGTGGTACAGGTTTTATATCCCTGTATTTAATACCATCTTTCCCTCAACTCTGACCAGTTTTCCAGTCCCGGCTGCTGAAAGCTAAGCGTCACAGCTGCTATTGTTTAAATTTGTATCTATTATTTGTTTAAAGGCTTGCACCCTATAGTGCCAGTACTTGTCTAAACATTTTTTTATCATGGTATGTGATCAGACCAGACAGACAAACCTTCTTACCCACAAGCCTAAGACGCCCAGGACCCTTATGCCGGTTGTCCTTCCTTGCGTCACTTTTTGTAGCTACTAACCACTGAAAACTGGGAACACTCTATACAACTAGCCATTTTGAAGATGCTCTGACCCAGTCATCTAGCCAAGTCACTCAGATCTTTTTGCTTGCACATTTTCTTGCTTCTAACACATGAAATTCCAGAACTGACTGTTCACTTGTTGCCTTATACCTCCCACCCCTTGACAGGTGCAATTGTAATGATATAATCAATTGTATTCCCTTCACCTGGGTTTTAATGTTGTGGCTGATCAGTGCATGTATTTTGCTGCATTCAGCATTTCCTAAACCATGACCAGACCATCCGACTCTGTCACTGAAAAACCTCCGTAAAACACCACAGCCATGCTTCACTTTTGAGATGGTATTGTGCAGATAATGAGATCACGCTTAGTTGTGTTTATAAGGTAATGAAAGGTGCTTGATTTTCTTCAGACATGATGCATTGAATTGATGCTAAACAATTCAAACCTTTTTTTTTAATCAGATATTTGAATCTTAAGTCTCACAGAGTTGTTTAGGTACTTTTTTGAAAATTCAAAGTTGTCTTTCATGTGTCTTGCAGTGAGAAGAGGCTTCTATTTGGCCAATCTGTCATAAGTGCCAAATCTACCAAGTGTTGGAGCGATGGTTGCCCTTCCGTAAGTCTCTCCCATCTCTACACATGCTATCTGGAGCTCACCCAGTGGGACCATTGAGTTTTTGGTCACCTCTCTAAGTCCCATCTGCCAGATGTCCAACTCTAGGAAGAGTCCTGGTTGTTCCAAACTTCCATTTAAGCATTATTGAGGTCACTGTACTCTTGAGAATATTACATACAGCCAACAATATCTGCAGGCAGTTCCAATGACTTTATGGCTTTTTTATATGTATGTGAGTCCTTATATAAACAGACATGTTATTTTCAAAATCATGTCCAACCAATTGAATTTACCACCTATAGAGTCCAATCAAAGTGTAAAAATAAGTAAAAGATGATACAGAGAAATTGGAAGCATCTGAACTAAATTACAAGTGTCAAAACAAAAGGTCTGAAAATGTATGTCAATATTTGAATTTTCATCTTTTTCTTTTTAAAACATTATGTATGTGTGCAGTTTGGGTTTTTGTTTTGTGAATTTAACAAAATTTGTATTTTATGTATGTATTTATTTATTGTGTGCCCAGTCTAGGATGTGCTGTGCAAGTGTGAGAGCACTGTGTGCAGTATAGTGTTTCTTAAAGTTAAACTGTATAATCTTAGAGTAGTGAATTCACCATGCACCAATCCATTTCACAACAGAAACACCTATTTCTGCTGAACAAAGTTTAGCTTACACAATACAAAATCATTCATACCTCAATTGTATTGTAATAAGAAAAACAAAACCACCATAATCAATGTCACTTATTAATCCCAAGAGGAAGTGGAGGGAGGGTAGTGGAAAGGTTGTGTTTCCTTATCCACCATCAGTTGTAGTGCCATGACGTCTTAAGTTCTAGATCCCTCTTCCACTAACGAGGACTGCTGCCACCACCAATAATGCTAGCATTCAGCCTCAGAATGGTGGGATTAGAAGCATGTCCAGTATGTCCCATACAAACTTAGGAGGCAATTGTTATATTCTCATTCATTCATTCATTCATTTAAAAAAAAAAAAAAAAATTCACACTGTATTTGGAGTAATCAATAAGTTGTGACATATCTGTTATACAAAAACAAAAGCAGAGCCAGAACAGTTATATAGTAGAATATTTTGTGTTGGCTAGGTGAATGAAATATCTGTGTTCTGATTTGTGCCTTTCCCACCTAGGAACTAACCCCCTTACCTATAGACTATGTGTAAAGCTGGAGTAAGCCGTCAAAGGGTCAGGAGGGGGGGTGGGGGGTGGGTGCAGTACTCAGTTAGGCAATGTTAGCTAATAGGATTGAGATCTGTATTCCAGGCTTTACCTCCATTAACTACTTTCACAGTATAACTGTAATTTTTGAACAAACATACAAAGGAAAAGAAGAATGGAAAATAAAACAAAAACAAAAAACAGTATTGGGCCATGTAAAATCTGGTTATCTAGGGTGGAAAGTGAAGTTCTCTAGCTGGACAAGCAACACCTATTAGCTTATACAGTCCCTCAGGTAGGTGCCTTGACGGGGAGGGTTTTCTGATCTGCTCGAGGGGTGATCTATGATTGGGTCAGGGTTCAGCCATGCAAGACTTGTTTCTGCTGCTGTTGTTGTGTCCAGGAATCCCAGGGTGCGCACCTGTGATTTCAGTTCTTGCAAGCTTTGTCCTCTGTAGGTAGTGCCTCCGTGTGTGTAGAGTAGAGCTCTGGGGATCCCCCATCTATACGGAATATTTCTTGTTCACAAGTTTTGCAGATGTGGTTGCATGGCCCATCACCATGATAGGGTGCTTCTAGTGAGGTCCAGGAATATCAGCAGCGATGAACCTTCATCACTGGGGCCTCGGAGAGCAGCAAGGAGTAGGATTTTGTCTTGGAGAGCCTGAAAGCAGATGATGAGATCCGCCATTGCTGTTACTGGTGCATTCGGCAGCCAAAACATAACATCCAGCCTTATTGATTTTGCCTGTTTAGGTGGCAACAGAACAGCAAAGGCGTCTGGAAGTGAGGCAAATAAGCCAGACCCACAGACTCAGGCACGCCACAAATTTCCAGGTTGTATCGTTGTTTTTGATCTTCCATGGCGTCTAATTTGTCTCGGGTTGCTTGTTGTTTGCATTGTAAATCAGCAATCTGTTTTTCCACCACTGTGAGTCTGGTGTCATGAGTGCTCGTGGAGGCCTCCAGCTGTGTTATCTTTGAGGCAGCACTCTAAATGCTAGTTTTGTAGTAGGCCATGTCGGAATCGATATCCCTGCGTAATTTAGCCAGCATTTTTTTTTAGCAAAGCTGCTGTAACCGGATTTCGGGTCAGGAGCCTTGAGGTTAGACAAAGCTCCCTCCCCTGGGTCAATAGTAAATTCCTCAGAGAAGGAGGATGAGAGATCATCTGCCAGGGCCTTCTTGCTACATCCAGCCTGTTGGGAGTTTAGCAACAGCTCCCCGATACTCCTATTTGGAGGGCCTTTATCAGCTTTGAGTTTTTTTGTTTTGTGACCCATTATCTCCACCTGTGTGAATTGTGAGGTGTGGGGTCAATTAGAAACCCTGATTCCACCTTTAGAAAACTCAGAGCTCAGATAAGTGCGTCCACTCCCCTTGCCTGTTTGACAGCCCCAAATTGTATGGTAGGGAAGTGAGTAGGAGGCGAATAAAGTATAATCTCACTACTGCCGGCATGAAACCACATCTGCAAAGACACAAGTCTGTATTATTTAGGTAGGAACATCAACAGAGTCGATTTTACCCTATCTGTTGAACTTACCCTCTCTGGATGGCTTTGACTAGTTTAGGGTATGACTACTGTAATTATAATGAGGTAGGTGGTTGGATAGCAATTATTCCAATTTATTGCAAAGGTGGAGCATCAAGACAATTGGAGCACCACATTTTGGCAAATGGACATATGAGGGCTCATGGAACTGGCATTACTTGCACAAGGAATGATAAATGTTCTTAACAACCCCTAGTACGTGAGATCATCTATGGAGGATACCTGGTCTCACAGTATCCTCCTTAGAAACTTGTTTTATCCTTGATTGCATGTGTAGAAGTATAATTGTAACACAGTTGGTGGCTGGTGGCCTCTTCAGCCTGGAGATAAAGATGGTCCATTTTCCTGCATTGGTTTACAGGATAAGTTGAGTAACCTAAACCAGCAGTTCCAATTAACATGTAAGGTGACTGGAACTGCCAAATAAACTGGTGTTTGCAATGTGAGCTACATACATAATAGGGACAAAATTGATAATAGATGTAACGGCACCCCCAGGCATAAAAGGGTTAAACAGCCATTTAGAAGATCTTCCCCCTTCCAGAGATCCAGACAACACCAAACTCCCGAACTGCATACAAGGGAATGCTCCAAACTCCAGAACTGCATACAAGGGAATGCTCCAAACTCCTGAACTGCATACAAGGGAATGCTCCGAACTGCATACAAAGTAGCACTCCAAACTCCCGAACTGGAACCTCACGAATAGCTGCTAGCAGACGAACAGGAAAAGCATTCAAGCAGCTTACACTCCTGGCAATCAGTTTCTAACAGCATACAGTAAATCCCCCTAAAGACGAGACAGAGCTCTGTGTTGATGGTCAAGCAGTGGTCTGGTTTATTGAGAGCTATCTACCCAGTATTTATGCAGGTCTCCCAGCTGGTGGACACTCCCCTAAGGGAACAAATGGGAGACTGTGACAAAGGACAGACATGAACCAATGACAGACACACAGAGGTAAAACATCCCCACAATGCATCCTAATTCCCCTCCCTCTGTCCTGGAGATAAGTGGGAAGTAATCCAATTATCTCCCAGGACAGAGGCAAAACTCCATTAACCACATGGCAGTAAAAGACAGTAAAAGACATACAAATTTATAAAGTTACAACTGTTGCACAAAACATATACATTCTACCTATCCCCAGATAGCTTAGATCTGAGCACACATTATTACTGGATGGAGCTCAGATCACATACATACAGTTCAATCACCTTGGAGCCAAAGTCTTTCCCATAGTCTTTTGTTACACGAATAGGCTCCATGGCATGGCTTGGCTATCTGGGGTAATGCTGTTCATACGGTTAAACTACCGAATGAACAGGCATCCGGTTAAATGACCGATTGCAGAAGCAAGAAGGCTTTTTAACATGGGGCCATAGTCCAAGGGCAACAGGCGGGCAACCAGGCTTCTCCAATGCTTCGAGGCGAGGTTGGTTTCGCCACAATAGACAACAAGGAAATAAGTGTTGTAGGCTGCCTGATTAAGAGCCCTGGTGAGCTACTTTACAGTGCAGGGATTTTATAAATGTTTTCTACTGTATGCCACTACCATAGATGAAAGTGGGCTCATTGAGATTGACGCATCTTGCACTTTGCTGTAATGTAAAGTGCTTGTGGTGTTAGATTGATCATTTAAATATTGTCTACAATTTCAGAACAGAACCTGAAAATGAAATATATTATACAATATATATATATATATATATACAAAATATCAGAAGCATAAGAGGATGCATTTTATTATAAACAAAATATGAAAAAACTAGTGCAACTTTTACAGGAAACTCGTTAAAAAATTAACATGAACTGCACAAAGAGAGTGAAAAGGCAATTATACAACACAAGTGTAAGAGATGAAGAGTTGACAGTTTTGATGGAAAGCAGGTCACTAGCAGTTGATCAGACTAAAGTAATATTATAAGGTATGCAATGTATAGAATTCCAGTGGGTAACTCTATTTATATTGCACTTATTATGTCACTTTAACTAAGTGACATATTCTCTAACCCTGACTTTTACCCTTCAAAGACAGGTCTAATTAATTACTAATTAATGGCAGTACAGAATGTAGAGTAATAATTTCTACAATTTAATCATCTATATAGAAAATTGAGCTATGGAAGTTAATATTTAAAAAGAGACCATAACTTAATCAAATAAGTATTTTCTACTCCTGTCAAAGTTTGTTGGCTTATTTGAAAGGGATGTAAATCACAATTTGTCTGTATATAAGCAAAGAAAATAAATAATTTCCTTGACTGCTATGTATTCAAAATCCAAACGGGTTTATAACTAACTGCAATTTTTTTTTGTAACCGTTAAAGGGATACTATAGGCATCAAAACAACTTTAGCCTAATGAAGCAGTTTTATTGTGTAGATCATGCTCCTGCAGCAACCTCTTCTCAATTATCTGCTGTTTAGAAGTTAAATCACTTATGTTTCTGTTTATGCAGACCTAGCCACTCCTGGCTGTGATTTATGCAGCCTCCATTGAAAATAAATACTTTTTAAATCAGATGTGATGGTATTGTGTGTTTACTTTTCTAAATTTTACATACTGGTCTGATAATTAAACTTTAATTACACACACAAGGCCCCTGCATGCTCTAGCAGGATATTAATAAATCATGAGATAAGCCATTCTAAATTAAACAGACTATGCAAAAAAGGAAGTTTAAACATTAGATCTCTCTTTGCAGGAAGTGTTTAGGTAGGCTATATAAACAATGTGACTTAACCTAAGCAGTAAGACTGCAAGGACAAGATCTATACACCACAATTGCTTCATTAAATTTAATTTGATGCCTTCTAGAATCATATTAACCCCTTAGTGACCAGACAGATTTTCAATTTTCTTACCATTTGTGACCAGGGCTGTGTTTACATTTCTTTGGTGTTTGTATTTAGCTGTAATTTTCCTCTTACTCATTTACTGTACCCACAAATATTATATACCATTTTTATTGCCATTAAATAATCTTTCTAAAGATGCCATTATTTTCATCATAACATATAATTTACTATAAAAAAATTATAAAATCTGATTAAAAAAACACACACTTTTTCTAATTTTGACCCATGCTAAATAGTTTCAAAATTTTGTCCTGAGTTAGAAATACCCGATGTTAACATGTTCTTAGCATTGTTTTGCAAGTTATAGGGCAATAAGTACAAATAGCACTTTGCTATTTCAAAACCATTTTTTTGTTTTCAAAATTAAGTTACATTGTAACACTGATATCTATCAGGAACCTCTGAATAACCCTTCACATGTATATATTTTTTAAAAGATGAAAGCCTACGAAAACCAATTAAACTTGGGGTATATTGGCTCTTTTCATGCTCTTTTCATGCAACCATTTTACCACCAATCTGTGCCAAATAAAAAAAAAAATAATTGGTGATTTTTTTTACACACTTAGCAATTTAAGAATACATGTACTAAGAACTTTAAGGGTTACTGATAAAGAACACCCCAATAGGTGTTCAGCAACATATGCTTAGTACAGTAATGCCACCCATGTATAGGTGTATTGGGTTCTCTGGGGGCTAAAATAACTTATTTGGAGGGTGCGCATTCCAGTTTTTCAACTGGATTTTCACAGCTGGTCGTCATGCACCCATGTCATATATGGGACATTTTTAAAAGCCGACCAATGTAATTTACCCCCATCAAACCATATATTTTTGAAAAGTAGACAACCTAGGGTATTTCAAATGGTGGTATTTTAACACTTGCCATACACTAGTTCTACCACCAGTCTATGTCAAACTTTTGGGTAGTCATCTTTTTGTGTTATTTTTCTCTCACATTGTAATTTAGGCATGGATTCTTAGGTCCTGTTATGTGTTACTGGCACAAAACACACCAATATGTGTTCAACAACATCTCCTGTATACAACAGTGCCCAATGTACAGGTTTTATGGGTTTTTGCAAAGTTACAGGGGTCAAATGGGTCAAATGTAACTTTGCACATTGAAATTTGCAAGATTGGTTTGCTGGGCCTATGTTGCTTTTGAGCCTATATGGCAGCCCAGGAATGGAAATTAACTATATCATTGCATACCATTTGTAAAAGTAGACAGACCAGGGTATTCAAAACTGGGTATGTCCAGTCTTTTTTAGTAGCCACTTAGTCACAAACCCTGGCCAAAATTTGAGTTTATATTTCTTTATTTTTTTGCATTTTTCTCACACAAACTGGCATCTAACGATGATATTATCAGTATAATGCATTTTAGTGCTCTAAAACACTCATATTTGTGTAGAGTAATGTCTCACGAGTACAACAGCACCCCTCAAGTACAGGTTTTATGGTGATTTGGAAAGTTACAGGGTCAAACATAAGATTTGCCAATTTCTGTTTTTGTAAATGGCTGTTTGCCAGATTGGCTATGTTGCCTTTGACATGGTATAGCAGTCCAGCAATGAAAATTAACCCCACTATGACACACCATTTGAAAATGTAGACAACTCAAGTTATGCAAAATGGGGTATGTCCAGTCTTTTGTAGTAGCCACTTAGCCACAAACGTTTGTCAAAGTTAGCGTTCACATTTGTTTTTTGCATTTTTTTACTCAAAAATTGCCCTTTTACTGGTAATTTAATTGTTGTATTATGTTTTACTGTTTTCAACACTCATATTTGTGTTCAGCAAAGTCTCCCGAGTATAACAATACCCCCCATGTACAGGTTTTATGGTGTTTTGGAAAGCTACAGGGTCAATATAGGGCTTGCCAATTAAATTATCTGGACTGTCTGCCTGGATTGTCAGGCAGGCCCCTCAAATTATAATTAATAAAATCAAATAATTATGTAGTTAATAGTTAAATATATATGCAAAATGTGTGTGTGTATATATAAATAAATAAAATGTTTTTTTTACATTTATTTATATTATATAAATATATAATGTGTGTGTGTGTGTGTGTGTGTGTATGTGTATATATATGTGTGTGTGTGTGTGTGTGTGTTTTATTTCCTATATATGTATAATATATTATAATTAGAGTATTTTCTAATATATTATACATATATATATATATATATATATATATGTATAATTTCATTATAAGTGTATTTTGAGATGTGTATATTTATATCTCAAAATAC
This sequence comes from Pelobates cultripes, assembly GCA_933207985.1. Lineage (NCBI taxonomy): Eukaryota > Metazoa > Chordata > Amphibia > Anura > Pelobatidae > Pelobates > Pelobates cultripes. The sequence continues at coordinate 106,096,227 of OW240913.1, forward strand.
ACTTATGAAATCATATATATGCATTATATATGTATAATATTTTAGAAAATGCTTGAATTAGTTTATAATATTTTATACATATATCATATATGTATAATTTATTTTATTATATATTTTTTTACTTTTTAGCAGCCTGGGGGAATGCCTGACAGCCCATGAGGGTTAAGGTAGTGCTGGAAAAAAATGGTCTCCACAAAAATATTGCTACTTTGGGCCTAATTTAAGAATTTCGACTTACGGGTGTACTTACTTTTGTTGCCAACGGTTTAGATATTAATGGCTGTGTGTTGAGTTATTTTGAGGGGACTGCAAATGTACACAATTATACAGGCTATACACTTACTACTTTACATTGTAACAGAGTGTAATTTCTTCAGTGTTGTCACATCTTGGAGTTCCTGATTTTTTTTTATCACATTATCTGGTTCCTGAATTCCTGGGAGTTCCAACCACCTACAGCTTCATCTAATATCTCTGTTTGAGATGATATGCATTACAAGTCCTGAGCCTACTTCTAATTGGCTCTGAAAAGTGAGTTTATCCACTATCTTTATACAACCATATACACCTCATAGAGGTTACGCTATGTATTTTTTTTTTTCTATTTTATCCAATATATGATAAAATAAACTCTGTATCTTTGAGTTATAAAGAGAAGTACATTGTAATATTTCTGCTATATATTATAAGAAGAATCAGTATATGAGGTATTTTTCTTTCCAGTTTTGTGTGCGCTCATCACCCTTTCTACTCCATTTCACACTTTAAAACCAGTAGCCACATTCTCTGAATTATTTTGCTTTAAGTATAGAGTATGCTTATTTTCAGGACTATAAAGTTTAAATATAAACATTGAAAATAGACTACCTTCTAGATAAAGCTTAAAGAATGTTGTAGAGTCATAGATTTCTGAGTTCTATGAGATGCAATTTAAATAGAAGAAAAGACAGCAGTTACCCCACGGAAATATGCTAATAATCATCTAAATTCTAATTTATGAAGATATTTGCTAAAAGCAGTTTTCCCTGAGATGTTTTGCATCGCATTTTCCCTTGTAAATATTGCCTTTGTATTATTTCCGGAATCTACATATGCCTTTCATTTCTAAAGTGTGAGCTTGCCCTGTGGCTATTACAGTAGAACAGCTGTGACTTGAGAATCCAGCTTCACCACTAACATAGCAAGAATTGTACTTAACAAATAAGTATTTTTTTTCAGGTGTCCCATAATACTACATTGATTGCTAGAGGTGAATATGCATCTGGAAAAAGGGTACATTGTCTTCATACCTGGAGGTTAATGAAGAAACATTCCATTTCCGAGCTATCTAGTATTATTGTGATACATTTTTAAATGTGTTTTACAATCTATGCAAATCTCTTATTTGGAAGCAGATCCAGGGAATGATTTATCAATGTGGCAGGTGCTGAAGCTGTATGAGCTATTGGCACCCGGTTTATGGCAGCCGACCCAAGGCAATTTATCAAAGAGTGATATTGTAATGAGTCAAGATTGGAATCAGCCTGACTCTATATAATATTACCAGCAGCGTGGAGAAATCAGCCCAGCAGATTCAACAGATTGATCCAAATAAGCAGTCCTAACAAATGTTCCGGCAATTAAATTTAACCTCCCTTATATGATAACAAAACACTGAAAACTACTAGAGAGTTTTAAAGCCTACGTATAATGCTTGTTTTTTAAAATTTCAATAGTTTTTTTCTGTCTCTCTAAAATATTCAAATTTTACTAACTTGTTTATTCAGATCAGGGGAAAAAAAAACCATAGGAATTAAAAAAAAAATTCCAACAGAGAGTTGGCATACTATGTCCACAAACTGTGCTTATTTTAGGCAGGACCATCCCCATTCCTAGCTCTGATACTACCTTCTTAATTTAGTATCCTGTGGCACTAAAATAAGACCATATCATTTTTAAAATGCCTCAAAATATCCATGAACATTTTAACCATAGTGTCATGATTCTTGCCTGTTCAACGCCATTGGACTGCTTTCCTTAATAGATTGTGACTTGCCTCACTGCAGACATGTGGAGGTGAAGGAGGAAATACCAGTTTGACACCATCAAACCACTCCTCCTCTCAGCCAAATGCACCGCTAAACTGTGTGCTCTCACTTCCCATACCCATTCAGATGCTTCCTGCTAGAATGTTGCGTCCTTATATATAATTAAATCACAAAAAGTCACATCTGGTCCTAAAGTGCCTACGTCATCTAGGTGACCCCATGCTCATTCTAATTGGTCCACATCATCTCTGTGACTCCAAAAATAAGTTATGTAAGTCCATATAAAGCTTGTCCAGTGCCCTATCATGGTTTCTACCTTGATATCCATATAGTGTGTACAGTAATTCTCTCTTGTACTTCTGATATTGACCTTGGCTTGTTTATTGACTTTTAATATTTCTGAAATGCTGACCTGATTTGTTTATTCGTATATCTGGATTTCTTCAATCTTGACCTTTGCTATTTTTTACTTTGCCTCTATCTTTATATAACATTGTGTCTGGCTGCTCTAAGGCCAGGTGATACGTTTATATCTGACCCTCTATTTGTGGGTTTCCCCTATCATTTAAGCTAGGGTAATAACCCACTGACACATAGTGAGTGAATTTCAGATATGCTGATAGCTGCAGATCGAGAAACTAATGTTTTGTGCAAGATAAAGAACATGTTGACAATATTTTTAACTTCTAGCTTATATCAATTCCCATGTGTCATTGCCACATTTTACCATATTTTACATTTTGAAATACAAAAAAATAGCATAGTTTGATGCAATTTCTCCTATTTTGTTCCAACCTTTAAATAAAAGACATAACTGTGCAATTCTATAGTTATTGTAACAAACACAAATTTAAAACCAGAAAAGAATTGACAATCTTGTGATGCATGTATACAAAACAAATGTTTAAGATGGGGGAAAGAACTATAGTACATGTACCGTGTATATCTGTGCATGTTCTTAGTGTACAAGGAAGTTTTTGTTTGAACATTTTGTTTATCACTAAGAAGGATATATTGCTTGAAAAATAGGATATATGAGTCTACTCACTTGAATTTACAGCAATATATGTGTTTTCTTTTCAGAAATAGAAAGGGTTAATAAAACATTCCTATTTTCTCCATTTCTACAATTCACTGACAATATTTTTAAGGTGCAAAGGTTTGATTTTCTGCTTCCTGCTTGCTTACATTTGTTTACATATTATTAATTTTAATTCACCTTTTAAAACCTGGCAATAAATCCAGAAGATTAATGCAGGTAATCTGCAGGGTGTCAGATGTGTGCTGCTTCACTGCCTTGTAGAAAAGAATTGTAATTTGGTTTCTTAAACAAATGAAACAAATATGAATTAGAGTATTCCATGCAATTAACTTTCTAGAGATTTCTACAGATAGGAATAATAATGAACTGTGAACTCTGTTCTGCTTTGGGCACATTTGTCTTCAGTTTAAGGTTAGAAATATATTAATGGTTTAATATATTTGACTTAATATGTTTTATAAATTATAATCTAACATTTAAATGATAAACACATAGTGCTGAGACGTTTCTGTTTATATTAAGTATATTCAACTTTTTTTTAAATATTAGTAGACAAGTTATTTTCTCTGCCATGAACCCATTTCACTAATTTAATTTCTACAAATATCGTTAAAATAAAACAGACATTACTCTACACAAATATGAGTGTTTTAGAGCAGTACAATGTATAATACTGATGATATCATCGGTGAAAGGGTAGTTTCTTTGTAAAAAAAACAAAACAAATATAAATGCTAATTTTGGCCAGTGTTTGTGACTAAGTGGCCTGATTTTGAATACCCTGGGTTGTCTACTTGTACAAATGGTATGCAAAGATGGGGTTAACTTTCATTCCTGGGCTACCATATGGTCTCAAATGCAACATAGGCCCAGGGAATCAATCTGGCCAATGTCAATGGAAAAGCCCTATATTTGACCCCTGTAAGTTTCCAAAAACTCATATAACCTGTACATGGGGGGTACTGTGGTACTAGGGAGACATTGCTGAATACAAATACGTGTATTTTATTGCAGTAAAATCCAAACCGTATTATGACATTCACAGTTAAAATGTCATGCAGAACTTGAAAAATAACTATTTCTCAATTTCTTACACTTTTTTAGATTTTATTCATTATAAATAATTTTTTATATATGAATATTTAATATAAAATGAAAGCCCTGTTTCTCCTAAACAAAACTATATATAATAAGTGTGGGTGTACTTAATATGAAAGAGGTGAATTATGGTTGAACAGACATATAGCGCAAATTCCAGGTTTTGTTTACTTTTTGTTTTGATCACAACTTGTTCAATTTGCTCAGTCCTTAAAGGGTTAAGATAAGTCTTGTTTTAAGTTACGGAGTTAGCAGTTTTGGGAAAGGTAGGAGCTGAATAGCCTCAGGATTTGACTGACTAAAATATGGGGCAGTATGCATTCTGCATATTTTGAAAAGAAAGTGGAAATGAGACCGTTAAACTGGCGCATATGATAAAAATTCATTTTTGAAACAAAGTAAAACATTTGGTTTCTGTGCAGGTAGTTTTTAAGTGGTAATCTTGTGCTTTTGATGTTAAAATGTCTGAATTCTGATCTTTAATTAAATATTTCTTTAACAAAAAACTGAAGTCTATCTTGACCGTAAATGTTCATAAAAACAAATTATGATTGTTGAGTTACAGTCTGACATGTTATACATTAAATAAAGAAAAATGAGGAAATGAGGGAAAAATACTCCTCTGCCAAGAGAGGAGACTAGTTCGATCAAAACCAGTACCCCTTTAAGAGCAGTACAAATGTAAGACTGCAGAAAAACTATATCACAAAAAATAATAAAGTTTTATTAAAGATTAAAAATGTAGAATTTTTTTTATCAAAACCTATCCATATACATACACTAAACTGCTTAGCTTTAAACTGTATAAAACTGTACAAGGTGCAACATAGTTACAATAAATGTAATGAAGTATCAAATACTTGTGAAGAGTGGTATATTGAAAAAAATTATTTTTTCTAGTATTTGATACTTCATTACAGTTCAGTGTATGTATATGGATAGGTTTTGATAAGTTTTTTCTACGTTTTTAATCTTTAATAAAACTTTATTTTTTTGTGATATTGTTTTTCTGCAGTCTTACATTTCTGGTTTTGATGGAACTAGCCTCCTCTCTTGGCAGAGGAGTATTTTCCCCTCATTTCCTCATTTTTCTTTATTTCTTGTATACTCTAGGGTTAGGCCCTATAATACCCCTGTAACCCTTTTCTGTACTTCTTTGCCAGGTTGTTTCCTGGTTAAGAGTGCTGTTCATATATTTAACATGTTATACATTAGCTCAGCATGCTGTACAGTTATGGACGAATCCTCATTATACAGTTCTATCATTGATAATATGCCAAGTGGCAATCATAATTTTTTGAAGAGTAGTTGATTGTACACACACAAAAGTACTGAAAAACATTCTATGTTTAGTAATGACTACTTCAGAATCTTGTAATTATTTAAAGAATAACCTCTTGATTAGTGGCATCTACTCCATTATGCATGCTTACAACATCAGCATGGTAACATTTTCATAGTAACAAGGGACATAATTGTCATGAAGATTTATTTGCAGTAAACCAACACATTAGTAAGCAATGCACTTAAGTTGTACCTTACAAGCTCTGAGTGTGTTATCAGCTAATTAGGGATGGGAAATTCATGTGTAGGGCATAAGCATTTCTCTTATTGCTAAGGTCGTCTGCTTTAATTTTGGGGTGTGTATATATATATATATATATATATATATATATATTTGTATGCACACCAAAATAAAAGCAAGCAACCTGAAGTTGTGTGTGTGTGTGTGTGTGTGTGTGTGTGTGTGTGTGTATATATATATATATATATATATATATATACACACACAGTTTTCATCAAAATTATACAACACCCATTGAAACTTAGGTTAATTGTCAAAATGTATAGGCTTTCAGCTGTTTGCGATGAACAAATCAAACAAAAGCTGTTGAAATAGTTTAACACAGGGAATCCTTCAAGTGATTTGCCCAGATTCAACTGAAAATACAACTTATAAGGACTTCTCCAGTCTCAAAATTATTTAACCCCTCCCCCTCCCCCCCTGCCTTAGCTGTAGTTAATATTTATTTATTATGGGGAGGGAAGTGAGGGTGTGAATTTACAATATAGTAATCTAGGGATGCTGGAATGTAGGGTTGATTCCAATGTAAGGATGCATTGAATTCTACATAGGACTTAAGGATCATATTTGAGGAGATTACAACAAAATTAGAATGGACAAGTTCCTCTACTGCCTCATTATATACCTACAGAGGCATTCACACACTGTGCTCCTACAGCTTCTACTTTCAAACAAGTCTACGAGTATAAAAACACCATGCACCCTAATTGAAAGGTATTTTTGTTTGCTTTATTTAAATAGAAGTTCTGGATATGTAGATAGAGTAATGTTTGCAATACCATATTATTAAAATACTGTATAATAGTCCAAGACTCCTATTAATTATTTAGTTAAGAGTTTAGCAAGCTTATTATTGCAGAACTAATACGGAATATACTTTACAGTCTCTAAAGAAAGCTAAGATGTTTTCAACATCAGTTATTATTTCTTTCAGTTTTTTGAACTAAGTGCTTTGGGAGCTCCACAACAGAGAAATCAAAACTGTGTAAATCCATTTCTGTGCATATCATACATGCATAATATAGCTTACAGGATAGTAAATATATTTATTTATATCAGTAGCCCCCAAACATGTTCAAACCCAATTAAAAATGCATGAAACATGACATTCAGGACACCAATTTCAAGAAACATGGTGTAACAATTTTTCTATGGATTTTTGCAGATTTACATAATCAACCTCTTCATAACAGATCAGTTTCTAGTGCTTTTTATAGTCAGCTAGTTGATTTTTTTTTTAGATAGATTTTAAATATAGTTTTCATTACTATAATGCACTGATTTCATAACTGCCTTCTGCAAAGACATTGCCAGGTCTCTTAAAGTGTTATGCCAACCAAAACCAGTCTTTTAATAAAATACTCAATATACTCAAAAATCAATACTTCTTTGGTTAGGACCTCCCTAAACAAAAAATGAAAAAACACCTAAATAAAATTGTCCTCAAGGAATTACTACAACAACAAAAAGTGTTTTAGTAAACCCTTAATTGCATTGGAAAGAATAAAGGAAAACTTACCCAATATCCAACATCAATGCCAAGTTCTCCATACAGCCCAATCCACCTCCAGTGGTGTCACTTCCTTCCTTCTGCAGGGACAGAGAAAACCTGTAAGACATCTAAGGGGTGGACTTGGTTGTAATCTGTCACCAGCATACTATGCGTGCTGACCAAAGAATGCCTAATACACACAAAATTAATATTAGCCAGCTAGACAATGAAGACCCTGGAGTTTGTTATATATATATATATGGGAACAAACTATTATATCTCTTGTGTGGAATTTCCAATTACAGACTACAAGCACCATAAACCCTTCAAATCACTGAAGTCGTAATCTTTTAATACCAACCATCTTAACTTTTCCATGATCTTATTATAAATAAATTCTCAACTTTACTAAGATGGCTTTTTTGTTCTCTTGGGGAAAGGCTGAATTAATTTGTATTCTGTGTTCTGTTTTACTCATTTAACATATGCAGGCTCCAATGTTTAAAACAATCCTCCATGTCATTTAATTTTGTTTGTCACAATGTTCCTCCTTGAGTCAACCATGCAGAGCTTTCCATGAGAGTTCTAAACTTGACCACCTAAAAACATTTCATACGATTTGAAGTGCACAGTGATAACAATAAATGAAGTACCTTCGGAGACTTTAAAATGTAATTTTAATTGTAAACCACAGTCACAAGCATCAGTACTGATTTCATGTTCATACAACATCCGGTTATAGCTGCCCAGGGACAACTTGTCCATCATTACTGTAATGAAGCATGGTGGCAATAGCATCACTGTGAAAGTCACTTTACATTGGCAGGTATTGGGGAAACAAATCAGGGATGATATATCGGAGATAAAGGATATAGCAAGGGTTATCCTATCAGGCAGGCAATTTTAAAATATAACTGTTCTGATTAAAAAAAAAAAAAATATATATATATATATATATATATGCCTTTAATGGACATTCTTGAAGCATTACTAGTTGTTTTTTCTAAGATTATTATTGGAAATGTCTTCATTAGTTTTCTGATAAATAACATATCAATATTTCTACACACTACACAAATCTTTTGTGCCATTTCAGATATTATAAAACATCACTAAAGATATTACACTGAATATCATAGACCTTTTTTCTGTTAAAGTAAATTTTGTCTGACAATATATATGCAGTAAATGAGTTCATCCAATAGGGAAACCTCGACATTGAATATAATTGAGGAGGTTAGTGTCTGTGTGTTTATAAGCATTACCTGTCATTTGAAATATGACAGCGTTGTAACTGCAAGACCTTGGGGATGTTGAGATGTTGGCACTGCCATCTGACTGCCTTAGAAACTGCCAGACAGCCTTCTTACTGACTTCGACCCTGAGATAATTAACATGACTCTAGAGGCTCCTGTCTTTTGCTTTTCTGCACTTGTTGTTTAATAAGATGTTTACTGCATTGCTTGCCTCTGATTCAATAGAGTGCCTTCAGGGGAAAAGGGTCCTTCAACTCCTTCACAGCTATTTGCCCTGAATAATGCTTTTTCGTACAGTAATGGCCTTCCAGCCTGCTAAATTAAATCATTAAATATAATTTACCGTTTGCATAATGAAAATCTTTCCAATAGTTTTATTGATTGGACCCTACAGTAACCTAATGCGTTTTCAATTCCTTGTATCTTTCAGCAGTGGACAATAGCATATAAAACACATAAATTGTACTGTAAATCACAGTAAAAAATTTACTTTTATTCTATCTTTGTTGATGAACTATTTGTCTATGCTTTTTCTTTTTTGGTAGTCTTGTATGGGGTATACATTATGATATACAAAATTATAGATTAGATGTGGTATAAGACAAATTAAAGTTTTATTATTTTCTGTTTTGCAATATTTTGTGGGTCTCTAACATTTGTTGAAGATCAAATGAGTTGAACTTGTGATATAGGTAAAGTATGTAATTAACCTGTGATGGTCATTTCTTTCCTCCTACATATTTTAACCTAGGGGTGCACAAATGGTAGTTCCCTAGAACTTAGAACTTCTGCGATGCTTACATGCCAACAACTGGCAAAACACCATGGCAGTTGTAGTCCTATGACATCTGAGGATTTACCTTTTAGCCCAGCCCTGGCTCTAAACCTTTAACACCTGTGCTAGAACATTAAAAGGTCATTTTCCTATATCATTAATACGGTGGATTTATTGCACTGCTGTTGAACACTGGTATTTTCCCCAAACTATTTTGCTCTAGCTGAGCTTGGTTACACAGCAGCAGGGAATGTTTTGCCTTAAATATATATTTTACATATTACTGAAATTCAAGGGTTATTTACTAAAATGAGAATTGTTGGAAATTCAAAGAGAATTTAAAGTTAATTTTACATTTAAAAACAAAGATAGACTGGAAACATATTTGACTTGAATATTCCACTTCCAGTATTTTGGTGTTATATTTGAAATTCACATTGAATTCCCTGCTGTTCTCAATTTAGTGAATAACTCTGTCAGTTGATTTAAGGCAATAGCAAAATATACTATTACAACTGGTAAAGAATATTAGCTCAGTGTTGAATGCTGTCTGTTCTTGTGAATACAAATCAAATTGTAACCTTTTTACAGTTTCAACCTACAGCAATTTACATTGTTAGAAACAATAATTATAACATACTTTTGGTCTACAATATCACGTTATAATTAATTCTTATTTTTTATTAAAATAGAATTAAAAAATAATAAACTACTTCCACGTTTTACAATTGAAAGTGCATATTTTCATGTTTATTTGAGATATATATATATATATATATATATATATATATATATATATATATATATATATATATATATATATATAAAACAAATCTATTCAAACTTGGTTATCCTTTTTTGTTAGGGCATCCTGCGGCAAAAACTGAAATGTGCTCATTATTAAATATAATACAGTCTTAAATTCTAGCTATTATTAGCATTTAAGTGGCATTTTAATTGTATTGTATTCTAGTTTTTACAGGATGTGATTTTGACCATTCTAAAAATAGAACACTGGTATTTTCCCCAAACTATTTTGCTCTAGCTGAGCTTGGTTACACAGCAGCAGGGAATGTTTTGCCTTAAATATATATTTTACATATTACTGAAATTCAAGGGTTATTTACTAAAATGAGAATTGTTGGAAATTCAAAGAGAATTTAAAGTTAATTTTACATTTAAAAACAAAGATAGACTGGAAACATATTTGACTTGAATATTCCACTTCCAGTATTTTGGTGTTATATTTGAAATTCACATTGAATTCCCTGCTGTTCTCAATTTAGTGAATAACTCTGTCAGTTGATTTAAGGCAATAGCAAAATATACTATTACAACTGGTAAAGAATATTAGCTCAGTGTTGAATGCTGTCTGTTCTTGTGAATACAAATCAAATTGTAACCTTTTTACAGTTTCAACCTACAGCAATTTACATTGTTAGAAACAATAATTATAACATACTTTTGGTCTACAATATCACGTTATAATTAATTCTTATTTTTTATTAAAATAGAATTAAAAAATAATAAACTACTTCCACGTTTTACAATTGAAAGTGCATATTTTCATGTTTATTTGAGATATATATATATATATATATATATATATAAAACAAATCTATTCAAACTTGGTTATCCTTTTTTGTTAGGGCATCCTGCGGCAAAAACTGAAATGTGCTCATTATTAAATATAATACAGTCTTAAATTCTAGCTATTATTAGCATTTAAGTGGCATTTTAATTGTATTGTATTCTAGTTTTTACAGGATGTGATTTTGACCATTCTAAAAATAGAATTTTAAATATGGGCAAAACTGTTTTCCAGGAATATATTCAATATAAAGTGAAAGGTTACATAATTATTTTATTTTTTAAGCATTGCTGGATAATTATTCTTAGGGAATATGTTATTAATTTATAGTTGGGGATATTTGCATTTATTATTTGAATAATATGCCATTTGTATAAACTGCCGAACAGAACATAACTAAATCATTAAGATACATCAAAAGTGAACCGGGAAACAATTTATTAATCTTGCAAATTTACAAGAACTCTTCATATTTTATAGAAAATATAGTAAAATCTAAATAAAACCGCACAACTTAAAAGTAATTAAAGTAGATGGTAGCATGTGGTTGGTGATGACAGTGTAAAAGGGACATGCAGAATACATGACAAATATAGGTGCATAAAATATAGCATCATAGACATATTATATGATTTGTATTCCTCTGCTTGCTTTCACAGTGCTCTGCTCTACACATAAGCACGCCTCAGTAGGTATTTGAAACTCAATGTGCAGTACGGTATATCAAACTGTCACTGTTTGCATCAAGAAGTGATGCACAAAAAAATCCATTGGTTTATCTACTCATGCTGTCATTACATTTTAAGCATTTCTAAATGCATTTCAGACATTTGACACCAGTGCTTTAGTATCAAGATGCCAATACTCTGACATCTCACTTAGATACATTAACTTTCTACCAGTTACCATTGCAGCAACTAACATCTAAGGACTAAATGGTATTACATTATTAAATTAGGGTTTTTAGTTTTAGGGATATACAGTCTTGGGGGGGAAAAAAAGTACATCCGCTTTGATTTCTATGGTGTTACATATCAGGACATAATAACAATGATCTATTCCTTAGTAGGTATAAAAATGTATGATTTTTTTTTAACCTAATGATTTAATTAACAAAACTAAGTACACCTTATGATTTAATAGCTTGTAGAGCAATCCTTAGCAGCAATAACGTGAAGTTATCATTTTCTGTATGACTTTATCAACCTCTCACATCATTGTGGAGGAATTTTGGCCCACTCTTCTTTACAACTTTGCTTCAGTTCATTGAGGTTTGCTGGCATTTGTTAATAAACCACCACAGCATTTCAGTCGGGTTAAGGTCTAGACTGGGCCATTGCAACACTTTGATTTTTTTTCTTTTTCAGCCATTCTGACGTAGATTTGCTGGTGTGCTTGGGAACATTGTCCTGTTGCATGACCCATTAAATGTGGATAAGTGCAAGATAATGCATCTTGGATGTAAAAACCCAAGGGCAGAATATAGAATGTTTGATAGTCTTAACCTCAACATCTGAGGGAGGGATTTAGGGGTAATTATTTCAGATGTCTTAAAGGTAGGTAGACAATGTAATGGAGCAGCAGGAAATGCTAGCAGAATACTTGGTTGTATAAGGAGAAGTATTAGCAGGAGAAAGAGGGTAGTGCTCATGTTATTGTACAGAACACTGGTGAGAACTCACTTGGAGTATTGTACGCAGTACTGGAGACCGTATCTTCAGAAGGATATTGATACTTTAGAGAGAATTTAGAGAAGGGCTACTAAACTGGTTCATGGATGACAGGGTAAAACTTACAAGGAAAGGTTAAAGGATCTTAACGTGTATAGCTTGGAGAAAAGACTAGACGGAGGGGGTATGATATATACTCAATGACTGCAAGGTACCCAGGTCATGTGACAGTGTTACATAGTTACATAGCTGAAAAGAGACTGGCGTCCATCAAGTTCAGCCTTCCTCACATATTTTTTTGCTGTTGATCCAAAAGAAGGCAAAAAGTCTTGTCTGTCCAAAGTACAATGCTCCAGAATTCTTGTGGATTGCCCGGATTCAAGTTTAATGATAGTTTTAGAGAGAATAGGCTTTCTACTGGCAACCAATCGAAACAAACCATACTTGTTCACTCTTTTTCTAATTTTACTGTCATGAACCTTAACATGCTAACTGAGGTCTGTTGAATCTGAGATGTAACTCTTGTTTATTTTGCAATTTCTCTGAGCATTGCACGGTCTGATCTTGGGGTAAATTTCTCTGAAAAAGCAGTGGTACTGATGACTATAGTGTCCCTTTAAGTCTGCTATTGACTTTAGCCTGAAATCTCAACATTTTGATGTTGTCTGTAGCAAGCTTATACGTTGATCAGTATCCAGACATCTTTTCTCAAGCATTTCACCTGTATCTTCATCCATGCTTGTTAAAGAAACATTTACTGAAACGCTTAGTCTTAGATCTGTTACAGGCACCTACATTTAGACCTGTTGCAGAAACTTGCTCCTTGAGTACATGCTGGCTCACAGGTCTTCAAAAAAAAAAAAGCACATCTCTTATGCCCTTAAATCTGTCTCTGTAACCTAATGCATTCAGCAATTGCGTCTTTTATAGATAACATCAAAGAATATTTTTTTCCACATCATGTGCACTTAGCTACTCTCAAACACAGTGATTAATGGTCATGCAATCCTATGTGCATGATCATACTATAATAAGTAGGTTCCTTTATTTTCTTATGACTACTTTTCCTCATCTATAATATGAAATGTAGCCTTTCTTTGGGGATTATCATATGTAAATATGTTTGTTTGTTTATTTAAACAAGATATATATATATATATATATATATATATATATATATATGTGTGTATATATATATATATGTGTATATATATATATGTGTGTGTATATATATATATATATATATATATATATATATATATATATATATATATATATATATATATATATATATATATATATATATATAAAACCAAGTATATTTACCAAATTTCTCCAAAGAGAAGGGTACATTTATAAACAAAGTACAACAAAAAGGTTATAACCTGTCCATATCCTGGATTGAGATGGTTTAAATGTAGTGCAACTTGCAATGAGTTATAAATTATCATTGCTGTCTCACATAATATGCAGTATTGTATTGAATATGTGAGCACTCTTACAGGGGAGGGGGAAAGCAAACAAAAAAAACAACCCTTTTTATTTCAAAACAAATGCAGTTTTATATGATAAAGTTTTCTTGGAATTCAAGAGAATAAATGTTAATGTTTACATAAAAAAATACAAAGAAAATGAATAAAACATTTTTAAATGGATACTCTGAGCACCACTCTCTCTCACCGCTATTCCACCAGGCCCTGTCACACTGTCAGTGACAATCATGTCCTGTCTCCTCTGGATAAAATTGCTGAATGCTGATGTGTTTAGGAGTCTGGATTGTTCCTTTAAACTCCAACTTACTGCATACTGGGTATTGTATAGGGCTTGACATAATTGCACAGATAGATGTGTCTATTTGAAAGCAGGCAATAACTGTTTAACCCTCTGCCCCAGACTAAATCCCAATAACATAATGTGCTGTAAATAATGGTTGATTGCAAGAGACAATAGAATGTCTTAATTTATTGCACTTTCCATAGGTTTTCTCTGTATTTTCTAGTATATTTTTAACAAAAGCAATACATCATTTTTGTGATGGTAACCGAATAATAAAACAAACAACATTTTATCAGTTCTTCTGTTTTATTAGTAAATGTGCCTAATAGATCAAGTTTAAATTATGGTATAAATCAATTTAAAGAAAAAGTTGAACGCTTACTGAAACAAATATGATAATTGTGGTGAGTCTTTGATTAAGTGCCTAATTTTGAGTTCCCGGTTTGCATATGCATGGTATTGCTTTTCTGAAATGTATTAAATGAATTCCTAAGTAAAGCAAAGTGAAATGTTGAAAATTTGTAAAGAAATTTCAAAGTTATACTGGAGAAAAAAATATTCAGCTTTACTATATTAAAGTTCTAACATTTTAAAACATGTGGTCTCATTTATATGCAAGCACTCGAAATAAAATCACATAAATCAAAAGAACTCTTAAAATGCTATATGTTATATAAGATCTCAGAATCAGAATTGATGTTATGTTATGATGTATCTTGTAGTCCCATAAGTCTTCGCTCTAGTGCATGTACTGTATGCAAGTCTGGCTCTGCATGACTCTCTTGGCAGTACAAAAGATCAATTGTGGTACTTCTGCAGTTATGCGAAAGTAAGGACAAAGCCTTTTAGAAAACCAGAACTGTACTAGAAGCTGCTGTGCATAGCTTTATTATTAAAAAGCTGCATGCATCTTTGTTGAATGGATAGAATAATTCTCCACAAAATGAAATATGTGCTGATGAAAAATGATAGCATTGAATGCATCCGGTATAAGCAATCATAGTGTTCATTGTTCCTTTTCTAAGTATTGCTATTCTATTTAATAATGAAAACATACTAATATGAAACATAACTTAAAAGACAACAATTATTAAGTGTTGAATATGTTTCCCCATTTTCAGATTAGCCAATAAAACCCCACTTACCTTTTTTTTTTCCCCCAGATTTAGGTTTCACCATGCAGATAAGTTAATAACACCATCTAGACATTCTTATATTCTCTTGGAATATTTTAGAATTTGCATTTCAATTTAGGACATCATGTTTTTTTTTTTTTTTTCTAATACCTAGAAGCAGGTTATTTGACAATTTGTTTACCATTGTATTTTAATTTCTGATATCAAATTGAGTTTCCATTTAAGACTGGAATTTGGAAGATAACGGATACCATGTAGTATTTAAAATGTTTTATGCCCCTATTTTTTCTGTAAGGATGGATGTATATCTGAAAGGTGGACACTTAGTTAAGAATACAGAGCTTGATGGGAATCTGCATGTTTCATACCACAGCACCCCATTTTGGTATTGTTCCAGGACACTCCAGTTGTTGTGGAATATATTTTCATTAATACTCTTACAGATGTATTGCTGGCAAAGCATCAGGGGCAGTGGTGTATCCTGGTTTTGTGCTGCCCTAGGCACTAACAGACACACACACTAACAGGCAAACACACACTCACTAACAGACACACACACTCACTAACAGACACACACAGTCAGACACACACTAATAGACACACACAGACACACACTAACAGATACACACACACACAGTCAGACACACACTAACACACACACAAACTAACAGACACACACACTAACAGACACACACAGACACTCACTTTCTTTCTTTTTTTTTTATTCAACCCCGCCCCCCAGCCTCCTTACCTTTGGGAATGCTGGGGGGTTCTCCCTCTCCCTGGGGTCCAGTGGCTCTTGGTCGGTCAGTTGGCACGGGCGAGGGAGCACTTTCTCCTGAGCGCTCTGCTCTGCTCCCTCGCACGCCGCAGAGTGAGGCTGGGAGCCGGAATATGACATCATATTCCAGCTCCAGGCATCACTCTGCGGTGTGTGAAGGAGCTGAGCAGACAGCTCAGAGGAAAGTGCTCCATCGCCAGTGCCGACCGCCCGCCCGGACTGTTAGCCTCAAGGCTAACAAGGCATTTGGAAAATGCCGCCCAAAGCAAATGCCTTGTTTGCCTCGTGGCTAAAACTTCCCTGATCAGGGGAGATGTTGTTTGCAACATCTGCAGTACCAATGATTGCCTATCCCTGCTCTAGGTTATTAAGTTCTATTTTATTGAGTCACTTGTGTCATTTCTTCAACACAGAGTGATACTCTCCAGGCCTGACCTTACAAGCATCATTTTTCCATCAATCAGTATAAACCACCAGAAAACTATATGCTTATAACACATTGTTACTAGCCTTCCTGAGCTTCATGTATTGCCCTTGTCTCTTGGAATTGTTTTCTCATTTAAGAATCTTTACTGCATGTCCTAATCTTCTGCTCTGTCTGACCAAGTACATGCCTTGTTAATGCTGTATTATGCTACTGGATTCATATCTATTGTGCTGCTACTATCCTATTTTGAGTTCCAGGAATTTGTACAGCTGACATTACAGCTGACATTGCATAAATGACTAATTAAAATTTTACAATTGTGCATAATTTTATTTTTAGGGTTACTAATTAACTAATGCCTATATAGTCTGACGCTCCTTCTCCCCGATCTGACAGCGGGACAGACACTTATTGCTGTACGCTGCTTGTGCATGTGTGTTTGTAGTCAGTCGCGCTGAGGTTAGAACGCTGCGACTTTGAGCACCAATTCGGACAGCACAAATGAACACTGGAAAGTCCCGAATTCGCCATTCAGCCGAACTCAGGTCTTTAGGCATTCTAAAAGGATGCCAGCCAATAGTGTAATTGCTCTAGCTATTTAAAGTCAGAGCTTGAGGAAAGTTGTGGTTCTCGTTTACCAAAGAGTGCATTTTATTTTGTATTGGATTCTGTGTTCCTGACCCTTTGGCTTGTTTAATGATTGACCTGTTTTCCCCTAATCTTGACCTCTGCTTTCTCTCTGACTTCTTTATATATTAAATTCAGACATTCTCAAGCCTGGTAATACATGGTATACCTCTCTTAGTGGATTAGGTATGTGAGTTATGGGTTCCCTTACATAACTGTGACATTAACCCCTTAAGGATGGAGGTAATTGTCCAAATTCTGAACCAAAACAAAATCTAGAATTTGCAAATTGTGCTTCACCATAATTTAATTTTAAGTGGTCTGGGTGCCAGGACCATCTAGGGTTAACCCTGCAGCTGTAAACATAGCAGTTTCAGAGAAACTAGGGTTAATCCAGCCTCTAGTGATCCAATAGGCAGAAGTGGTCTGGGTGCCTCGAGTGTCCCTTTAACCTTTACCCTACATTATCGCTAACCCTAAAACAGCATTAAGCCTCACCCAGCATTAACCCTTATCTTATCCTAACAACAACCCCAACACTACAGATAATCCTAGCCATAACCCTATCATAACACAGAACTCACCCTTAATATGTCCCCTAATACATCCCTGAATGTAATTTGCTTCCTAGCCAAATACACTATGATCACTGCTGGGCAGTGAGCCCAGTACCAATTGCAATCATCTGTGGAGAAGCAGGGGAACTCTATCAGGGTCTATTCAAGCCCTGGGAGTTATCTCTTAACACATCTGAAGCCCAGAAACAACATATCTGAGAACTATCACTCATCCGTGGTGTTATGAATGGAGTAATGATCTACTCGCTGCAAACTCTTGTGGTTTATTCTATCCTAATTCTGCTTGATCTTTTTGCTGCTTTTGACAATGACAATTTTGATGATTAACAGGTTCTTATCATCTTTTGTAATCTCAGTCTATGACCTATTGCTCACTCCTGGTGCTCCTCCTACCTTTCCCAGCGCTCTTTCAGTGCGCTGCCTATTCTCCTCAACCCCTCTCTGTTGGTGCCCCCAAGGTTCAGTCCTTGGTCCCCTACTGTTCTCAGAACTATACTTGGTAAACTATTCAGATCCATTGGCTTCCAATGTAATTTCTAAGAGGATGACATGCAAATCTATCTCTCCCTGCTTCTCTTGATGCGTGTCTCTGACTCTGCTGTTTCGAACTTGATGGCTGCCCACTTCCTTAAACTTAACCTGTCAAAAACATAACTTCTGGTCTTTCCTCCCTCGAGTCTTGCTACTCTCATTTCTGTCTCCTTCCATGTTAATGGCGCTACCATTAGTTCCATCACGTAGGTTCACTGCCTAGGTGTTCTCTTTGACTCCGCCTCTTCTTCATCCCTCATGTCCAGTCAATCACTAAATCTTGACACTTACATCTTGAAAACCTTGCAGCATGGTGCTGGTCCATGCCACTATCCTCTTAACCCTTGACTACTGTAATCAGTAGTCTTAAGTGCTTCCAACTTGTCCTGTTATAGTCTATAATGAATGCGGTGGTGACGCTCATATTCCCGTCCGTTGAGTCCTCTGTAAATTGCACCATAGAATTAAATATTTAAAATAACTAATAAAATGTTAGCCTTTTTCACAAGAGCCTTAGTTTTTATTTTGTTGTAGCGAATTTGTCTTTAACTGATCCAGATGACTAATTGCATCAAATTTATGAAAGATGTGATAAGTCTTCCCCAATGTTACTGTCTAACCCCTTTAATCTATACTTACTCCATGCTGACTGGCAGGTTGAAAGACTGTATTTTTATGAAAATAAAAGGCACAACATATAACTCTAATTGGCAAGGAACAAAGTTGGAGACACTTCTTTTCTGCATAGAGGTTAATACTGCGGTGTGGATTACTTAATTTCCATTTATTTTTCAGACCTCTCAAATCCTTGGAAGCCATAGTATCTCTATAATGGATTAAAAGCTAGTGTCTGAAAAAAATGTATAACATTAAACATTGAAGTTCAATTCATACCTATTTAGGTAAAAGTGTGCATTTTCCTCTTTTTAGATATCTGCATTATCAACATGTAACAACTTTATAAAAAATAAAGAATAAATCCATAACTTGGTGCATTGGGTCACATTTCGAGACCTATAGATATTGTAGATTCTGAAGTAGAATTTAAAAGAAATAATAATAATGACAAAAAAATAGAGAGATTTCTCTGCCTACAACAATTCTTCATAACCTTTTCTCTTACAACATGGAAAAGGCAGATATAAGAAACGAGTGCTATGCCTTGATACTCAGATGCAATCCAGGTGGCTAAAGACAGGCAGGGATTTAAGAGTAAAGCATTTCAGTTGAAGCATAGGTGGATTAATTACTGGCTTAGTCATTTTGATTGATGCACCTGTGCTTAGGCAGGGATATTCTGTCCTGCTAAAAGCCTGCAAGGACCTAGATTTTAGTTTTAGAACTGTATTAGATAGGAATTTATATGAAGTGCTGTACATGTTAGTTTGTATGAAAAATTACTTGTTTCCTTATTTTATGATATTGTAAAAATGCAGTTGGAATCAATTTAGTTATTAAGCTCTTTTTTTTATTTATTTATGTTTTTTAACAGATGAATCTTTGAAATATATGAGACCAAGCATTATTTTTCTAGTTATTTCTCTAATTTCCTTTACAGTTGTACAAATGTCATACGAGTGATTTTGGGGTGTGCTAGATGTGCACACCCTAATGCAGCTGACATGCCAGAGCTCCACAAACTGCCAGGACCAGCCATGCAACCCCCTCATTTCCTTTAACATGGTGCTATTTGAGTTGATTGGCACCATGTTTACTATTTATTGTTACATGCGGCCCATGGTCACATGGCCACCCGTAATACATTGCTTATTATTGGTGGTATAGTGCAGCAGAGGAGGCAGGTGATGTGCCTACTTGACACTACTATCTATGCTATTCTTTTATTGAATGGAGCTTGCAAATGTAGGAGGATTTCCCATCAGACCTTGCTCACTGGAAGAATACTGCATGGACAACAGCAGTCAAACGCATCCACTGCCTATTCTATGACACTTTAACCATCAACGGTAGGCAGCAATGTTTTACTTCAATACAAAATTATTGGGAGACTACGTATGCTAATAAAACACTGCACAGAGCTAATGCACAACGCTATATATTATAATTTAAAATGTGGAGGTCTATGTTTTACTGTTGCCACCTTATTTCCTCCTCTCCTATCACTGACACCTGGTATCTAATCCCCCTGATCTTTTTCTTCCCCTAATACTCACCCATGCCACCAACTTTCACACATTTCCCTTCTATCTTCATACCATGACTTCCATCACTCAAACCAATCCCTCCCTCACGCCCATCTCCTGCTTGCCATCTCTCAGCGCCTCCTTATATAAGTCCATAACTATCCCTCCTTGTCTCCCCTTCATCCTCTAAATGCCACTCAACCCTCACTCTCACCCCATGCTCATATCACTCCCTCTCATCCATCTCAGACAAACCTATCCCTCCATCTCCCAATCCTACTATCAGTCCCACCAAACTATCTCTCTGTCTCCCATTATCATATCACTCCTGCACATCCCTTCCTCGCTCTTTATCATCCTATCACTCTGATCCATCTCTCACTCCTATCCTCCTATAATACCAACCCATCCCTCCTTCTATCTTAATTCTGGGACCACTCCCAATCATCCCCCTCCTCACCCTGCTATCATCCACATCCACACACAAACATATGCAACACACATGGGCATCCCACACATACAAAAACACAGTCATCCCTAACACTGAGCCTTTTAATAAATACTGATCTTATAGAGTATTCAAAACTAAAAAAATGGGAAAGAATTTCTGAGTTCACACCCTAATAAAATATAGTGTGCATGCCTTTGGTAACCATGTAACTATTGCATTACATTTACCTGTTTTAATTTCAATCAGTAATTCTACTAATATGCTTTGGTGCTATTAAATGAAAAATGATTAGTCAAATTGTTCTTTACACAAATTGGATAACACGTTATGGAAATTGACATGAAATAGAACAGAGGATGTTAGATTTTTTAACATGTAAAATGACAATATCATAGTTTGAATGCTGGAGAGCAATATATCAAATACCTACATCATTGATAGAGGCACTTTGAATATAGAAGCTACAGTACTCTATGGAACAGCAATACTTACAAACTTAGGAAACATAGGTAGTTATATTACTGCAAATCCATATCTTGAAAATGTGCAATACATATGTTTAGAACATGTAATTTGTTAAAAGGACATTAACATCACCCAGACCACTTCATCTCAACAAAGTGGTCTGAGTGCAGTGGCCCTGTCATGGCGATAACGTTGCGAGAGGTGGAGAGCTAGAAAATGATGAGTTAAAAAAAAAAACTTTTATATTATTTTTTATTCAAAATGGCAGGCACCCTATTAATAAAAATACATAATAAATGTGTAAATAAGTGTTATAGCTATGGGTTAACACTTTGAATTGACTTCTATTGGATACATGAAGCCAATGTAAAGACTGACAGAGGGGTGAGGTGTGAGAGGACTGACTACAGAGGAAAATCAGTCTGGCGGCAGCATTCATTACAGACTGTAGCGGGACAATATGGCTCTTGGGGAGACCAATTTGGAGAGGGTTACAATAATCCATGTGGGAAATTACTGGAGCATGGACAAGCTCCTTTTTAGCATCTTGCATAAGAAAGGGGCAGATGCGGGCTGTGTTTTTAAGATGGAATCTACAGTATTTGGCAACATACTGGATGTAAGCTGCAATTAGGTCATTAGTAACTGTTTATTTTTACCAGCTCTTTCAATGAAATTAAATCAGTTTGACATGATCTGTCCGTTATGATCTGTTAACTGCTACTAATAACAATGCTGCACAAAAGCTATACATTTTCATTGTATCCTTTGGGAATCAAATAGCACTGTGTTTTACAGACGTAGTCTCACAAGTTAATTTGAATGCCAAAATGAATAGAGTAAATGATAATGTACTATATTTTCCATTGTAAACACAAGCAAGGTCATTGTTTAATAATTTATTTTCCAATAAAAAAAGACAAAACTGAAATACTTATTTGCATCAATTGAATTTTGGTGTCTTATTTCACATTCTTTGTATTTTTTATTTTTTTTAATTTTATTAGGTGCTTTCAGCTTTGATATTTCAGTGGAGGAAGAAAGATTGGTATTGACAAAATATGCTAAGCTTTCCCTGCATATTATTTTGTTTAAAAATGTTTATTTTTCTGGAGATGCCAGGCCAATCTGGGTGATCAACCTACCATAATATTCTATAATGTTTTAATTTATTTATATAGTGTAGCATTATTTATAATAGGGTTTGATAAGTGAGCTTTCTAATTATTAGTTAAATTAGTAGTGCATTTCTTTTAATGTAATACGTTTTCTACTTATATGGCACAAACTCAATATCATAACCATTTAACACTGTTTTGGATGCAGCCCACACATATTCTCCTAGAATGGAATTTTATCATCAATATAATTATGCCAGTGTCTTTACAAGTGAACCCAAATGGCTTCTGAGTCAAATCTAATTAATGTGAGCATTCTAAATTAATTTGAAATTTAAAATCAGAGTCAAACTGAAAGCATACCTGACTTAGATAATTTTTACAGTTTGAATATTTTGGAGTTAAATGTCAAATTCTCCTTGAATTCTTGCTTTATTGAATAAGCATGTAAGTGTATGTTAGTTTAAGCATGAATGATATAGAAGAATGAACTTGTGTAACAATGTTAGATATTTAGTAATATAGGTGCAATCATGTTAATCCCTATAAAGTGCTAAATTCATGAAAATATATTATGTGGGTGTGAGTAGAATATATAATTGTTGCCTACCTGGTGAAATATCCCACCAGTGCCCACCAGGGATAATTGTTCCATAAGGAAACAGGGTCCCGTGTGGCTGTGAGGCTTTCAGCAGTTTTGATCCAGAATGTGACCTGTTTAAAAGCTCATTCATGTGCTCTCCAATTTTAAAACTGGAGACAATATTCCTACAATAATAAGTGTACCTGAGAGAAAAGTGAGTGATTATTAAATCAAAACAGAGACCTAAGTAAAATTTTTGTATGGTCAAGTGAACCTTCTCTCCAGGTATCTCAAAGTGTAACGAATTTTATAGAGAAAGTATCTAATGATGCAAATTGCTGTGCATCTATTCATAGAGGAATATAGCAAGGACATACAACCATTATCAAAAAGACTTTTAAAGTGTTGCCTAATCTGTTTCCATAAATACAGAAATAATTGGGTTTGCTTATATAAGAGAGGTTTTTTTTTTTTTCATTTCCTATGCCTTCCATATTTCACAAAATATACTTGAATTTATATTGATACTGGGAAAGATAAACTCATCAGTCAGAGAAGGCTTTGTATGGGAAGTGATGAAAGGAAGGATATTAAACTAGTATTCCATAAGACATAGGAAGAGGAATCATCCCAGTAGTGGTTCACCCCAGAGAAGATGAGGGTTTAAAGAGAGAGCACCTGTCAACATTTTTAATTTGGTATATAAAACAAACTAAAATAATAATTAAAAAAATAAAATAAAGAACAAGCTATTCCATAAGAGGATTGCATAGAAAAGATTGGAGTTATAAGAGATACTATATAAACTGAGGGGAAAACAACCTGAAATCTATGCAGCAAGTTTTGTCTATTGGTTTTGGTCACACTTCCAATAAATCAACAGGGTAAGATTATATATTGGCCTAATAAATTAAGAAAAAGATGGAATTTAGAGTAATTTCAGCCAGGAGATCCAAAAGTATTAGCAGGTTCAGAATCTTAAGATTTACCAAGAAGCTGACTATTGCGTTGTTGATAGTTTAGGTGATAAGGTAGTTGATAGTTGTCAGCAATACTAGTAGTTATCATAGATCTGAACCTTGTTTAGTTTGACAGCCTATAAGAGACAGATAATAGTTCTAAGCAGACTTTAGAAAATGCTCTGTATTTTTGTGTAAAAATTACTGAAATGTTTCAAAACAGGAATATTTTTATTATGTTTAAAGTTCAGTGGAGCCACAGCATGATATGCTGCCATGATTTTGGCTTTATCCGCAAAGTTTAAAATTTTCATGAGAAACTTTGGAGTTATGTAGTATGGGAAAGGCATAGATGGCTCAGGATATATTTTATGAACAGACACAAAAATCTAAATTTTAGTGATTGTAACCCAGATAGCAAAATATAGGCTAAAAAGATCACTTATAGACACAACTTGTTTTCTTTAGTGTAAATTTTAATTTTTTTGGTTTTATTTCTAAATGTAAGTTTTTTTAGTGAATAGCTATGTCTCTCTTGGCAATGTCTAAAAGGGTAATGATATATAATGCTCCTAATATTTATATATGTTCTGATTTTAAAAAAAAGCATCATCATTGGACATAAGGCTGGACAGAACATGCTCATATCACTCCCTCTCATCCATCTCAGACAAACCTATCCCTCCATCTCCCAATCCTACTATCAGTCCCACCAAACTATCTCTCTGTCTCCCATTATCATATCACTCCTGCACATCCCTTCCTCGCTCTTTATCATCCTATCACTCTGATCCATCTCTCACTCCTATCCTCCTATAATACCATACTATGTTTTGTATTCAATAATTATACCAACTGTTATTTGAGAGATGGCTATCATTTTAGTGCACAGGTGTCTGTACCAATTGTATATTGCTGCCTATATATTTCTGTGATGCTATGACCTGCTAGTAATTAGTTTAAGGATGATCTCCTTGTGCACAAATATATACTATTGCCAAATCCCCTGTACATCAATTAAGCAGATCAAAAATATTTTAAGATTTTTTTTTTGTCTTTCTAAAAACCTCTGTAAACATCTAACTTTTGCTGATGTTTCCCCATTTCTCTACAGGACCACAATAAGCATATTTAATGAGCAAGTGATTGCTAATCTACTTCAGTAAAATATGTAATATTCGGCAGTAGAGAATATTCTGAATAGTCCAGCAGACAATAATTGTTTAAAAATAAAAACAATATATGCACATCACTGTAAAAACAATATTTTAGCTTATCAATAATCTAGCATATAACCAATGGATATGTAGCATCTCAGTAGCATTTAAGTGAGCTAGTTACTGTATAAACACCAATAACATTATGTCACTTAGTCTGCAAAGAAAGACAATCAGAAAGTATGATCAATAAAGGTCCTTACATTCAATGGCAGAAAAACCTTTAAATCTATACCTCTTGCTGAGAGCATTACGCAAATGTATAGTTAGGACCTGGCTTCAAAGACAAGCGGTCTGATTTATTTGGTAACTTGAAAAAGAATAGAGTAAAAAAATTGTTCTTAGTTTAGCATAAATCTGCAAATTATCATAGCCTGCTATATGCAATAACCAAACCTACATTATCTCACAAAAACAAACCACACACACACAAAACAAACAAACTTGGACATAAAAAGATTATATACAAGCATATGTTCTACGCTTTGCCAAGTATTTAATCTAACAGATTTATACTTTGTTAGCACTGTCACAATTTACAGTTTCTGATTTGCAATACCTACAGCCAGGGCCGGTGCAAGGATTTTTGGGTACATAGGCAAAGATGCATTTTTTTCATCCTCCCCCCCCCAAAACTAACATCTTCACCTAAGTGTCTCTTATCCAGCCCCTCTGGCATCCCCATCCATTAGTGGTCCCCTCCCTTCCCTGTTCCTTAGTGTTCCCCTTCCCTCTCCCCTCTTTTACCTGTCCCTTGGTGCACCTTGCACCCCCTTAGTGGCCTCCTACCGCTCTTGTAGCATTGCCAAGCTGCACGTATACCCTACAGGAGCTTCAGTTTTCTGTACCTGGCTGGACTGAAAGGAAGTGCTCTCGCATTGAGCACCTCCTTTCAGTCCAGCCAGGTACAGGAAACAGGAGCTCCTGTACCGTGCTCCGCTCCGCCATGCTACACTTAGTGGTGTATACACACCGACAGACACACACACTCAATGACAAACACACAGACATCACTGACAGACACAGATCCACTGATCTGATACACACGCATTCATTGACAGACACACAGATACACTGATAGTCACACACAGACTCAATGACAAACATACTCTCACTGATTTGACAGACACTCACAAACACACACACTGACAGACACACATACACTGACAGACACACTCATACACTCATATGCACACACATACACTTACATGCACACACATTCACTCACAGACACACACTCACTTACATACATGCACACTTACTCACAGACACACACTCACTAACAGGCACACTCAATCACTCACAGACACAGATACAATCACTCAGAGACTCACTCACTCAGACACACTCACGCACTCACTCACAGACACACACACTCACTAATTATTTTTATAATGAAACATTTTCCACCCTGCCTCCCTTGCTGGACAGCTGGCGTGAATCTGTCCCTGGAGTCCAGTGTGGCTGCTGTGAGGCGTGCGGCTGTGGTATAATCAAAGGCAGCGAGGGAGCTATGATCTCCCTGCTCTTCTCCCATGCACCATGCGGGCTGTCTACTGATGCTGGGAGTCGGAATATGACATCATATTCTGGCTCCCGCAGCATCAGCAAAGGGCGCGCAGGGGGATCAGACCTCCCTCGCCGCCTCTGATTATACAACAGCCGTGCCGGGAGGTCCAGAAGGTGGCCTGGCAGGAGGGAGCGCTTCTCTCCTGATGGTCACAGAAATCTTGCGCCCCCAGAGCCGGTGCGCCCTAAGGCACGCCTTATGGACATACCAGCCCTTGATACAGCTAACAAAGATTAATACTCATGTAAATATGAAAAAGGAACCAACAATATAAATTTTTTCTTAATTCTAAAATATGTTCTTCAAGCCTCTGTGGGAGAGAGGCATGTATGTAACACTCTTTTTAGCTAACAATGCCTTCAGCAATTCAAATCTTAGGAAACATTTGAAAATATATTTATTACTGCTGCAATGTATGAAGATCCAGTGTTTTGATTAGAGGTTAGGAAGAGATGTTTTACAAATAAAGCAAAAGAGGATTGACACAACTACACGATAAAAAAGGATGGGTTTTACCACCTTAGAGGGATTTAAACCAAGCAATATAAAATATGATCAGGGTTATGGAAAGTCTTCTACTCTAAACCACAAATCCAATCTATCAATCTAATCTCATTTTGAAACTATGTATGTATTTTTATTGGGAGATATATATTCTGAAATGTGTTAAAAATAAAGCAGTTATCTGTCTTATCATGACTGCTTGTCAATCTGTCATCTTCCATTTATACAAATAGACCAACATGAACATAATGAGATAAGTGAGAAAATGTCAATTCAAACAAAAATGGATAGAATTTGATGGATTGCCAAAGAAGAGTTCCATGCTCAAATATACATTTCCCTAAAGAGAAATATCTTGATTCTGATGCTGAGTTAGTATTCTGTAGAAATACATCCCTGACAAGGTTACTCAAAGCAAATCGCATATTGACACCAGGTGATCATTCAGCTTTATCCCTATGGGCAAAATAGATACGTTATAATTTTAGGTTAACTGAGAGGGGTAAAATATATCAATTCCTTCAAAGGAAAGTAAATTATACATGAATTTATAATCCCATATAGTCCCGCTAACCCCACATTGTCCCCATATGATTTTATTTAAACTATTGACACAATCATGAAAAATAAATTCTCAACAGTTCAACTCCTCATCATATGTCCTCTTAAATTAACAAATACACCCCTTCTTGCTACCTTCAATCTTTGAGTGACCTGTTTTTGCCCCCTGTTTGTTCCAACACTGCTAAAACTTAACTACAAGATTTCTCAAAGGCTGCACCTTTTAACATATGGACCAGAACCAGTAATATGCTGATGAGACCCACAAAGTCAAAACTGCAGTCCAAGGCTAGTTTCTGGTCACTGATCCATTTGGATCATGGCCCATGCTTTAATTTATTATTATTATTTTTTAAAGCTGTGAATAAAATGGCATTAATTGCAAGAATGGAATTTTATCATTTAAATTTGGTGAAAATTCAGTGTTTTAATGTTTGGTTATTTTTAAATATTTGGCAATGAATTTTAAGAGTTAAGTCAATCTGATCCCTGGGTTGGGTTGGTTTGTTTGTTGAGTTGAGTGGAACTCTAAATCACAAGACAAACAAAATTAATATTGTTCATTTCATGTTTCATAATTGTCATATGACTATTCAGAGTTATGGATTTGTGATGACCTACTGATCACGATCCAAGAAAAAAACAGTCAATTCACAAGAATCCCCTCATCAGTAAATTTAAAAAGTACATAAACAATGCATTAACCCTGCTGTATAAATGGAAAGCATATGAAAACACAGTATGTAACATTCTAGCATTCCATCTTCCATCTAATATATATTTGCTTAGAATATTTTAAATGGTGTCCTTAACCATGGTGATTTTCCTATAATGTCAGTTCAGTGCCCCAGAATACAATGTTTATAAAACAATTCAAATGATCTAATAAAGACATAAAATGTCAAGGTCTCTACTTTTTAAAACAAGGTCTCCACTTTAAAAACATGCTTTTTATATAGCTCTTTAAGGTATTGTAGTAATTTTAATGCATTAATAGAAATCGTTGCATTCTGAATGTATTGTTCTGTTGTGTTATTAGGTTCTCCTCAAATAAATTTTTTCTGTAAATCCAAGGGCTGTTGCCTTTATACAACATGTGTTATTGTTCCACTACAATATAATTCTGTGGCCTGTATCAATACAACCTACAAGCAGCAAAGGTCAAGACTTAACTTTTGTGCAACAAAGATCAAATGGGTTTTGTTTTACTTTGGATATACAAAATTTTAAGTAATTGCACATAAATATTTTATAGCATGAACCCCTTCAGCAGCTTACCTTATTCCAGCACCGGGCTCCCTCGGTGTTGGTGACCTTTCATCCCCTGCCGACGTCAGCTTCCCTGTCCGAAATCAGCAGAGCTGAATGCGCATACGTGGCAAGTGTCGTGCGTGCATTCAAAGTGTCCATAGGAAAGCATTTCTCAATGCCTTCCTATGGACACTCTGCGCGATGGAGGCATAATATGCCTCCAGCGTTGCAGATGCGCCTCTAGTGGCTGTCCGGAAGACAGCCACTAGAGGCTGGCTTGACCCCAAATGTAAACATAACAGTTTCTCTGAAACTCACTCAGTTTCTCTGAAACTGCTATGTTTACATCTGAAGCATTAAAACCTGAGGGACCTAGCACCCAGACCACTTAATTGAGCTGAAGTGGTCTGGGTGACTATAGTTGTCCTTTAAGTCCAAAGTAGTCAAATTAGCATAACTAATTTAAAAATGCTCCAAGTTTGGCTATTTATACCTTGAATTATAAATGTACATTTAACTCTCACTTTAGTGAATAATCCTGTAAGTCATGTCACAATATCCTCCACTTTCAGTGAAAAGCCCCCTCCCCCTTGGTATGCATGTAGAACTCACATGCTTGATGAAGGATATCAATGAACTAATCAAGGCAGTTCCTTTTTGGATCTCAATATGGTTTATGTAGT
Source organism: Pelobates cultripes (assembly GCA_933207985.1). NCBI lineage: Eukaryota > Metazoa > Chordata > Amphibia > Anura > Pelobatidae > Pelobates > Pelobates cultripes. The sequence goes on from OW240913.1 coordinate 106,126,125, forward strand.
ACATTCCTGTAGCATATGATTCTGTGTATTACATGGAAAGTGTATTAATGTGCATTTGGTTGAAAAGTAATTTTTGTCCAGTAACCAAGTAACATAAGTATATTTCTTATCTGTAATTCTCTTAGTTTTATGAAACAAATTAAACAGTCAGTGGAAAAAACATTTCACTTGTTTCATGAAATCTGCCCTTTAAAACCCAGTATTTGCTCACGGCAGCACTAGCAACCAGTGGGCACTCCTTGACAGCACAAGGGTGAATCCAAGTGGCAGCACGCCAACCAACACATTAAAAAGTTGTTAAAGGGACACTATAGTCACCTGAACAACTTCAGCTTAATATATATAGAGCGTCGTGTCCATTGACATAAAATATAAACTTATGCATTTGGTTTCAGTCGAATCCAATCCAAATGTTTTGGCAAACAACATTGTCTAAAAATCCAGAGTCCAAAATGCCAAAATATCATGAAACAAATTAAACAGTCAGTGGAAAAAACATTTCACTTGTTTCATGATTCTGCCCTTTAAAACCCCAGCTATTTGCTCACGGCAGCACTAGCAACCAGTGGGCACTCCTTGACAGCACAAGGGTGAATCCAAGTGGCAGCACGCCAACCAACACATTAAAAAGTTGTTAAAGGGACACTATAGTCACCTGAACAACTTCAGCTTAATATATATAGAGCGTCGTGTCCATTGACATAAAATATAAACTTATGCATTTGGTTTCAGTCGAATCCAATCCAAATGTTTTGGCAAACAACATTGTCTAAAAATCCAGAGTCCAAAATGCCAAAATATCATGAAACAAATTAAACAGTCAGTGGAAAAAACATTTCACTTGTTTCATGATTCTGCCCTTTAAAACCCCAGCTATTTGCTCACGGCAGCACTAGCAACCAGTGGGCACTCCTTGACAGCACAAGGGTGAATCCAAGTGGCAGCACGCCAACCAACACATTAAAAAGTTGTTAAAGGGACACTATAGTCACCTGAAAAACTTCAGCTTAATGAGGTCCAGGTGAGAACTATAGCTCCCTGCAGCCTTTCTCATGTAAACACTGTATTTTCTGAGAAAATACAGTGTTTACATTAAAAGCTAGGAACAGTTGCAGTCACTCAGAGTGAACCAGAGGGACTTCTAAGTTGATAGAGGCATAATATGCCTCCATCCACTCAGATCTGCTGTGCACAAGCATCCTGTGATTCAGTATCTCATCCCACTGCATGCAAACACTGAACTTTCCTCATAGAGATTAATTGATTCAATTCATCTCTATGATGAGATGCTGATTGGCCAGGGCTGTGTTTGAATCATGCTGGCTCTGCCCCTGATCTGCCTCCTTATCAGTCTCAGCCAATCCTATGGGGAAGCACTGTGATTGGATCAGGCTATCACATGTCAGCAGACTGCTTGTTTTTCCTGAGTCTAACAGCATGCAGATTTACAGCTTCTGGCTTGAATACAGTAAGATTTTTACTATATTTATGGAGGCATGAGGGGCCAAGGGGGGCTAGATGGTCGTGTTAACACCATAGGGTCAGGAATACATGTAGTTGCACTGGTGACTATAGTGTCAATATGACTTTATTACGGGTTATCTGCAAAACAATGACTAAACTGGTCTCCTTTCTCCCATTCATTGGCACGGGTGGGGGTGATTAATAAATGAACAAAGGGAAATGTCAGTTACATCCAGCCCTCACCAATGGGCTGTGGGCGAGGGCTAATTAACAATCATTGGGATGGTCATGCTCTTGTTTGCTGCCTTCCTTCCCACCCATGGGCTTTGGGTGGAGGTTTTGACATGATACTGGCATGCTACATGTTTAGTCTTTATGGTAGCCACTTAGTCACAAACATTGGCCAAAAGTAGCATTCAAATTTGTTTGTGGGTTTAAAATGCAAAAAACTAATTTAAACGCTAATTTGCAATACTTTGGGTTGCTTATTTTTGCAAAAGGTATGCTATCATGAGCGGAAAGTCGCATTGCTGGGCTACCATACAGTCTCAAAGGCAACCAGTCTCTCATATTTCAGTGTATATAAACTGAAAAATGGAATGTGTGTGCTATATTTGACCCTGTTACTTTCCAAAACACCATAAAACCTGTACATAGGGGATACTGTTTTATTCATGAGACATTTCTTAATACAAATATGTGTATTTTATTGCAGTAAAAGCTAATAATATTATAACATTCACAGTTAAAATACCATGCAAAGCAAAATAAATAACATTTCTTAATTTCTCACATTTGTTATATATAAAATTATGTTGTGTGTATATATATATATCTAAATAGATGATGTGAAATGAAAGCCCTGTTTCCCCTGAACAAAATGATATATAAGTGTGGGTGCACTTAATATGAAAGAGGTGAATTATGGTTGAACAGTCATATAGTTAAATTCCAGGTTTTGTGTACATCTTGTTTTATTCAGAACGTGTACAATTGCCTCCGTCCTTAAGAGGTTAAATACCTTTGTGGCTCAGTGTATTCAACTACACTGAATGCTAAGAGAATTGGGCCAAAGAAATGCCAACTAATCCCCAAAGGGTTTAATTAAAGAAAGAGCGCTTTAATGGTACACAATTAGTAAGAACAACATTTACAAAAAGCTCATTGGAAAGGCAATTTGGCATATGCTTTACTTACATGAACTTTAAAAGGAGCAGATCACCTACACCATAAGTTAACACTTTGTAACTTACTAGACACCACTGAAATAAATTGAAAACAACAATGGAGCTGAGTGGCATTGCACTACTGAACTCAAAAGTAGTCACAGGTCAGAACATGAAACACTAGTGCATCAAAAAGGAATTGTGATAGATAAATAAATAAATAAAACATAGACACATATAGATAATTAGAGGCTGACCAATAGCAGAGAGGAGATGAGGCAGCTGTTGAGGATATAGAGGATAGAGGTATACAGAATGCCATATGGAGATGGCAGCTCCATTGGCCCTGGAGTACAGAAAACAATGTGAGTGTGTCCTGTACTTCTGCCAGGAGTGTTCAGATGCTAATCATTGATTATTCTAGAGCTAAACCCAACCTGCAACATCTGTATAGAATATGCAGAACCAACAGCCTGTTGGCCAAGCATTGCATGAGTGTCTGGAGAGCAGATTGGGATTCACTATAGCTGGCATCATGGAGTGTAACTTCATCCTTACCATGGACGGAGAACAGAAATATATTAGTTTCAAGTCCCCTGGTCTCTATCAGTGAAAGTGGAAAAAACAAATTAAGCCAATTCAGTTACAATTTGGCTGCAATTTAGCTGAGTTTTTTCAGTATGGAAATTCAGCTGATTTCTATAGACAGACAAATTGCAGTCTAATGAAAGTGCAAAGTTGGATGAAGTATTTTGTGACTAACAGGTTTAACACAGCCAAATTGTGACAATTAAACTGCCTAGGGCAAATTTTAATTGTAATTCAACATTTAGTGAAGAGAACCCTTAATTTACATGGTCAATTTTTGATTAGTCTTTTCATACCTGCTTTAAAGTTATCAACTATAATGTCTAACATGTTACCTCTCATTTACAAATATAATAAATAAGATGATGCAGTAGCAAAACAAACTCAACAGTCACATGATTTTAAAAAACTATATTATTTTCCTAGAACATGAAAATATTATAAAAAACATTTATTAACCATAAAGATCCACTATAGCTTGTAATCTCCACACAAGCCAATGCTAGGTTGGTGGATTTTTTAGCCTATTTGAAATTTGTTTTAAGTATGTTGTAGTTAGAAATACAGAATCTCAAACATGAATAATGTTAAGGTTATGTCAGCTATAATCTATCAATGTATATGCCAAATACAATATGCTCAGCATTAACAAGCAAAACTCTATAATGACAAATAAAGGTACATTCCAAGCACTACAGCCTGGTGGCACCCTTATAGGATATGTAGTCAAACTACTTAAGAATGGCCTGCTTCTGCCATGCAGCCAATAAGTGCCTCTGATCACCACCAGGCCTGGCACCATGTAGAGCTTTATGGTTGTAGAGAAGGTGGGAGCTGGCACTTGGTGGACTCAGGTAAGGTGCCAATTTTTTCTTAAACATTTCAACAACTTATCCAATAAGGGGACTGTGAAGACCAAGGAGCACTTCAAGTATAGGCTTTAATGGTTATGGTGCTTGCAGTGTTTTTTTGAGAAAAATAATATGCATGGTAGCTTATTCCCATATCCTAGAAAAACTATATACTTCAACACAATATGTATATTCTTTCCCTTCTTTCTGATGCTTCAAAAAATAAACAATCTTTCTTCATTTCTGAGCCTGTCCCTTTCTGCTTCCTCTGCCCCTTCCCTGTATATTTCTTTCTTCCACTATCTATCCCTTGTTATCATAACTTCTCAAATCTATTGCCTGGTACATAAATCCAGTATATTGCCATTTTGAACTTTTTTTTCTGTCCTTCCTTTTCTATGGTACATATTCCCATTCAATCACCAGTCACAGTTACTCTCTCGGCTTGCCCTCTTGTAGCCACATTTTTCTGATTGGTAATGATTATTCTAGAGGCTATGCTGCCATTTGCAATGTCTTGTCTTACATACAATAGTATTTTAGTGCACTAAAATTACACTCATATTATAGCCCAAGGTTAGGTAACCTTTGGTACTCCAGATGTTGAGGGCTACATCTCCCTTAATGCTTTTACAGCCATAATGCAACAAAGCATCAAGGGAGATGTAGTTCACAACATCAGTAGTGCCAAAGGTTATCTAACCCTAAATGTTGCCAAATACCATGCTATTAAAGTCTCATGCACTAATTCTGCATTTCCCTATTTAGTTTCTTTTGGTGTGCCTTTTTATTTTAAATTGTATATTAATATTTGCCAGACTATTAAAAATAAGGTTTTCTCTAATACTAGATTTTTTTAAGGTGTTTCCATGGTCAATTATCATTAACTAACCTATTATATTCATGTGCCTCTTGATCTACTGACCTTGGGGTTCTTGTGACTGCTATGTTATATATATTTGTGTCACTGTGATCTATTTGCATTAAGCTATGCCATTCAAAGGCTTGGTAATATACTCTGTTAGCATAACTCCTAACTGTCTCTATTTACCACTATATTGATGGTGTGCCCGAGTGTATAACAGAACTACCCAGCAATATTTCTTACTGTAGTGTGTCTTTAAACTATGATAAATGTGTTTAGAAATCAGTCCATGCAAACAAGATACAATTTTTTCAGTATAAACACCCCTATAATTAAAGTGTCTCTCTTTGTCCATTTGAAATGTTAGGAGGCATGTGTTAGTATGTTTCTATTTCTTTTATTTATTTATTTTTTAAATAGGAGGTTTTTTTGTAATCCACAAGCAAAGCAAAGATGTCAATAGGGCACACAGGCCCTCAGCAAAATATAGATTACAGTATTTAGTATTGTGTTGGTGTCTTGCCCACAGAGGGCCATTCAAGTAATATCCTGAATGAAATTTGGACTCCCAAGTCCGACAAGTGACCATAATAAGATAAAATACAGAACATAAAAAAATAAAAAATAAAAATCATCAATCAAGGCTCTTCTACAATATTCAAAAAATATTGTATTAACAGACAGATAACACTCCATTCATACAAAAAGAAGTGATAGTTTAGAGGCCAATGGGTGTACACCAACCTCACCCTAATCTCTGTCGTTGCAACTGCCAAACTCACTCAGAAATCCAGAAATACAAAGCCAATGTCACCAAGACCCCTAGAGTGACTAGCAAATATGAGCAAGGGAGCCAAAATTCCCTCGATCTGGGCAGATATACCCAGCCGGTTAACCAAGACCCTCCCAAGCCCATTTCCCATCCACTATGTTTCTATTTCTATATTTCTAACTTATTAGTGTTTATGATTTTGTATCTTGACCCTGACATCATCTCTGTCTTACAATACATTTCATTTTGCCTCTCCCACCTCCTTTATTATCAGTTTCATCCTTTCCTTGCTACCACTTCCACCACTACATGACTTGTATATCGTTCCATTATGTATATCTTTGCCTGCCTCTAGTACATTAGTTATTTATAATATCATGAACCACTAGAGCATACTGAAGCTTGGTAGTGGACAGACTTTGAAAAACCCCACCTTAACCATGCCAGAAGCCACCGGTATACCATCTTTGATACCATTGGTAATATTTTATTTACCAACGATTGGCCCTAAAGACCAGTAGTCATTTCTATATCAAACCATAGCAGATCTCACCCAGATCCAGGCTATGTTTATGTTTGTAGTGTAGTTTAATCAAAATCCACAAGAGAACATTTTTATTATTATTATATCCAATACAGAAATACAACAAGTACCCATTTTTACTTTATAGAACATGACCTTTTATACTGTCACTTATTTTGTTCTAGTGACTATATCCCCTAAAGCGTAAAAACAACTGAATACAAAATGACAGTTAAATCCTTTGGCTATTTTTTGTTCTATTGTTACATTTGGAATTAAATATGCATTTAATTTTGCATTATTTCAGTACAGATGGTTTTATTGTAAGTGACATGCAGGTCATATAAAAGTTCTCTGATAATCCTTTTGGAACTCACTAAATTTTGCCTTTATGTGGCTTTTGCTTGACATTTAATCTCTTAACAGTGTTCTTTTATGTGCCAGTGGAGATCTTTTATTTTTAATAATGTCCCTGTTCATAAAATATAACAGCTACGAGGAACACTTAAATCAGTGCTTGGTAACATTCCTAATAGTTTTAATTTGTCTGGGAACTATAAATACACTTAAATGTAGAACATATTACGGCTTTGTAAACATGACATTTGTGCTGCTTAAAGTGATATTTATGTTTACTTTTCTGTATTGTTGATAGTGATAATAAAAATTTCAGATTTGTGCTTTTTAGCATATTTTTTAATTCCAAGATTTATATTTTAATTGAATGACAGATTCTATAATAAAATTATAAATAATGTTATTGTTTCACCATTGGGATGAAAGTTTAAAATGTTAACTTAGTCCTTATTTTCATTAATGACACATTAATCTTAGTATCTAGTGCTAAACTATCTAATCAAACTTTTGATTAATTTCTTATTCTAAATCTGAAGAGGAAAAGGTGTGCTAATTTAGCAAAATTAAAATGCACATGTAAAAATGCAAACAATCTTTTTTGCAAATGCCTACATTGCAGTAAAATGCAAATATATAACATTGCACATTCAAACTACACTACAAAAACTACATACACACACACACACATATATATATATATATATATATATATATATATATATATATATGTGTAGATAGTGATCAGCACTCTCGGACTTTGAAGGTTAAAACTTACTGTTTATTAAATATCCATTACAAGATCAACGTTTCAGTTCCAACTGGAACTTTCATCAGGATCAGGCATGCCTGATCCTGATGAAAGTTCCTGTTGGAACTGAAAAAGTCAGAGAGTGCTGATCACTATCTACATATACATGTTTTTCCCTGGATTTCAAGCACCCGGCCAACACCAGCTAGAAAGCGTGAGTGCAAGGATTGGATTTTTACACATATATATATGTGCTTTCTTCACTGACTACATTTAACATCACTAAAGGATTGGCACCCGGTGAGCCTCTTAAGGCACAGCTCATTATTTAAAGCGTGAGTGCAAGGAACTTTTGTATTCCTTTAGCTCTATGTTATTACAGTTTTCAAAATAGATGTCATTAAATAGACTACTGAAGTAACTTATCATATACTCCCTTAATTCAAAAAAGCCTACATCTGAACCCTATATATCACGAATTTTATGTTTTACCTAGACCCATACCAATATGAATTATTCATAATTGTATAATAAGGTAACTTGTATATAGTGCCAATTATTAAATTAGGAAATTTCTAAGTAGAAGTACTATTTCCACAGTTATTAGTTCATATTAAATAACTTGACTAACCTATATATCCATAAGTACCCAATATACATCATGTATTCATATTTTAACTATCTGTACATAATTAATATATACAAAAACTATATACAAATATTATTTACATTATCATTGCAAGCATTGCATTAAAGGAATGAGTGATACGATATCATTTCATTAAGTCCTTTTGGTGAGACTGTATCAAGTCTAAATATCCAGAATGTCTCTCTGTTGAGTAATAATTTACCCCTGTCTCCACCTCTTCGTGGTTCCGGGACATGGTCTATTGCGGTAAATTTGAGAGTTGTAAGTGGATGCTGTAGGTCCAGAAAATGTCTAGCGACTGGTTTGTCACTTTTTCCATCTCTATATGCAGTTCGAATGTTAGAACGATGTCCTCGAATACGGTCACATAGTTGAGTTTCTGTCTTGCCTATATACGACAAGCCACAAGGGCATGTAATTTTATATATCACAAACATCGTTCTACAGGTAATTGTAAAGTTAATATCAAACCTTTCATTTGTATGAGGATGATTGAAGGAGCGTGATGGTACCATGTGGCTACAAGTTACGCAGCCCAAACATCTAACACTGCCCCGTTTCTGAATCTTTTCGGTTTGTGTATAACTTTGTATGGGATCTGTCTTAACCAGCATATCCCGTAAATTTCTGTTTCGTTTGTAACATATAAGAGGTTGTTGTCTAAAGATCAATGGAAGCGTGGAATCTTGTGCCAACATATTCCAGTTTCTTTTTATGGTATTTGACAATTTAATTGCCTTGTCATTATAGGTCATAGGACATACTATTCGACTTTGTGAAATAGCCGAATTTCTTGGACTATGTTCTCTAGCTTGTCTTAACGACAATTCCAGGTCTAACCTTTTATAACCCCTGGACAGAAATTTTTCTTTCATTTCTCCCAATTGTTCTTCCATTCTTTCATTAGATGAATTATTGCGTATAGTTCCTAGAAATTGTGCTTTGGGTAATGATGCCTTTAAGCGTTCCGGGTGGGCACTACGTGCATGAAGGAGTGTGTTCCTATCCGTTGGTTTAGTGTATAAAGAATATTGAAGACTGTTGTTTTCAATCCAAATCTGTAAATCTAGAAAATGTATCTTTTTGGTACTTATTTCCGACGTAAATCTAATAGGACTATTTAATCCATTCAAATTGTCAACCATCTGTTGCGCTTCTTGCACTGTACCAGTCCAGATTATTAGTAGGTCATCGATAAATCTGAAAAAATTCATAATTTTATCTCCATAGATTGGAAGTATGTATGTTGTTTCAAAGTTGTACATGTATACATTCGCGTACATGGGGGCCATTGCCGCCCGGTGAGCCTCTTAAGGCACAGCTCATTATTTAAAGCGTGAGTGCAAGGAACTTTTGTATTCTATATGTTTATTATCTGAGTTAAAGGGAAAACTCTACCTATGCACCAGCAACATTGTTTTGTTTTTTAAGCTAACTACTTGAGTATTTAGCTAATTTACATTGAACTAAGATCTAACCAGGATTGAGAAATGGATGATTTTTTATTGCAAGCAGGAGCTTTTTCAGAAAATGCAGATACTCTGCAATTTACCCCAGAAGAGACAAAAGCCATATTATGGGATAAGTCCAGTTTGGAATTTACTACTACATATACCAGTAAGGATGTTTATTTTCAATTGTTGAAATTACAGAAAAAAGCAGTGGATTTAGATCTTCATGGAGTATTCCTCTCAGATTATTTCAAGTCTAAGCATATTCCCAGAGGATTTAGAATAATGAATGTTCCAACAATTGGCAGACATAAATCACAGGTCTGCAGAGAATGGACACAAGTGCTCAATAGAGCTTCTCTCGGCTTAATGTTGATTGTCATTAAGGATGTTAGGTCAGATTTAAACGATGTACGTCAAAAAATTGTAGATATCGAAACACAACATGCACTTCTATTAAATACAACGGAAGGCATTAGACTACAACAAAATTTAAAGGAAGAGGTGGCCAAATATCAAAATGAATTAATAAAATTCAAAAAGCAGAAGTTGGAACGTGTGCAACAGGATTATCGAGAGCACACTGTATATAAATGGCTCTCAGGGAATCAACAAAGACAAAGACGCCCAAGGAAACGCATAATAAGACCGAAGGTTCCTACAGTAGACATTACCTCTAGTGAGTCTGCTTCAGATAATGAATCTTTCAGACAACCACAAAAAGTTTTTTTAGAAACCACAGGGGGAGCCACTATAACACGCAGCCGCACAAAAAGCCAAGACGAGGTTACATCAGGAGAGGACAGGGGGGTAAGACCTTTGGGCAATCGCTCAAAACCTCCAAGGAAGTAATGCCCATCTTTAATCTTTCAGAGAGACAGTTAACATCTGAAGAAAATCAAATTCTCAGCAAGGGTCTCTCTTTTGTTCCTACCTCCAAACCACATTTATTTAAGTGGAATACAGAGATGTTTCGTTTTGGAAGAAATTTACGTTTAAAAGAATATTATGCTAAAAAACTTGTTCAACCAAATTTGATAGAGGGACAGCAACAGGGAATATTAAGACCTAAATCAACATTTGATCCAGTCACTAATAATCCAACTTTAAAAACATATATCTCTACAGTGATGAATGAGTCCCGAATGCAGATATCAAAATATAAACGACAACCCCAGAATCTGACTAACAAACAGAGAAAACTTGTACAGAATTTGGCAGAAGATCCCAATATTATAATTCGACCAGCTGACAGGTGGAGGTATCGTGGTCATGCAGTATACGAAATATGCTGAGGAATTAAGGGCACAGTTACAATGCAAGTCTACATATAAACAATTGAAACAAGATCCCACGAAGGAGATACAGAGAAAAATTGAAGATGTATTGAACATAGGAGTAATGGCAGGTTATATCGAACCAAAGACAGCAGAATGTTTGTACAATAAGTACCCCAAAATACCGGTCATCTATACAATCCCTAAATTGCATAAGGATCCAATAAACCCCCCTGGGAGACCGATAGTTTCGGCAGTGGGGGGTGTGCTGGAACCTATAGCTAAGTGGCTTGATACACTATTCAAACAACCAGTATCAGATCTAGAAACTTGCATCAAGGATACCCCCACATTAATCAAGAAATTAACATCAATACAAATGAAAGATAAGAAGATGGTACTAATGACTATGGATGTTACAAGTCTGTATACGGTAATTCCCCATACACAGGGGATAGAAGCAATGAGACAAGTTCTCACACATTCAAAATCGTATAAAGGGCCGTGTATAGAATACATTCTCCAAATGTTGGAACTAGCATTATCCAACAATTATTTCAGATTTGAACAAGACTGGTTTTTACAGATCGCAGGAACGTCCATGGGGGCGGCAATGGCCCCCATGTACGCGAATGTATACATGTACAACTTTGAAACAACATACATACTTCCAATCTATGGAGATAAAATTATGAATTTTTTCAGATTTATCGATGACCTACTAATAATCTGGACTGGTACAGTGCAAGAAGCGCAACAGATGGTTGACAATTTGAATGGATTAAATAGTCCTATTAGATTTACGTCGGAAATAAGTACCAAAAAGATACATTTTCTAGATTTACAGATTTGGATTGAAAACAACAGTCTTCAATATTCTTTATACACTAAACCAACGGATAGGAACACACTCCTTCATGCACGTAGTGCCCACCCGGAACGCTTAAAGGCATCATTACCCAAAGCACAATTTCTAGGAACTATACGCAATAATTCATCTAATGAAAGAATGGAAGAACAATTGGGAGAAATGAAAGAAAAATTTCTGTCCAGGGGTTATAAAAGGTTAGACCTGGAATTGTCGTTAAGACAAGCTAGAGAACATAGTCCAAGAAATTCGGCTATTTCACAAAGTCGAATAGTATGTCCTATGACCTATAATGACAAGGCAATTAAATTGTCAAATACCATAAAAAGAAACTGGAATATGTTGGCACAAGATTCCACGCTTCCATTGATCTTTAGACAACAACCTCTTATATGTTACAAACGAAACAGAAATTTACGGGATATGCTGGTTAAGACAGATCCCATACAAAGTTATACACAAACCGAAAAGATTCAGAAACGGGGCAGTGTTAGATGTTTGGGCTGCGTAACTTGTAGCCACATGGTACCATCACGCTCCTTCAATCATCCTCATACAAATGAAAGGTTTGATATTAACTTTACAATTACCTGTAGAACGATGTTTGTGATATATAAAATTACATGCCCTTGTGGCTTGTCGTATATAGGCAAGACAGAAACTCAACTATGTGACCGTATTCGAGGACATCGTTCTAACATTCGAACTGCATATAGAGATGGAAAAAGTGACAAACCAGTCGCTAGACATTTTCTGGACCTACAGCATCCACTTACAACTCTCAAATTTACCGCAATAGACCATGTCCCGGAACCACGAAGAGGTGGAGACAGGGGTAAATTATTACTCAACAGAGAGACATTCTGGATATTTAGACTTGATACAGTCTCACCAAAAGGACTTAATGAAATGATATCGTATCACTCATTCCTTTAATGCAATGCTTGCAATGATAATGTAAATAATATTTGTATATAGTTTTTGTATATATTAATTATGTACAGATAGTTAAAATATGAATACATGATGTATATTGGGTACTTATGGATATATAGGTTAATCAAGTTATTTAATATGAACTAATAACTGTGGAAATAGTACTTCTACTTAGAAATTTCCTAATTTAATAATTGGCACTATATACAAGTTACCTTATTATACAATTATGAATAATTCATATTGGTATGGGTCTAGGTAAAACATAAAATTCGTGATATATAGGGTTCAGATGTAGGCTTTTTTGAATTAAGGGAGTATATGATAAGTTACTTCAGTAGTCTATTTAATGACATCTATTTTGAAAACTGTAATAACATAGAGCTAAAGGAGTAATCTCCGAGCGAAAGTGAGATAGGACTATGAGTGTCCCACACTTTAAAATGTACAGTAAGTGAAGTACTTATAATTATAATCTTCCTTTTCTAAAAATTAAAAATTAAAAATTGATAATTATATGATTGTGTAAAATCAAAATGATGTTATATGTGCGTGAGGGCACTCGATAGAGCGCACATGCGCGGTGTTCAGAGGTGAACGCCGGGGAAGATTCACATCACCTGGGTAAGTCATTTTAGATTTATGTAATATGCTATATATTGGAGGTAGTTTTAGATTATATGTATGTCACTTAATCCTGAGGAAGGTCCCTGTGTGGTCCGAAACGTCGATTATTTTTTGGATGGAATAAAATACCACTTTTGAATTTTCAAATCCGTGAGTGTATCCTGCTTTCTTCACTGACTATATATATATATATATATATAAACAAAAAATATATCCAGGGTGCACACTCAGGACTTGAGCAAAAAAAATAATCATTTATTTAATCATGTGCAAAAATAAAACCAACCAACGTTTCGACCCCTGCGGGTCTTTTTCAAGGTATATATATGTAAAGGCTTGCCTGGAGTTGTGGGAGGGGCGTGGTAATCCTATTTAAACTCACCCCCCTTTCTCTGCATCACCGTGTAGTTTTGACTTCAGCAGGCATCACTTCCGGTTTCGGACTTCCGGGTTACGATCACTTCCGGTTCGCGGTCTGTGCGTTCAGATCGGCTAACAGCTGCGGTTTTTCCCTCACTCTCGGGGGCACTAAAATCGTGAGTCTTGCATACTCCGGTCCCCTCACCATCTGCCCCACGCCGGAAGGTCCATAGAGGTGGGGGGGCTGGCAGTAAAACGCACGGACACAGCAGCCAGAGACCACACAAGTCTCCACACTGCTGACAGGTTTCAGCTTACTTAGTACACTACTAAACAAAGCTTACATGCTGCTGGGGAAGTTAAACTGTAAATACTGCAGCACATACCACAGTACAAGTACTGGGCTGCATAATGTATACTGTTATGACATACTACTCACTGCATACTATTTTATACTTGGCACATACTGACTAAACTGCATACGAATGTATACGTTATGTCATACTACTTACTGCATTCTACTGTATACTTAGCACTTACTAACTACACTGCATACTAATGTATACGTTATGTCATACTACTTACTGCATTCTACTGTATACTTAGCACTTACTAACTACACTGCATACTAATGTATACTTTGTCATACTACTTACTGCATTCTACATTATATACTTAGCACTTACTAACTACACTGCATTCTAATGTATACGTTATGTCATACTGCTTACTGCATTCTACTGTATACTTAGCACTTACTAGCTACACTGCATACTAATGTATACTTTATGTCATACTACTTACTGCATACTAATGTATACTTAGCACATACTAACTAAACTGCATACTAATGTATACTTTGTCATACTACTTACTGCATACTACTGAATACTTAGCACATACTAACTAAACTGCATACTAATGTATACTTTATGTCATACTACTTACTGCATACTAATGTATACTTTAGGTCATACTACTTGCATACTAATGTATACTTTGTCATACTACTTACTACATACTACTGTATACTTGGCACATACTAACTAAACTCGTACTAATGTATGCTTTGTCATACTACTTACTGCATACTACTGTATACGTAACACATTCTAACTGAACGGCATAATGATGTATACTTTATTTTCATACTGCTTGCTGCATACCACTATATACTTATCATATACCAATTAAGCTGCATACTAACGTATATTATTTCATGCTAGCTTGCCACATTCTACGTACGGCACTACAGTAATACATACTGCTATGTAACACACTACTAAGCTGCTCTACGGTATTACATACTACTGGGCTTATCACTAAGGTTCAAACGGTGTTACATTCTATTGCGTTACATACTACGGTATGCCATAATACTATATGACTTGTGGCATACTATGGTGTTATATACTACCATGGCACAAGTGGTTCAACATGCGGTGGTATTTCATGCCACTTGACTACGTGACCGTAGGGCACATTCTAAGATACGCGCTACGCGATAAAGGAGTGCGGCCACTTACATGTTATAGTGGTGCGGGTTGCTGTGGATTACAATGTGTTCACATGCCTTACGTGCATTATTCTACAAAGCTAGTATCAGTGATCACATTACTTATTTCTCTATGCTTACTTTTCAGGTTCAAGTTGACTCAAATCAACTACGTTCATTACTATCAAATCTTTATTTAACATTGTCCAGTAAGCAAGGTGTTAAGTAAGGGGTACTCTCAGCATTAAAAAGGGAAGTACGTTTATTACTATGTATAACATATACTACTCTCTACTATCACCAGGTATAAACCTCGCTTCCATTAGTTTAGTAGTGGAAGTCTCAGGTTCTCTGTTGGTTGTGACCTAATTTTTGATCCAACAACAACAAGCGGTCTCAGGTACGTTTTTCCTAAACACCCCCCACCCTTCCCCCATTAGAGCTTATGATTTAGTATTACTGGCATATCTAGGATAGGCGGCCACTAATAAATTATCCAGGCTTCATCGCCTTAGTAGTAGTGGTCCCGCGAGGCCAACCCATTTCCTCCATGCTTGAGGACATTCGCCCATCGTGCCAAATCATAGTTAGCCGCCTCGCACGGTTGCATAGAGAGGGCCTCACTTGTCACTCCCATTCTATATTATGTGCTTTAATCGTCATCGAGAGGCCAACACCCCGCCACAACAATTCCCTTGCACCAATCGATAGATAGAGCCTCTCAAGCCACTTGGCAACTAGCAGGGCCTCACCTGTCACCACACCTAGGAAATTGGTTCGCAAACGGTATTAGCTAGCCAGCCAGTAACCAAAAGATGGTATAATAGCTGATGGTTTGATTATTTCCTTTTAGTATGTTACATCTACCGGATGACACAGAAAATGTATCTCTACCCAGTTCTCTGGCCAGATTCTTGTCATCTACTCGTAAAAGCGACGTTGGGAGTCCAACCTCAATAAGGTCATAGGCCATCCATCGCATTACGACAGAACTCCGGAGACGCAGCATTTATTTTCCTGCCACGGCCAGGAAAGCTGAGCTCTACAAATTAATGCAGACTCATACTGATAACTCGGGGGTGGGAGAGGGCACAAGTGGTATGGGCAACTCGGACCTACACGCCATGGTCGCTTCACTAGTAGCATCCATGAGCAAGGTCAATGAGAGACTGGATAGGATCGAGGCTCGGAGCCCTCCTGTCAGGTCTCCCAGGCCCTCGACTGCCTTACTCCCCAATGCTCCCCAATGCTCCACTATTGCAATTGGGTAATTATGTGTCTTCTGCTTCTGAAACTCACATTATTAATCCTGTGCACATGGTCCCAGACAAGATTAAGAAAGACATCTTGGAGGGGAAGGATGTCAATCTTGTGGCACTACTTATTGCTTCTCACGATGTCATTGATAACCGCACTTATGCTTATGGTGATATTTCAGTGGTATTGAAAGCCAGGGACCCTAGATTGAATAAGAAGCTGTCCATAACTGATTTTGTCTTGGCTTTTGGTATATATTGTGATGTAATTTGTTCTGTTTATCCACATAGACGAGAGGAACTCAACCTCTACATGCACAAGCTGGTGGACTTGGGAAGCAAGTATGGTGGGTCATCCTTTTATGACTATCACCAATCCTTTTCGGCAAGAGCGTCTGCAGTATTGGCTCAGTATAACGTCAAAACTGACTGGAGCCGCATGGATACTGAGCTATTTTGTAGACATTTTGCCAGTCTCAAGACACAAGCTTGTGCAGTTTGTGCTTCAACATCTCATTCCTCGGACTATTGTCCCACTATGCCAGAGTCCACACCTGGGACTTTCCGCGAACCACAGACCAGGTTGGACAGATCTGGCAAGGACAAACTTGGTCGTCCTATTGTTTACCTGGGAAAGTCTCAGGTTTGCAATAACTTTAACGTAGGTACATGTGGTTATAGTGCCTGCAGGTTGCTACATGTGTGTTCACATTGTTTTAGGGCACACACTAAGTCTATATGTCCCAATAAAAGTCACACTAAACCATACTTGACATCCGTAAAGATTGGTTCTTTGGCACACGCATTAGCCTCTCATCCATCCAAACACCTAGTGGACTTTTTGATAGATGGTTTCACAGAAGGATTCCATACATGGTTGGTTCATACCCCCACTGGGATTTACGAATGCAACAATTTACAGTCAGCATTTGCAAACGTGGAAATGATCGATACTCTATTACATAAAGAATTAGAGGATGGGTTTTTATTGGGACCTTTTCACGAGCCCCCATTTTCCAATTGGCGAACCAACCCCATAGGATTAGTCACTGGGAAATCCTCAGGGAAACACAGACTTATTTTAAACCTATCAGCACCTCACTCCTTGGCCATACCAAGCCTTAATTTCCTTATTCCATCCGAGGAACTTTCACTCCAGTATGCCACTATAGACAACGCTATACATACCATCATCACAGCTGGTGTAGGTGCTTGGCTCAGTAAAACTGACATCGTCAATGCGTTCAAGTTACTACCCATTCGCCTGTCACTATGGCATCTGCATGGTTTAAAATGGAAAGGTGTCTATTATTTTTTCACAAGACTCACGTCCGGGTCAAAAAGCAGGCCAAAAATATTTGACATCTTTTCCGAAACCTTATGTTGGCTGCTGTTAAACAATTGCAGATGCCAGGCAGTTATACATTATCTGGACAACTTTCTGTTCGTGGAGAATAATTCCTCTTCCCCCAGTGATCTGACAAAGGCCATATCATTTTTTCATTCTTTGGGGGTGCCAGTGTCCCCCAAGAAAACAGAAGGCCCTGACACATTAGTAAATTTCCTACTCGATTCAGTAAACATGGAAGCGAGCTTACCTCCAGGAAAAATTGACAGCATACTACAATCCATTAACACATTTTTGGTCAATAGGACATGCAATAGGAAGGAATTGCAATCTTTGTTTGGATTGTTGAATTTTGCTATATGAATCATCCCGCAAGGCAGGGCCTTTATCTCTAGACTCCTTTGCCTCCTCCCTCTCATACCAAATGACATTACTCGTATCAGCTTGGAGGCACAGGCTACAGCTGATTTGCTAATGTGGAGCAAATTCCTGTGGCAATGGAATGGCAGAAGTATGTTCTTGCCTCCATTGTCTGTCCACTCTCCAGTCATTTGGACAGATGTGGAAGCATCAACGGGTTTCTCGGCCATATTTGGAAACGAGTGGCTTTGGGATGCTTGGCCAGAGGAGGTCCAACACATTGAAGGTTTCTCACGCACCTCGGCCTTATTTGAGATATACCCCATTGTGGCGGCAGCAGCGGTGTGGGGTCAGTCTTGGGCAGGTAGCTCGGTACGCTGTTTTTCAGACAACCTAGCTACCTGCCACATCATAAACAAAGGCCGATCGGAGTCTCTAACGATCATGAGATTCATGAGAAGACTGACCTGGCTGACGGCCTGCAATCACTTTTATTTGGTGTGTTCTCATGTACCAGAGGTCTTTAATACTGCAGCTGACAAATTGTCTCGCTTCGAATTCCAGGCATTCAAAGAGACGTTAGCCACGGCCTCCCCCACAGCCACTGCAGCACCATGTTTTCAGGAGCTGGTGATGGACTGAAAGAACTGGCAAAGCATGGGCTCGCCTTGGCTAGTCTAGCCCTGTCCGACAATACTAAACGGTCTTACGATAGGGCCTTCAAACTATACAAGAGGTTTATGATAGAACACAACTTGGTGAAGTTTTTTGCCATTTCCACACTGGTAGCTTTTGTTTCATTTTGTCATCTTAAACTCAAACTGTCACACAACACCATCAAATTATATTTAACTGGCATACAACACCACATGTATACCTTATATCCAGATAACTCTAGTTTCTTATCTTCTTACCCCATTAAAAACATTCTTAAAGGTGTACAGAAATCCAGTACCACTCCTCCATCAACAAGATTACCGGTACATAAGCAGCTATTTAAGGATATGTCCAACTTGTTGGACACGGCCCCATTTGAACACTATACAAACATGGTAATCAAAACAGCCATCTACTTGGCATATTATGGTTTTCTTAGACCTGGCAAGTTTACCATACACGGACATAAATACGCACAAAACTGCCTCAAACGGTCCCATCTCACCAAACTACATGATCACTATATCTCGTCACTACCAGTTACGAAAACAAGCCAGCTGGGCAAGATGGTACCAGTCACATATTATCCTATTGCAAACAGATGGTGCCCGGTGAAAGTATTGGATACATACCTCCACTCATTACCACCGCAGTCTGACATCCCGCTGCTAGTCTTACACAAAGAGGTCTTAACAACAGCCAAATTCATGCAATACGTCCGCATGTTACTGACCAGACTAGGTCTGAACGCTGGCAACATTTATGGCCATTTATTTTGGATAGGGGCAGCCTCCACAGCCTCCAGCCAAAATATTCCAGTACATGTAATCAAGTCTTTGGGCCGCTGGAAGTCCTCAGCCTTTGCTTTGTATATACCTCAACCTGTGTTAGAAAGTAGGGCGGCATTTGTTAAACTGTCATCTTGAGGTATTTTCTTTGCACTTTGTTTTTCTATGCAATAAATATTTTCTTTGGCAAAGACACTGCTTATTTTTGCCCTCTTTATTACAGGCCTACCGCATACGTCGGTTTCGGCACACTTCAACTGACTTGTTCATACCTATGGTTACACCATGCGATACATACGTTACGTTACAAGAATAGCACCGAACACAAATATATATATATAGGCATTTTGGTTTATTATTTTAAAGTGCCTAAATCATAACTTTTAGTGGTAGATTCCTTGGTAAAGCTCAGGTTACTGGATTGCAGATATAACTATTGAAAAAGCATAAATACCGGTAATTAATAGTGAAATTGACAGCTTCTAATGTTTTTTAAAAAAAACTGATACTATTGAAATTACCATGTACAAGCCAATATAAAACATACAAAATCACTATATTTATAAATGTCATGATTATGTTTCTTTGGTTAAACCTTATACATAGTTCCACTTATTAGCGAAAACTTGAGATTTGAGCGCTATGTTTATCACTACAATTATATTTTGTTTAAAGAATAAAACAAATAGGTGCATAATAGAAATACTGGTCCTTTAAACAATATGGAAACTATGGAGCTTGCTTCATAGCCACCCTTAATGATGTCACTATTAATCCAAGTTAATAACTGGACCTATAGAACTCTGAAAGGAACACTGTAGTTACCAGAACTACTAGAGCTTAATGTAGTTGTTCTGGTGAGTATAATAGCTCCCTTCAGGCATTTTCATGTAAACACTACATTTTCAGTGAAAAGGCAGTGTTTACATTTCCCATAGGGACACCTTCAAGTGGCCACTCTTCAGCCCTGCCATACAGCGTCCCCACGCTCTGCATGGAGATGCTGAATTTTCCTCATAGAGATGCATTGATTCAATGCATGTCTATAAGGAGGTCCTGATTGGCCAAAATGACATTTTGCCCACCCTGTGCCGATTTTAGCCAATACCTATGGGAAAGCATTGGATAGACTAAAAATCTGCAATTTTGATTATGCCACAAAGGGGGCCAAGCCAGCGCTGGAAATAAGGTGAGTTTTAAACTTTTATAGGGAAGGAGTGGTGAGGGGGGGCGGTAGTACTATGTGAGGTGAGCAGTGTGTGTGTGTTTGTGAGGAGGTCAATGTAAATGTGTGTGAGGGGTGCAGAGTGTGTCTGTGTAAGGGGGAAGTGTATGTGACGGGGGCAGTGTGTGTGTGAGGGGTGCCATAATAACCACAGCAATGTTCCAAGCTCACAAGAGGAGAATCCCCCAGAGCTGCAGGTTAGAGGTCCTTTGGGTCCTCTCCTTCCCATGCTGACTTCCCAGAGAGGTGCCTGGGGCCCTGTGAGAGAGATCTCTGATCTCTCCTCTGGTCTGTGAAGGCACACAGAAAGGCGGGTGCGTGGATAGCTCCAGCCCTGCATGAACCAGCAGGAGAGAGTCTCATCTTGCACTGTTTGCTTGGGGGGTGGGTGTGATTACCATTGACCTCAGGTTCTCTGAACATACCTGCAAAGTTACATAGTTACATATATTTACATAGTTACATAGCTGAAAAGAGACTTGCGTCCATCAAGTTCAGCCTTCCTCACATATGTTTTTGCTGTTGATCCAAAAGAAGGCAAAAAACCCATCTGAAGCGTTTCCAATTTTGCAACAAACTAGGAAAAAATTCCTTCTTGACCCCAAAATAGCAGTCAGATGTCTCCTTGGATCAAGCAGCTATTACCCCACTAATTAGAAATTATATCCCTGTATGTTGTGTTTTTGCAAGTATTTATCCAATTGCAGTTTAAACATCTGTATAGACTCTGACAAAACGACCTCTTCAGGCAAATAATTCCATATCCTTATTGCTCTTACTGTAAAAAAACCTTTTTTTTTGCCTTAGATGAAATCTCCTTTCTTCAAGCCTAAATGTGTGACCTCGTGTCCTATGTATAGCCCTGTTTATGAATAGATTTCCAGATAATGGTTTGTACTGGCCCTGAATATATTTGTATAATGTTATCATATCCCCTCTCAGGCGCCGTTTTTCCAAACTAAAGAGATTTAAATGTTTTAATCTTTCTTCATAACTAAAATGCTCCATTCCTTTTATCAATTTTGTAGCTCGTCTCTGCACATTTTCTAGTGCCATGATATCTTTCTTTAGAACAGGTGCCCAAAATTGCACAGCATATTCAAGGTGTGGTCTTACCAGCGATTTATAAAGAGGCAAAATTATATTTTCATCTCGAGAATTTATGCCCCTATTTATACATGACAAAACCTTACTGGCCTTAGCAACGGCACATTGACATTGCATATTGCTGCCTAATTTGTTGTCTATAACAATTCCCAAATCCTTCTCGTGTTTGGTGATCCCTAGTTCACTACCATTTAGGGTATAAATTGCTTGTGCATTCTGAACCCCGAAGTGCATAACTTTGCATTTCTCTACGTTAAATTTAATCTGCCATTTTAGTGCCAGTCCCCCAATGTATCCAAATCCCTCTGCAGCAAGGCAATATCCTGCTCACATTTTATTACTTTACAAAGTTTTGTGTCATCTGCAAACACTGATACATGGCTTTCAATGCCCATTTCAAGATCAATTATAAATATGTTAAATAGAAGTGGCCCCAAAACAGAACCCTGAGGGACACCACTTACCACTTTTGTCCAGCTTTAAAATTTACCATTAATAACAACTCGTTGTACTCTATCCTTAAGCCAATGTTCTACCCAAGAACAAGAATATTCATCTAGACCAATTTCTTTTAGTTTGAAGACTAACCTATTGTGAGGAACCGTATCAAATGCCTTGGCAAAATCCAAGTAGATCACATCCACTGCAACACCCTGATCTATACTTCTACTTACTTCTTTGTAGAATGCAATTAGGTTAGTTTGACATGACCTATGTTTCATAAAACCATGCTGATTATTGCTAATAACACAGTTCTTCCCTATGAATTCCTGAATATTATCCCTTAATAGCCGTTCAAATAATTTCCCAGTAACAGAAGTTAAGCTCGCAGGTCTATAATTTGCAGGCAATGATTTTGAACCCTTTTTAAATATAAGAACAACATCTGCCTTCCTCCAATCCTCCGGTACAATACCTGAAACAAAAGAATCTTGAAAAATTAAATACAGAGGTTCACTTATTTCCCCACTTAGCTCCTTAAGTACTCGTGGGTGGATACCATCAGGCCCCAGAGCTTTATTCACATTAATTTTCTTTAATAGCTTTAGCACCTTGTCTCGAGTTATCCAATCACAAGTTATCTGCATGTTTGTTGCAGCAATCATTTGCTTATATCTTGCCATAGGACCCTCATTAATATATACTGAAGAAAACTAACAGACCCATCTCTGTTTTCAGTGTACCTACACTTTTATTTTTTGTCTTTTTAGAATTTATGTACTTGAAAAAAATTTGGGGGTTGGTTTTGCATTCTTTGGCTATCAATTTCTCATTTTCTAGATTAGCCACTTTAATTGCCCTTTTGCAAGTATTATTGGCTTCCTTATATTTTATATAGGATGCCTCTGATTTGTCCTATTTAAATGCCCTTTTCTTATTTTTAATCTCTTGTTTTACTTCTCTACTAAGCCACATTTTTTTAATTGGTTTCTTTTATATTTATTACCCAATGGTACATACTGTGAAATGTACCTTTCTAATATTTGTTTGAATAGTTTCCATTTTTCCTCAGTGTTTTTATCACTAAGGAGTTTATGCCAGTCTACATGTTGTAGAGCTGCCCTAATCTTATTAAAATTGGCTTTTTTAAAACTATACGTTTTAATATACGTGCTTTTGCTTTTTTGAGTTTATTTCAAAAGTTACCATATTGTGATCACTATTTCCCAAATGCTCCCCTACTTGAATATTGGTTAAAAGATCAAAATTGTTTGTTATAACGAGATCCAGACAAGCATCCTTTCTAGTTGGTGCTTGTACCAGTTGTGACATAAAGGTGTCATTTAACACATTCAAAAACCGGATTCCCCTTGCTGAAGTACTAGTCCCTCTATCCCAATTTATGTCCAGGTAATTAAAATCTCAAATAATTAACGTGTTACCCCGATTTGCAGCTCTCCCAAATTGCCCTAACAGCAGTTCTTCCTCATTAATATTTACATTTGGTGGTTTATAACATATCCCAACCAATAATTTATTTCCCTTTGTTTGCCCCAAGCAGATATCTACCCATAAAGCTTCCACATTTTCCTCGTCACACTCCACATGCCTAAGATTTGACTTTAACTCATGGTTGACATACAAACATACCCCACCACCCTTCTTGTTTTTCCAATCCTTCCTAAATAACGTGTACCCATTTAAGTTAACTGCCCAGTCATGTGTCTCATCCCACCATGTTTCTGTTATGCCTATTATATCATATTGTTTAGTGTATGCTATTGCCTCTAGTTCCCCCACTTTGTTATATAGGCTCCTTGCATTAGTAAGCATACATTTAATATTACCCTGACTGTTTTTACTACTGGGACCCTTACTGCATATCAGCGATGTGCTATAATACTGCAATTAGGCAGCAGTTAAATAATGTGAAAAATAAAGTTGATATAATATTCAGGAGATGGAGACTATGGTTTATAATGGGATGAAATGATAATATAATGATCTGAATGATCTATATTGAAGAAGATGAAGGTGGAATCTTATTAAAGGGGTAGAAAAGCTGAGATGATAAGAATTACAATGTCTAATCAGCAACAATGGTACAGTGTTACTGCTTAAGACAGGAAGGAGTTCTACTTTTGCTGGTTGAAACTCCCAGTGAATGTATTTATATAATATAGTTTAAGAACAAATGATGAAAAGTTAAATCAGAAGCTATAGAGCCTATTCTTTATTTGTGTACACGGCTCTTTAAATTTAAAAATGTTTTCTCCCGGGGGTCGTCTCTATTCCAGATTATTTTGTGTCTGTGTTCATGGGGATTGTTCTGTGAAGTAGGTAGTGACAAGAGACATGGCACCATCTTGAAGAACATCTGGGCTTTTCATATAATGCACACATCACTACTGTCAGTTTGGACTGGATTGCCTACAGCAGCTGCTTGTTTGAAAAGGGATAACAATTGTGTAGAGATGTTTTATAAAA
The DNA here is from genome assembly GCA_933207985.1 of Pelobates cultripes. Classification (NCBI taxonomy): domain Eukaryota; kingdom Metazoa; phylum Chordata; class Amphibia; order Anura; family Pelobatidae; genus Pelobates; species Pelobates cultripes. Next base: position 106,150,791 of record OW240913.1, read on the forward strand.
AGCATAATTCATAAATGTCTACAATTCATGCATGGCCCACTACACATGTTTTTCTTGAAATGGGGTTAAATAAAATATTGCAATTTCTTTGCCAAAAAGGCATAAATTAGGCACATTAAAGAATTACACTGCAAATAAACAGCATGGGACTGTGGTTAAATGAATTGTGGAATGCATGAATTCTGTTAAAATCTGACAGCTGTATCCTAAATGATACACAGTTTACAATTAACACATGAATTTTGGTATGGCCAGGTGGGCATTCATGACTGCATGGTAGGAAGAAAAACAGTGTATTAAACAGAGTTTAAGAAGAATATTGAATAGCATTAATTTTAAAAATGTAGAAAGTGAAATATATAAAGATTCTAAAAATATATTTTGTTTTTCAATTTAGATTTTTTTTTATTATTATTCATAGACAGGTGATGAAATGCATTAACATAAAACATTACTACATGAGCCAAATCAATTAATGAAAACTATAAAATGCAATTTAACCTGAAAAGTTGTGTGTGAACACAAACAAAAGCACAATTTAACCTTCCCCATACACAGTTCCAATGCCCATCACAAGCATCATAATGGGTTCCTTCTGAAAGGGTAAAACCTCTGAAAGGGAAACATGACTTCTAATAACATATACCTGATAACATTGAGGTGATCCACAGGCTCCCCAAACTATAAAACATTTAAAATCTGATAAACATCTATTATTAAGTGGAAAAAAAGTGTTGTTTTCTTGCTTTAATTGCTAAAACGCTAAAAAAAATACTACTTTAAGGTATTGACTAATATCACAGAGTATTGAGTTTCCATCACTCTTTAGCAGAAAGTAAAACCATCCTTTTCCATGGGAATTTACTTGATCTTGGTGGGTTACTTTAATAAGCCGAAACATTGGGTAGGATCTGAGGTATGTGTTTTTGCTCAATGGTAGATTTATAGATTTATAGTTGAATGTGTTACTATTGGGAGTGTTGCAAGCCTTGGTGTTTATCCTTATGAAATAATTTTAAATATGTATAACTTAATGATGGTTTTCCTTTACATATGCATTTTGTGAAGTAAGTTGAATAATAATTCCAACAACTAGAGAAATTGACCTTGAACATTATAAAATATATAGTAAAGCAATAATTAGCTGATTATTTTGAAACCCCGAATAGTAAAAAAAAAAACACTTTCATTATGAATTCAATTTTAAAAAATGTGAGAAATTAAAATAAAAAAAGATTTAGTTCTGTGTGGCATTTTACCTGTGAATGTCATAATACTGTTAGCTTTTACTGCAATAAAATGCACATATTTGTATTCAGCAAAGCCTCACGAGTACAACAGTACCCCTTAAGGTTAGGTTTTATGGTGTTTTGGAGAGTTACAGGGTCAAATATACCATGTTTCATTTTTCAGTTTATGCACATTGAAATTTGCCAGACTGGTTATGTTGCCTTTGAGACTGTATCATAGATCAGGAATGAGAATTACCAAATGATGGCATATCAAAAGTAGAGAACCCAGGGTATTCAATATGGGGTGTGTCCAGTCTTTTTTAGTAGCCACTTAGTCAAAATTAGCATTTATATTTGTTTGTGTGTTAAAAATGCAAAAAACTATTATGAATGCTAACTTTAGCCAGTGTTTGTGACTAAGTGGCTACTAAAAAAGACTGTACATACCCCATTTGTAATACCTTGGGTTGTCTTCTTTTGCAAATGGTATGCTATCATGGGGGTAATTCTCATTCCTGGGCTACCATACGCTCTCAAAAGCAACATAACCAATCTGACAAATTTCAATGTGAAAAAAAGCAAGCCTTATATTCGACCATGTTACTTTCAAAAACACTATAAAACCTGTACATGGGTGGTACTGTTATACTTGGAAGACTTTGCTGAACACAAATATTAGTGTATCACAACAATGATATCATCAGTGAAAGTGCCTTTGAGTGTAAAAAATGCACATAATGTCACATGCATAATGTCATGTGCATAATAATGTCACTGACAATATCGTCGTTGTGATATGTTTTAGTATTGGCTTTTACAAGCTATTACAAAAGCCTTGTGCATTATCTAAAACTTTGATAATTGTATTAAAAATACAAAAATAAAGCACAATTAAAGAGGCAGAGTAAGGTTAATGTAACAAGTAGCCTACATAGTGTCTATGCCATGGATTGGCAAATGAAAGAACTGCAACTTCCATGATGCTTTGCTATTCTTAAGGCTGAAAAAGCATCATGGAAGTTGTATTTCTACAACATCTGGGGATCTACCATTTGCCCAGCCCTAGTCTATGGGTACCATCCCACCTTTATTTTTTAATTTAGTCAAACTGTATAGCAGTTTGACAAAAAGGCACTCTCTCTCCTGAATCCCCCATCCTTTAGTCAACTTGATAAAGAAGCATTTATACTTTCATATTATCAATATCAAGTCTGTCCAACCTTGTTGGCACTGATAGGCTGAAAATTCAAGAGGCAGGTTAAACCATTTTATTTCTTTTAGCCACAACCTACCACTTACTTAATAAGTCCAGTTGCCTACTAACTGCTCTCTTATATTAACATGTGAAACTAACCTTAACAATAAACAAATGCATACATGTAATTTAACCACCAATGGGGAAACAAACATGATTGCTTGTGAGTTATTCATATGATCCTAAATATAAAAGTGGTTAAGCAGAATAAAAATGATGGTTAAATTAGAAATCGAAGACCTGTAGGAATGGACTGCAATCTGTCACTTATCATTGCCAGCAGTGAGAGTTAGACTTGAAACACTGACACAATTTGTGTTTTCTAATGCAAGCTGGGTCAAAAAGCAAAACTCTGTTAATGAACCATCTATCAGATCTGTGGAAATATGGGATATAGTATGACTACTAACTTCCTCAAGCCTGAAACGGTTAATATTTCTCATAAACCGTATTCACGGTTTTAGTTCATATACATATCATGCAGAATCGTCTCTTGTTCCAGTAGTAGCATACGAAGAAATTATAAAAAAAATTTTTACATTTTTATATGTTCTCTTTCTTCAAAAACTTTTTTTTTTCTTCATCCTGTTTCATTGTGTCATCTTGCATCTCACCTAATTTTATAAAAATCCCTATAGAGCAGTGGTAGTCAACCTTTTTCCACTTACCGCCCACTAATGCATCTTTCTTGATGGAAAAATTTCCTTACCGCCCACCAGTTTTCGCGCAAGCGCGGAATATTTTTTAGAAAGGAGGGTGTTTTAAAAAATACATAAATGAACGTACATTTATCTTTTTATTTCTACTTTATGCATGTTTATAATGTTTTTAACTTTATAAAGTTTAATGAGGAAGCAATAAAGTAAATTGAACTTACCTTTACTAGAGGTTGATGCTGCGAGACTAAATATTTGATATCTGGTTCGATTTTCATAAGGAACAAACGAAGGTCTCCTCTTTCAGTGATAATCGGAAGACTTCTTTGTTTGCTCATAAAATGATTTCTCATCTGTGCGTCAGCTCCCCTCCTCTCCCTCCTCAATTCCCCTTCCCACCTTTTTCCCCTTTTTTCTATTTTTTAACCTTCCTTATAGCAATGGCCAATAGGAAGGCTGAGCTAGGTAGCCCACTTACTATTATTAGTCAACAACAATTCTCTCCTTTTCCTTTTCTTTCCTTCTCCTTTTTTACAAGTACTCTACTCCTTCTTTCCTCTATACTAGAAGTACTCTACTCCTTCTTTCCCCTATACTAGAAGTACTCTACTCCTTCTTTCTCCTATTCTACAAGTACTCTACTCCTTCTTTCTCCTATTCTACAAGTACTCTGCACCTTCTTTCTTCTATTCTACAAGTACTCTGCACCTTCTTTCTTCTATTCTACAAGTACTCTGCTCACAGACAAACACATACACACACACACACACACTCACATAGAAACACATACACACAAATATACACATACTCACACATGCACTTACAGACACTCACACATACACAGACAGACCCACAGACACACATACACTTACAGACACAGACACATACACTTACAGACACAGACACATATACTTACAGACACACACACACACACACACACACATACACTTACAGACACACACACATACACTTACAGACACACACACATACACTTACAGACACACACACACATACACTTAGAGACAAACACATATACACACAAATTATTAATATTAAATATCCACCCAGCCTCCCTACCTGGAGAGCTGGTGTGGATCTGTCCCTGGGGTCCAGTGGGGCTTCACTTAGGCGGGCGGCTAATCAGACGCAGCGAGGGAGCTCTAACCTCTCTGCTCTGCTCCCTCGCGGACTGTCTACGGATGCCGGGAGCCGGAATATGACATCATATTCCGGCTCCCGCGGCATCAGCAAACATCGCGCGAGGGAGCAGAGCAGAGAGGTTAGAGCTCCCTCGCCGCGACTGATTAGAACGCTGCCATGCCGGGGGGTCCAGAAGGTGGCCTGGCAGGAGGGAGCGCTTCCTCCTGCCGGTCACTGAAGACTTGCGCATGCAGAGCCGCTCGCGCCCGCCCAAAAGGAGAAATCCTCTTAAAAAGAGGATTTAGCCTCAGAAATCCCTACCGCCCACCTGGAATCCTAAAACGCCCACTAGTGGGCGGTAGGGACCAGGTTGACGACCCATGCTATAGAGCTTCAAAATATTAAAACTGACTAGCATCAGCCACTGGAAAATAACTTTTATTGTTTCCGAGAAAACACACTAATACATAACATGGTTTCAGATACTGAGATGACAAATAAATTAACACATTCAGCAAATGAGAATATAGCTACAATCAACAACTAAGTGAACACCAAACAAATGAATAAACTGGATTTCAAATTTCCCCAATTGTTTAGAATTTAAGAGAATTAATGCACTTCCAGGGTTACAAGTCAAGCATGGAGCAGTTGTTAGTTGTTAGTTGTCTATGCAATCCTTGCTGTGCATTAATATGTTTCGCTATCCCATGTGTTTACAGTGAATGCTCACACGCTGTGAATAACAAGGTTCATGTTCTAGGAGTAATAGCCTGGGGACAACCAGCTCCAACTAATGAAAATATGCTTCATATGCTTTCAACAACCTTTTCATATTTCATTCTTTTTCATTATTATTCAAGTTTCCTGTGGGAGAGGAAGGATTATAAAATCACTCTGTCTCTCTACAAGATTCACCCCCCACCCTCTGTTGTCTCAAATAAATGATGTTACTGCAACTGTCACGAGCAAGGAAGCTCAGTTTCTAGGGAAACTTGCACAATAGGTAGATGATCCTATCTTGGAATCTGAATGAACAGTAGGTGTTACACATAAACAGTCCCATAGTAATCTCTGTATCATATGCACATGATTGCAATGAAACCTTCTGACAGCTCCTAACTGTATATGTCTGTGATGACGGTAAAATAGATGAATGGATTTTAAAGAATGAGCTCATGATTGCAAGAGAATGGTTTAATGATTTCTATACCAGGTGTATGAGCATCCATAAAATTAAAATCATAGAACAATTTGAAAATTGCCATTGCCAGTGTCTTATCTGAATTCATGCAAGCATTGATACACTAAAGTAACTAGACATATATGAGTTAAAGGTAAGAAACACTGTTCCCACCAATGTGGTTAGTCTGTGTATCATAGGAAACCAATGAAATAACTCTACATAATCATAAATATATATTTATAAATATATATTCATATATATAGTGTAGATTGGATTAGCTGTATTAGTCCAGTAAACAAGATGCCAAAATACCAGAATATTGCAGTATGCAATGATTGCATACTGCAATACTCTAGTATTTTATCTTATATAGTGTGGCAGGATGGCCAGGCTCTTGACAATACACTTCAAATGCAAGCTTTAGTATAAAATAGTGCTGCAGTTTATTTGCACTTTCCACCGGTTATACAATGCTGTGCTTCACAGAAATAAATACAACAAAAAGAAAATAAATTCAACTCCAACTTACTAAATAACAGTATTCCTAACTATTCAACTGGCCAGCTAATCCAGTTCCCAGCACTTTAAACAGACTTTTACACAGTACCTTTTCCTTTAGAGTCTTAGGGTCTCAGACTCAATCCTCTCTCCCAGCTGTTTGACTCTCTGATGCCTTCAGAGGCTGACCTTCAGGGCCGGACTGGCCCACCGGGATACGGTGAAATATCCTGGTGGACCGCAGCACCGGGGCCAAGCTGACTGCCTTGATCATCAGACTCATGTAATTTTTCCCCTCGAACTGTGCCAGCCTGTGTCAGTCCGAGGGGAGTAAAGACGGAGCTTGTGTGTGTGCAAGTGAGTGTGCACGCATGTGTGTGTGCCAGCTAGTCACTGAGCTTGTGTGTGTGTCTGCTTGTTAGGGAACTTGTGTGTGTATGTGTGTGTGCACCTGCTAGCGAGTGAGCTTGTCTGTGTGCCTGCTAATGAATGAGCTTGTGTGTGTTTGTCTGCTCCTGCTAGTGAGTGAGCTGGTGTGTGTCTGCATATGTAGTACAAAAAGCTAAAACAATTTAACAAAGTTAAGGTTGATGAAACATTTGGTCCATAGTATATTTTTAAAGGTACTTAGGGAAGTTAGTCTGACTGTAAAAATAATGTAATTTTGTCTTTTTAATCTAAATACTTGGAGAGCACCTTGGATTTTTAACAATTCTGTGTTGTTCCAGAGAGAAATCTGAGTGCCATTTTAGAGAAATATATTTGAGATGCAACTGGAAATCCTTTTATTAATTTTATTTTCAAATATAGAATTAACAACCAGAACAAAGACATGTCAAAAGTTTAAATTAAAAAAAAATATATATTTTTTTTAATGTTAAATTATTCTCTGCTAGTCACAAACTTTTTTAATTAAATATTCTAAATGGTCAAGTTTTTTAAAAATAGTTTTCTTCCATTTCAGCACTTTAGTATTATACTATATAAAATATCAGTTAAAAAAAGCTCAATATCGCAGCACTGTAATGGAGGCACACGAAGATGACACAATACTGATTCATATTGGTGTACATTTCCATCGGAAATTTTGAAAGTGTATAAACATGTATTCCTGACCATATAGTGTTTAATCCACCATTTAGATAGCTTGCCCCCATTAGACTCCTTAAAAACTGGTCCCGCCCCTGATCCTCCTCATTGGTGACATCATCAGAATTAATGATTTTTAGCCAATCCAGTGCTTTCCCGCAAGGAAAGCATTGGATTGAATTAAATTGTCACTGTTTTGGCCAATCAGCACCTTCTCATAGAGATGCATTGAATCAATGTATGTCTATGAGGAAAATCAGCATCTCTATGCAGATCATGGAGACGCTGAACTGAGGACCACTTGGAGGTGTCCCTAGGGGGCAATGTAAACACTGCCTTTTCAACGAAAAGGCAGTGTTTGCATGAAAATACCTAAAGGCAATGATTATACTCACCAGAACAACTACCTTAAGCTGTAGTTGTTCTAGTGACTATAGTGTGCTCCCTTTAACAAGCATTCAAAAGTTTATCACCTTCAGCTCAAGCTAAACTAGGACAAGACATTTCTGGAAATTATATTTGAGGTTTATATAGGCCATACAGACTTTGGTAAAAGCAAAATATTTATTAATATAAAAAAAGACATACAAATTTAGTAATTTCTAGTTGTATAATGGTCAATTCATGCTTCTATGAACTATACAAGTCAGTAAAGTACTATTGATACATATGTACTTGAAAACAAGTTAATGCTGGAGGTGTGGCTTCACTGCTGACTCTGATGGACCCTAACTGAGCTCCCACTATCCTAAACCCATATTCAAATTTCCTACATGCACTTCCATGTGCATGGGGAAGAATAAATGCCCAGCTAAGGTTCCATGAATGATTTTCTGGCAACACTGGCTTAACTCTGCACAACAAGATCCCTATTCAATATGGTGTCATGCTCATCTCCCACTCCATCCACCTCAGAGGAATATGTGCATAACTCCATGTCAGGGCTGACCGAGCATGTGGTGGATCTCCACACGATCTCTAACTCTTTTTTGTCCCCATGTTAACAGATATTTGTGTATCTGCATCCATGTTTTTAGGATGCTTTCTTTAGAAAAGGCCATGTCCCTGGAGACTGATATCACTTTGGTAAAAACTTACATTTGCTGTTAAGACTTCACAAATTTGTAGGTCTCCAGGGCCTAATGGCTTGCTATTAGGGTATTAAAAGAAATGTGTTCAAACCCATCTCCCATGATTGTTTAAATGTTGTTTTACATGGTAGTTGCTTCTTCTGTGATTCTATCATGGCCCACTTGATTGTGCTGCACTCCAGCAATTGCTTTCAATCTCACTGCTAAACTCTGACATTAAGCTTCTGGCTCACATCATTGCAGGGTGAATTAAACCCTTCACAAAAAACTTAATCTACCCAAATAAATATGGCTTTGTGCTCCTGGCCATTAGATCAAATACAACACTGTACAGGTGAAAACCTCTGGAATGCCAATATTGCTGGCATTGACTGATGAAGAAAAGGCCTTTGACCAGGTGGACTGGGGATTCATATTCTCTATGCTGAGGCAGAGGAGGATTGTCGACAAAGAGTATGTGATTTGATTTTGATTGGATTCCTCTATACCAGCTCTCATGAAGGTTAAATTGTGTCTAATCTTCACCATTTTCCATCCATAATGCCACAGGTCACCCTACTTCACCTATTCTAATAATTGAGTTAGCTAAGACTCATACAGTGAAATTTGTCTTGGAAGCAATGTTTTAAATCTTGTTGGTGTTTGGGAAATATCTAAAACTGTATATCAATTAAGGCATGTTTTATTTTCCTGTTTCTAAACCAAACAATATAGACAAATTTTATGACTGGTCCTGGAGGTCTGGTAATATTTATTACCATACCATTTCAGATCAGAGATGGCTTGACAAAAGGCACCACACTTACAAAGTTTATTGTCAATTCATTGAAAGGTCATTCACTTAAAGTTTGAGATCTTAGATGGCATATTGTTTTTGCGGCATTATATATGTCATGTTTGTTCTCAAATTTAATGTCTGTATTCACTAATATGATCTGCGTGGTTACAAAGACATCAGAAGCACCTGCACATAAGTATATAGCATTGCACATTTTCAGGTTTGGACCACAGCACCTCCTCAAAGGACTAACCAAAAACCTGAGACAAGAAAAAAAATATATATAGTTATTCATTAAACCTAAAAAACTTTGTAATACATTTTGAGAAACAATCAAATGTTGTAGTGGATTTCAATTTTCCTTATTAAAAGCTCTCTTGGCACAGAGAGACTGGAACCTTCTAAGTAAAGTCAGTATTATGGTTTCTGTAAAATGTTCCTGTTTTGTTTTATGTCTGTAGTTTTGGCCCTGATTTAATAATTTTGGATAAGACTTTCAAATGATTTATTATTATGAAAAATTGTTATCCAGAAACATTACATTTGTTTGTATCATGTTTTGTATTTGTGTGTACCTGTGCATTTTTTTTAAAATATTTTTTTCTTTATTAAGTTTTGCCTGTGTCTGATATAAGAATCGCATTACTGAAGTTACTTATAGAATAGTACTGTTATTTCAAAGGCATTTATGCTAAAATATATATATATATATATTTTTTTTTATCAGTTGTTCTGTTCTGTTCTGTATCAAATGCTCATAGAATCTAACCCTCTATTACATCCCTCCTACATTGGCTCTTGGGAGGTTGCCCTAGGGCTTGATTTGAACTAGGCAACAGTAGACAAAAACATTTATACTCAACCAGCAGAGCAATATGTGTGCTAAATTCAAAAAGACAAATTTCAAACTGCTATTGAACTGGAACTACCCAAGTTCTACATGCCTATTTGCTTACCCATTCTGACACTGGGCCTTTCTTTCATATATGGTAGTCTTACCCTAGAATAGCTCCCTTTTGGAAAGCTGCACATAGTACATTGCAGTCACCACACACAGTCCACCTCCCTTTAAGCCGGCTGCTATATTACTACATCATACCAAGCTCCCAAAATCATTGTATAAAAAGTAAATTATCGATGCTCTCAATGCTGCTAAGTCTTTGAACTTGGCCCTCTGGAGATGTTCCACTCAACAGTGGATCTCCCTGACTCCAAAATCACAAATTAAATAGATCACAAATTAAATAGATCCACAATAGAGGAAAAGAGGAACTCTTTGCCTTTCTATATAACAGTCATGCAAAATACTTTACCATCAGGCACTCAAGGTTTTATAATACTTACATAATATTGAGCCCTGCTAGTCTGGACTCATGTGGGGCTTACCCTCTGCTTGAAGGCATTCTCTTCTACATGGAAATCCCAGTGTGGCCTCCCTTTCCTCTCCTTCTACCTATGTCCCTTTCTTTTTTTCCCCTTCACTTCCTTTTCTCTTTATTTTACTCTTTTTTTTTTCTTTTCTTCCTTCATTACATTGTACAGCGCTACGGAATCTGATGGCGCTATATAAATAATACAATAATAAAAATAAAATAATAAGTACATGGTTGTCACTTTACTGGACAGCTTAGAATAAAATCAGATTTTGCACCCTCAGGGCAATGAACACGTCTTCTACTTAATCTACAATTGATTATTTCCATATGATGCTATTTACTATTTTCCTATGATTTCTTCTTTCTTGTTATACACTCTTATAATTGGATTTGTTTAATTATTTATCAATTCTTGGTTTTACCTGATATATAATATTGTATGTGTTTTCTAAGCTTATATTTTCATTTTCTATATTTTGTACAAAACAATTCTTTAAATAAAAGTTGTAAAAAAAAAATGTTAATGCTGCTAAATGCATTTGTTAAATGTTTTTGTATTATTGTTACAAATATGTTGCAGTAAATGCTATATATCTCTGATCAGGAATGTAGCAAACTAATTAGTTTGGCATATCTTTAAAAATGAGCAACTTGGGGGATGTGGCCAAACACTGCATGAAGGCAGTTGCATAAACTGCGAGCTCTGCTGACTTGTGGACTTCACAGTGTGACAAACAGCAAAACCGAAGCCACAAAACGTCCATTCTGCCACCAAGTGCACCCTGAGCACGATGACAATGAAATCAGGCAAAAAACTGAAACAGAAGACGATGTATTCACATCTGAAAATGCTGCAAGTGGTGAACCTGGCGTCGGTGAGCCTGGATCCCCGTGTCTGAGTCTGATGCGGGAGACAGCCAAAGCAGCTTCAGAAACACAAGCCTACTCCCTGCAACAGATGCATCAGTGAGTACCATACTGAATGACTTAAAAGCAGCCTTACGCTCTGACTTTCTGAAAATAGCGTCAGACATCAGGGCAGACATTAAGGCCTTAGGCAACAGGACAGCCCATATTGAAGAGTTAAGCCATATCTTGATAAAGGCGCAAATTGTGCCGAAACGCGCGTCGAGCAAGACACTGCTGTTAAGCTCATTCTTTTAATAGGGTTTTCTATGTAGCCAGATATTCTTAACTTAGAGCTGCCTTGAAGCAGCTAGCTATCCGTAGGTTAAGCATAGGAAGCTAGTGCTTTATTCACTAACATTAACACTTTTTGCAGTATTAGATTCTGAAATTGGGAACGACTAGAAATTTGGATATCAGTCAGTGTGGGGAGGATAGCTCTTAACATAGCACTGTAGTATCTTAATGGGGAAATAGCATGCTTTGGTCCTGGTTGGGGTACTACTTTAACATAACAACAACTCAGGCTCTATGCTGTCTGTTCTTATCCCAGATACTTTCTTTATTTTCATGTTACATTTAAGGGGCTCTTTTTACCCTCACCTCCCACACTTTGAGTAGTTAGTTATCTGACCGATAAGGTAGGGGTGGGGTAATTACGATTGCTTCTTACACCCCTTTTTTTCTTCCTTTAATTTGAACTACTATATTTGGCTGGAATTTATTTTAAATAGCCCAGCTTTGTCTAAATATTGTTATCTGTCTCCCTTTCTTATACCTACTTCGGATATACTTTTATAGTGGATATTCAATTATCCTGTGAATATATTGACCTGTTTCCTTTCATTGTGCTAGCTTTATTCTCATATATACTTTAAATACATCTAGTCTATAACATTGTAACTTCAAAAAGCTACTGGAGCCATCATGATATACCTAGGTGGATTCATATCAAATATAGGACAGGTCATGCTGGCTTATTAATTATAACTTTTCTTGTCATTTACACTTTTTTATTATCACAACTTTTTCAAATTTCTTGCTTGGGTTTTCGTCTAAAGCTAATTACTGAATAAAGATTGAAGTACATGTAATTTTACCATTTATACTGAGCTTTTAACCTCACCAGCAGCCAGGGTATCACACAGGGGTTTTCTCTCAGACCTGTTTTCTATAACAAATGCCCCCTCTCCCGTTTGCTATACATCCTCTCCTTGGAGCCCCTAGCACCACTGAAAATCCATAATTACCCACACATAAATGAAGTCAAAGTGTTGGGACGAGAATACAGATTGGCGTTATTTGCCGATGATGTCCTAGTAACACTAGAAAACCCAGATAAGTCAGTGCCAAATCTTTTGGAGATACTGACAGTTTGGTAATATCTCTCACTACCGCCTAAACCAAGATAAGACTCAAGCGTTACCCATAAAACTAGCCACAACAACCAAAGATAACCTAAGGGAAAACTACCCCTTTGACTGGAGAACATCTTCCTTGACATACCTAGGTATAAAAATTGCATCATCAATAGCACTAGGGGGTGAAACTAAACTACCTCACATTCCCACATATCTGCAAGACAGAGGTCCACAAGTGGTCTCATACGAACATCTCATGGCTATGGAAAATTAATGCGTACTCTATGTTTTCTGAATTCTCCATATACAGGTACCACAGACACTCCTTAAATCTCTACAAGTCACATGCCACGCATTTATTTGGGGGTATAAAAAACCCTGTATACCCCAAATGGTATTACAAACACACCCAAAACAGGGGGGAGTGGGCCTACCCAACATTAGCCTATTCTACAAATCCTCTGCATTGACAGCGAGTATACTCCTTCACTCCCCAGAAGGGATACTTCAAAGGGTAGACATGGAGAATGCACAATTCCATGGGAACAAAATAATTAATAACCTGTGGACAAACAGACACCTCAGAATACCCAAGACCGAGCTGCTCCCAACCACACTACTTTCTCTCAAATACTGGAATGTTTTCTTTGAAACCTTGGGGAATAAATTTACCTTTTACACTAGGGCACCCCTGACAGCCCTAAGGGTGGTATTGCCAGATATCCCCCTGCAGAAATGGCTAAAAGCGGGAATCACTCACATCCACCAAATACTGAGCACACAGGGTATACGGTCATTCCTAGGAATTCAAACAAAATGGAACCTACCCTCTAACACCTTATTCACATACCTACAACTCAAAGGGAGTATCACCTCACATGTACAACTACAACAAACAACCCCTAACCAAAAACCCCTTCCATCCACAGCTATAGTGGAAAGATGCTGGGGGCCCAAACAAAACCAAGGCATGGGAAAACACTTTGCCTCACAAATCTCCAAATGGCAAATTACTATGGGAAACAGATTGTTCTAGCCACCTTTCTAACGAGGAATGGATAAAAGCCCTTAACGATCTGTCTAGATAGACAAGGGGTTACACACACTTAGAGGCCCATAGGAAGCTATTATGCAGGTGGTACATGACCCCACACAAGGTTTACAGAATATACCCAACAGTATCACCACTCTGTTGGAGATTTTCCGCAGAGGAGGGCACACTCCTTCATGTGTGTTGGACATGTCCAAACATCCAACCCCTCTGGTCAGAGGTACAAAATACTCTGCTCGTCCTTCAGGTCCCTGGCCTGCCGAGGAACCCCAAGACTTATCTGCTCATGCTGTTCCCACCCTTATTAGACAACACTCATAAACAATTGAGTGCCATTACCCTTCTAGCAGCCTGAAATCTTTTGACTTATAAGTTTTAGTTATTGGCAATTGATTCAGATAAGAATAAAGTCCAACTTATAAATATAATAATTGACTTTCTCACCCCTCTGGATAGTAATGTTTGTGTATTCTTCATTCTCAGATTCTCTCACAAAGGCCTGGGAATCTGAGGGCTCCTATAACTGCATTCAACCTGCAATCTGCTGAAACCAATCCCCCAGCTTGGGGGTCACAGCCCAGAGTGGGACTACTACTGCGTTCACTTTCAACATCCTTTCTAGCTCCTTTTTCAGTTTTTGATATTTGTCCACTTTTTCTTTTCTTTTTTTTTTAAATTTATTTATTTATGATTTCATATATTATTTTAACACACGATACAATAGAATACAAAATATATCATACAAAGTGGCGTTATGACAATCAATGTATGTATAAATAACATACAGTCGTGAGCATGGTTCCCATACATAATAAATAACCGTACAGCCACGTCACTTAAACAAACATTCACAAAGACGAACACTGTGACTGCGAGACCAATTACTACTTTATCTTGTATTATTCCCAATGTATTAGAGAAAAACATGCTCTTTTTAGGGCTCAATATAAATGGCAGTAACCTTTATATTAGTTCTCTATAAATGGAAAAAAATATGCGACTTTACAATTATCACTCGGGATATAGATTTTCATCCATCTCCAATTGATAAAACAATTGTTTTATGAATAATGCTTTTGTTGGAATAATTAATTCCTTCTAGTGTTGAGCAATTAATATTTTTGCTGCCATTAACCAATGGGTAATCAAAATGTCTTGTTTTTTAACACCTACCTACAAATTAACGATCTTCCAATAATATCCTTTACAGTTTAAAAGCAGTTTCTGTTTTTTTTTAATCAACGGTCTTCCAATAATATCCTTTACAGTTTTAAATAGTAAGTCCCAAAATTGAACTATTCTAGGGCAATTCCATCCTATATTATACATGGTTCCCTCCTGGTGTAAACATCTCCACAAACTGGAGAATTATAAGGGGAGATCCTAGAAAGCATTACTGGCACCATATACCACCTGTACATGACTTTTACTTGTGTCTCTAAGATGTTAAGACAATGCATAGGTTTTTTTTATTTTTAAAAGTGTAGAATCCCAAACTCTATAATTTATAGAGATCGCTAAATTTCTTTCCCATTGTTTCATAGGAGATTATTTCAATATCAAAGTTTTCATGTTTCATAATTCCCTTGCATTAGAAATTGATAATTTTTTACTTGTACCATTGAATGTTTTCTTAAGTAGGTTGATTATATCATTATTTGACTTTAATAGATGTTCCTTAAGAAACCATTGAACCCGAAGGTTTTTAAATATCTTGTTGAGAGAGGTTAAATTTCTGCTTCAATTTATCAAAAGATAATATTTCATAATTCTTACATATTTCCCCTATTGTACATCCCCGTTGTTTAGTCCAACTTCTTAAATCAATGTCAGGCATTACTGTCTCCAATATTCTAATATTAGAACCTTCATAAATCTTATTATTAATTTTTAGATCTTTCTTTATACCTTGCCCTTCTTTCAATATTTGTGATATTATTAATGAATTATTTATATCATTAATACTTGTCTTCCTTCCTATATTATTCCACAATAGAAAATCCAGGTTATCAATGCCTAGTCTACTTGCTTTCAACTTACATCACATTTGATCCTTCAAATCGCTTTCTTGTAGTTTATGTGCGTGGATAATATTATTCGCCTGATGGGTGTTTCTAATTATCGGATATCCTATACCCCCTGATTGTCTTTTTTGGACAAAATCCTAGTATTTATTCAGGGTCTTTTACCTTTTCAGATATAATTAGTAAAGCTGGATTGTATGATATCTAACCATTGATTTGGGATTGCCAGTGGGATCATTCGAAATAAGTATGCCCACTTGAGAAGGATATATGCTGTGATAGTATTAATTCTCCCCCACCAAGAGATTTTATAATATCTCCATTCCCTTAATAGCTTGTTGGTATGTTTAATGAGTCTTAAAAAAATGTACTTCCATTATCACTTTTGGATCTGTGGTAATATCTATATCCATATATCGTATGGCCTTTGATGACTAAGTAAAATCTAAATAATTTTTAAGTCTTTTAAGGTTATCAGCTTCAATATTTTTAATTAGAACCAAAGTTTTAGTCATATTTAATTTATAATTCGATACAATACTATACATTTTAAATCCCTGCATTAAATGTGGTAGAGAGAGAGATGTGGTTCTGTTACTGAAATAAGAATGTCATCGGCATATAGACATATCTTTAATTCCCTGTCTTTTAATATCATCCCTTTGATCTGAGGGTTGCTTCTTATATTTATAGCAAGGGGTTCTAGAGAAGGTATATATAATAAAGGGGATAAAGTGTACCCTGCCTGATTCCATTTGATATTTTGAACCAATCTGTACAAAAATCCTGTCCCACCAATCTAGCTGAAGGGGATGAATATAACGTGCCAATCGCATTAGCTAATCAGCCTATTAGACAAAATCGGGCTAAAACCTTCCTTCTCTGTATCCACGACAGGGTCAGAAGGGGAGGCCCAGTCCAATATGTCTACCACCTGCCTTGTATTATTACATGACTGTCTTCCAGTTAGGAAACCTATCTGGTCCATTGTGAATAACAAAAGACAGTCTTTTTAAATCTTTCTGATAAGATCGAAACATATTTTCATATCTATATTAACTAAAAATTTTGGATTGTAGTTTGATGTATCAGTGTGTAATTAATCTTGTTTTAAAATGGGAATTATATTCGCTCTTAACTCTTTAGAGGCCACCCGCTTTGCTGCTAATTCATTAAAAGTTGCCGTCAAAGGTAGAATAACCATTTTCTGAAACACTTTATAAAAAATATTCGTATATCTGTCTGGGCCCGGAGCTTTACTGTATTCTAATTTGCCTATTTCGTGCTGGATCTCTGTCTGGTTAATCTGCTGATTCAAGATTTTTAGCTGTTCTGGTGATATTGTCTGGATATTAGAATTGTTTAGATAATTATCTATTTGTAGAGATGTTGAATTATCCTCCAAATTACAGAGACTTTCATAAAAAAATGTAAACACATTACCAATTTCTTCTGGTCTTAAATATATCCTACCATATTTTATTATTTTATAAATGTTATTTTCTATTTTTGTTTTCTTTAACTTATTACTTAACATCTTACCTACTCTATTATTCCAATAGAAAAAATTGTTTTTAGTCTACTTAAATTGGATTATATTCTTTCAGATATTTTTATATTTATCTTTTCTCTATATATTTTAATTTGATTTTCTCTGTGTATTGTAAAAGTATCTTTATTTTGGGCAGTAAGATTGTAAAGTTGAATGTATAAATCTGACTTATTTAGTCCACAGTTCTATTTTTCTTGACTTTAATTTAATTTAAGTTTAATTGATACGCTTTTATGAAGAAGTGGGTTTTTAACGATTTTTTGAAGGAGTGGAGACTGGGTGAGCATCTAAAAGAGTAGGGAAGTGCTATCAAAACTAGGTAGAGTGTACAACATAGACGTGTAAATTTTGCACTCACATATATTGGAGCTTGAACTTGCTCCTGGGTTTAATTGGTACAATCCCCACTTAAGGATATATCTCATATGAAGGTGAGTGGCTCAATAAGTAGACATAGATGCGTAGTAGTATATAGGAAGAAAAAGAGATACAATGGTGTGATATTGTTACTAAAGGTGAATATTCAGTAATAAAAAATATATAGTGCTTCATGATGATATGGTTAAGGCCTATGGAGAACAGCATTGGAGATAGCGTTTCACCTTGATATATACCATACTTGATGTTTACTTGCCTTTTGCAAGAAGCTGGTTAGTTTGTGGTGCTAGGCGTTCATACAGCATTGTTTGTTTCTTTATCCAGTAAGTGTGGATAATGTCAGTTCCTTGGGCTGGCCAAATCTTCATGTGGGCTACTCAGTGGATATCTCCCACTGAGATGGAGGTCTGCTTTCAGGTCTAGTAGCCACTGGGCCTTGGTGTTTTATGAGAAACAAAGATTACCTCTTAACAATTACCCTAAGTGTGAGGGGTAGTAAGGAATATTTATTGGGGAATGACTAAAGGCTTGAAGACCACTAGTCACTTGTAAACGCATATATTAAAGTGTTAAACCCTTACGAGACTCATAAGGTGTTAATCCCCTTTTGTGCACATATAATGAGCTAGGAGCCTGACCATCTCCTGGCCTGATACGTTTGGGGTTAGACGCTCTTTAAAACATAAGTTCATAGGAAGAGGTAGGGGACACACATCAAGCTTCTAATAGTTTTAGTCATGTCCAGTGTACCCCTTACCTTTATTAAATACATTAAATTGTGTGTTTTACAGAGAGCCTTGTTCTTTTCCCACACAAGGGTTACCTTTTGGAAATATGTAACCTAACACTGAAACAAGTATAATATAGATCTGGCATTAGCTGTCTTTACATATTTTATAAATGAGACAGATGCTAGTCTTCACAGAAGAGATAACTTGCTTATTACTTTCTTGGCCTGTAAAAATGCCAGTCTCAAACTACTTGTGAGTTTGCACAGTGATGGGAACGGGAGTGTTCTAATCAACATATCTCAAAGCTCTCTGTGCACAGACTTTGCTTTGAATCGAGCAGAGGTCTTTGAAAGAGAAAAAAAAGACTAAAAAGATAACATGCATTTTTAATTATTTTTTTACTAGGGGGATGAAATATATTACCCTAACAAATGTATACTGCTATTTGCAATCTTTGCACTTTAATTGTGTTATTGGAGATATAATTACATTTATAAAACAGGTAACCACAGTATGAAGTTGGAGTTTGCATGTGTAGCTTTAGATATAGATATATACATACCAATTCATATCATGTAATCAGCATGTGAATGAGTGGATAAACGTGTGTGTGTTTCTACATGAAGGCTTGAATATGCTTAATGTGTGAATGTAAGTAAGTGTTACTGTATAAACAAAGAGTAGATATGTATGTACTGCTGTACATTTACATCATTCACCAGATATTTCTTTAGCATTTTGAATTTAAAATGTATCCTCTCGCTTTCTAAAATTCAATCATTCAATAACCATCCCTCTAACACCAATTGTCAGCACTGTGAGATGATGATTTAGGAGTAGCAACAAAAGATTTAGAGTACTTTGCTTTCAAAGCTTTAAGCTCATTTTCACTAAACTAGGCTTTTATGGATCCTTTTCTGAAACCAGAGGAACTATATGGAGCCCCAGCAGATAAATGTATTATATTTGTTGGAAAACACAGCTGATGAGAGCTGAAGTTGTGGCCTGGCAAGTGTGAAATCTCAAAGTCGAGTTTGATTTAAAAAATTTTCTCTAGACCATTCTTTCTTCTATATTGATGACTAAAATGCATTCAGTATCTTCTTAACCAGCTTATAGGTTTACTCCAAGCTCCATGATCACATAAGTGATTTGACATGGTGCTTGGAATCTGTATGTGCAGCATTTCACAATGAAACACTACAAATTCTGTATGTGTAGCATTCCACAATGAAACACTACAAATTTTGAATATGTAAGAATGTGGTATAAAATACCACCTAGTGGAGTGCTAATATAAATAAAAGTGATAAAGGGGTTCACTTACCCCAACAGTTTTGTGTTGTCTTAAATACAGGAATATGTTTGTAAACATACAATGCAGGGAACAAAAAGATAATAAAAACATATATAGTGTAGATGGTTTTGGTGAAAATGAGTGTTGAAAGTAAAAAACTAGAAACACTCACATGATCTGGAGCCTATATAATATTGGCTCTGTAAGTAGGCCTATGTGCTCTTTGGGCAGCAACACACCCCTTCCTCTGAGATGTACCTCCACAACGACAAGGAAACAAAAGGAGAAAAAGGGACCCAATGGGTGGTATATGTGCAAATAGACAAATAATATATAGATGGTAAATGTTATGCTCACCTTGTTGAGAGCCTTAAATTCCTGGCTCTGATGGTGATCTGTCATGTGCCAGTATAAACGGATGGTACTTCCCTGTAAAGTTTCCAAGAGCTCCAAGGACTTCAATGGATAAAAAAAATATTTTATTGATTCCAAATAGGCAGAAGTGGTCTGGGTGCCTGGAGTGTCCCAAGTAACCCAGGTGCTCTGAAACCAAGGCTGGCCAGGCCTCCCTTCTAAGATATGCAGAATAAATAATGGTTCAGACACTCAGGGATAACAAAATAGCAGCTTTATTGATACAAAAACAGCAACCTTTTGACCCTTCAGGGTCTTTATCAAGTTACCAAAAACAGCAACCTTTCGATCCTACAGGGTCTTTATCAAGTTACCTACTACAAATTTTGAGCTTAGATCCCTTTGCTGCTGGAGGTGTTACTTAACTTCGAGCAGCATTGTTTGGGCATCATTAGCGAGCCTCAAACAATGATTCCTCCTGCCCCCTCCCCCCCCACTCATAGTCAGCTGTGATGGCTATAATTATAATGAATGGGTGGACATATTGTCCCCACCAGCCCTCCCATTGATTGGCAGTGGGTGGGGTCTCTAATATTAATACATCAGGGACCTAATGTGCAGTGGATGGGGCTATAATAAAATATACATAGTGCATAGACATGCCATTTTATTATCATTATTATTATTATTATTATTATTACTGGTATTTATATAGTGCCATACAATATTATCAAAGGGGCAGATTTAACAATAAATGAAACAATTACAAAAACTTACAGAAACAATAGATTGAAGAGGGCCCTGTTCAAACAGTCTGTAGGAGGTGGGGCATAAAACACAACAGGACAGGAGGTAGCAATCAAACAACGTGGAGTAAAGCAAAGCTGGATGAGAGAATAGAGTGCTGCCCTTTAGGAGAAAGCAAGTGACAGGCATGTGAGGTAGAGATTACTCTCGGAGGCCATAAGCTTTCCCAAAGAGATGGGTTTTGAGGTACTTTTTAAAAGATTGAAGACTTGGGGAGAGCTTGATGGTCGTAGGCAGGCTATTCCAAAGGAAAAGAGCCACCCGCGAGAAGTCCTGCAAGTGTGAGTTGGCTGTATGGGTACGAGCAGCGGACAGGAGAAGGTCATGGGCAGAGTGGAGAAACCAAGAAGGGGCATACCTGTGATCAGTAAAGAGATATAGAAGGGGCTAGAATTGGTCAGTGCTTTATAGGTGTGGATTAGTACCTTGAATTGACTCCAGTAGAATACAGGAAGCCAATGTAAGGACTGACAGAGTGGAGAGGTGTGAGAGGAGCGACAGGAGAGGAAAATTAGTCAAGCTGCAGCATTCATCAGACTGTACAAACTGTAGTGGGGCAATACGACTTGTAGGAAGACCGATTAGGAGAGAGTTGCAATAATCCATGCGAGAAATTACTAAAGCATGAGCAAGCTCCTTAGTAGCATCTTGCGTAAGAAAGGGGCGGATGCGGGCTATATTTTTAAGGTGGAATCTACAGGATTTGGTAGCAGACTGGATGCGAGGCTCAAATGTGAGGCCAGAATCAAGTATAATGCCAAGACAGTGCACTTGCAAGGATAGACTGATGTGGGTACCACTAACTTGAAGGGAGAGTGAAGGAGGAGGATCAAGTTTCAAAAATTGGAAGGACATACAGTCAGAGATAGAAGAAAGGCAAGCAGTGACACGTTGCAGGATGGCAGATGAGAGGTCCGGAGATGAGAGGTATATCTGAGTGTCATCAGTGTACAGGTGGTTTTGGAATCCAAATGAGGTAATAAGTTTTCCAAGAGAGGCAGTATAAAGAGAAAATAGAAAGGGACCAAGTACCCCCTAATGCCCCACCCAGTGTCTATGGATCCACAATCCCCTAGCCCAATTAAGCCAATACTTGTAAAAAAATATATACATACCATTAGATGTCTTCTTTCTTCTGAAATCTTCTGTAGTGTTTATCCTAAGATGGCTAAACAAAAAAAAATCTATTGAAACTTTACATAACTTTTAAAATATAAAAATGACAGAATTGTAAATAAATTTTTGAGATCCAACACTGTTTTTTTTTTTTTAAGTGACAGGATTTTTTGGGGAGTTTAAAAAAAAGAAGGAAGACATCTATCGGTAAATATATAGGCAGGGACACAATTCAGAGTAGGATTTGAGAGGTAATCATACCTTATTTGTTAGTAGTTCAATTGTGTTGTTGCAGGTACATATAAATTAGTCTTCATGGGTAATTTCACAAAGGTATAAGTAAAATTTGGATATGACTGATTTTTTTTTTACACAAAGTACAAGTAAAAATGTATGAGCAACGGTAGAAAACTCCAGAAAAAAATACATAAAGTTTCCAAGAAAATATAGTACTCACTATGCAGCATAGAGCCCCCCCTCCACTGTTGCTCAGGCAGTGCATATGAATCCACAAAACAAAATAGCAACTATTGCGCAGCCTCTGTTCTTTTCTATGTGCACAAAACAAGGTGCTACTATCATTTATTTGCAGGACACATAACAAACATTTTGGGTAATAATATGTAAAGCTGCATTCATTGTATGTAAAACCATTTAAATTGGTTCATTACTAAAAAAAAGTTATTGACTCCTCGAGCCCTACTCTGGTCTACCCTGCATATATATTTTATATTTTTAATATATGTATTGGATTAATTGGATGTCCCCTATTATTATTAGTGTGAGGGGAGTAGGAAGAGTAATTTTGTATGTCAAAAGTGATTGGACCCAGTCACTAGTGTAATGTATTATTACAGAGAGCAGCCAGTGGCTGTTTATCGGACATGCCCCCAGTCGCAGCATGGCAAGTCGGACACGAATTAGGTTTGAAACCTCCCTTGTACTAAAGCTGGTTCGTAATGACTCCAATGGGCTTTTTCTTTAGTTATTTGCCAACATGCTGCTGGTTTCAAGTTCAAAAATAAAAACTAAATGCACTTAACAGCTTTTTGCTGTTATATATTTTCAAGGCCTTTTATTATGTCCTCGATAAATGACACTTTATTGCTGAATATGATCAATTCAAAGTCAAGTATATTATTTGAACTGATATACATCGGCTCCCAATAAGTCTTTAACAGCTGTAATGTAATTGATTCAAACTGATAAAAGACTTATCGCGAGCTGACAAACTGCCTATAAATGATATTAGTTGGAATATAATGGAGACTTAAATTAGTATATGGAACACTGCACCTAAAAAAAGATAAATTAAATAAATAAAGATGTGGGGTTCAAGGAGACTCCAAGCTGACTCCAAATGGTAGACCCAAACTCAATGTATCAAGTATAATACAAAAGATAATAAACACTCAAAAACACCTAATTTATAAAAAAATATATATATTTTTAATTTTGTTAATTTCACTTGCATACGTAAATAAAAAGTATATTCACTATGAAGTATCAACATTACAAGAAAATCCCCAGAATACTGAAAAGAGCATAACAAAGGGGAAAAAATGGTAAAAGGAATTCACAGTTAAGTCATTTGTAACAGTCTGTCATGAGGTTAAACACACCACAACTGGTCAGCAGTAACAGAAACAGGAGCTTGGCAATGCATCCTAGAGGCCACTGAACCATAAATCAAATTTTTGTGTCCTTATATTTTATTAAAGTAACAGACAATGAGGTATTGGTGAAACTGGATACTTCATATAACCTGTTATAACCCCTTAACAACTGCACAATGGTCAAGGCCATCCTGCAGTGCATGTCTTTTTTTTTTAAATTTTTTCAGCCCACTTACTTCAGGAAATAGGGCCATCCCAAAAAGAAACTAATACAATCTGTAAGCTTTGAAGTTGATGTTTAGTGGATGAGTGAGTGTACTGGATCTTGTGTATTGTATGAAGTGGTCCAGCAGTACCTTTTTATGTACATATATACGTTTGAGGGTGTATTTATTTCTATATTGTTCATGTAAACATCCCTTAAATTTTATTTGAAGGTATTGTGATTCCCAAGCACATTTTTATTACACAACTGTGTGTACTAAATTTATATCTAATATGTCATAGTGATTTTAAATAGCCGTCATATAAACCAAGACGGAAACCAAATGATCAAGCTGTGACATTTCTCAGATATGACAGCTCATTTCAACATGGGACAGAACGAGGTTAAAGGTTACTAAAGCATATTACACCAATGGCATTCTGTAAAACCGTGGCAAATATTATGCCCCAGACCTACACAAATATATTTCATGGCTAGTATGGCCTGCAGGTGGAGGGTTTACTTTTAGCTCAAGGAATAATGAACCTTTCAAACAATTCTGTAGAGTATTTTTGTTATTTTCTTTCAGGAACTTTGCAGCAAGGGTTGCTATGGAAACTCATTTTTTTAGCTTTTACATTCTGTTATTTACACATAAATCTGCTGTAAATGTTCACGACAAATATTGTTTTCATTTGACAGTTTTCATGATAAAAACTGCATCCATGAAGATCAATATATGTCAGTTTCAGCTTAATCATTAAAAATAGTACATGTATGTATATATTAGCATCATTAGGTAGAGCAATGCATCAGGTTTTTGGCACTGCTGAGATGGATTTAAAAGGACATGCTTTATTTTACACCACCTTTATCAACTATTTAATCACTAAATAAAGAATATTTTTAATTGCTCACAGGATGGGTAAAATCAGTCAATCAGTTATTAATGCACACTTCAGAATTAAACTTGTATATGCATTCTATCATGTGCTTACAGTTTGCCCCTAGAGTCCATCACCACAGATAATGTTTTCTTTTTTAAGAACTGTGTGTTTGTGTGTAGCTATTGTTTTTTTCCCATGTATAAATAATATCTAAATGTAAACCATTCTAAAAATAATACTAAACAATATCCAAACATTATATGAATTATATTAAAAGAACAAGGTCATTTTTTCTGCTAAGTAAGCTGCTTGCATGACACAATAAGTAATGTAAGCAGTAATGAATTAAAAAAGGAGTTTCCTTCAGTATTAAAACATTTTCAGAGCTTACCAACTATCATCAGAAAAGAGACAGACCACTGGCGTACATATAGCGGTCGCAGGGGTCACAGCTGTGACTGGGTCCAACACTCCAGGGGGCCCGGCCGCCCTGCAGACCCCTGCAACCAGGTGCTGCCATCATCATTTGCGGCCCCGGCCTGCACGGCAAATGTTAAGGTGCCAATCGGTTGGCCCATGCTGTTAGGGTCACCCAATGGATATGGTTTGTGAGTGTGTGTCTGTGTGTGTGTCTGTCGTGGGTGGGGTGTAAGAGAGTGGGGTGTTAGAGAGGAGGAAGAGTGGGTTGGGTTGTGTGTACACCACTGAGACAGACTCCTTCCCCCAAGAGAGTTGTACTTTGACATATGATTCTTATGAGACATGACATATTGTTACAGGCACTGCTGTTTGGAACTCTCTTTGGAATCTTTTATTACTCCACTTACTCTACTGGCTGCTCTCCTCTTCTAACATACATTGACTTTCTACAGTTGCCCTTCTATTGTTCACGTGTCATTTTTGGTTTCATCTGTCCACTGTATTCAAATTATTGAATCTTGTGGAATATGTTATATAAATACAAATAATAACAATCATTCAACTGTAAATTTTAATTGGCTGCTTTGTACAGATCTGTCATTGGTTTAGCTTATTTTATATTTCCTACTTTCTGATAGAGCTACACAAGCCTTTGTTCTATATGAGACATCCATTGAGGAGGCACAGTTCATGATAGAATAGATGCATCACTAGAAGAAGTTCAGAAGAAGACAGTCTGCAATAAGTCATCAGTGGGCAGACAAAAGGAAGTGGCAGAAAAGTGAGAAAGGGTACTAGTTTAAAACAGATTCTTGCTCCTAGCACTTTTTGTTCTGAGAAAATGGAAACTAAACATAAGGGAGGTTTTAATACATGTGGTAACTGTATAAGTTGTGGCCATCAATTTAGTACGGTGTACGATTTTGTCAGTACACAGACACAAATGAAATTTAAAATTAAAAATAGGGTATCCTGTTATTCTACCCATGTAGTGTATCTCCTCACCTGTGGGTGTGGGATGCAGTATGTGGGGAGAACTGGGAGAAAATTAAAAATCAGGTTTCAAGAACATAGAAATAACATCAAAAAGGGTATGTTAACCCATTCAGTGCCAGTACATTGTAATAGCTGTCCCCTTTTTAGTTTTAATACTTTTAAATGTATAGGTATAGAACAAGTAAGCTTGAATAAAAGAGGTGGAGACCTAATGATAGCTTTAAGAAAAAGAGAAGGTTATTGGATCCATACATTAAAAACCATGAAACCAAGAGGTCTGAATGTGGACTTTGATTTAATTTGTTTTTTGTAATTTTTTAATTTTATTTTTATTTTCATTTTTATTTTTATTTTTTCATTTTTATTTTTAATTTTATTTTTAATTTTATTTATTTATTTTTATTTTTATTTTTTATTTTTTTATTTTTTATTTATTTTATTTTTAGTTTAATTTTTATTCTTATTATTTCTATTTTTATATCTATTTTTATTTTCATTTTTATTTTTATTTATTTTTATTTTTATTTTTATTTAATTTTATTTTTATTTATTTTTTATTTATTTTTATTTTTATTTATTTATTTACTTCATTTTTAATTTAATTTTATCTTTAATTTTTAATTTTAATTATTTTTATTTTTATATTGATTTATTTATATTTATTTTTATTTTTATTTTATTTTAGTTTATTTCATTCTATTCTATTTAATTATGTTCATTTATATTTATATTTTTATTTTATCTTATTTTTCCACTTAAATGTTTTCTCCATCAATTAGAGGTTTCTTAATGTTATTCCTATTTCTCTTCTTAATACATTTGGGATGTGTTGTTAACCTGTTTGTTTTCATATCTATAAATACTGTGGACTTTCATGTTCAATCGTCTGCTTGAAAGTGGAACGTACTCTCCCTGCCATTGCCGCATATGTGAATGGGAATCAAAGTGAGGCTTGGCTAGTAATCCCGGAACGCATGACGCAACCGGAAGTAGTTTGAAGTCCGAAACCGGAAGTGAACAACCGAGTTGATTTTTTCGTGCCAGAACTGGACGGATTTAAAAGGGAGAAGTTTTTATGTTATTGTATGCATGCTTATGGACAGTATTCTGCTAGATGCCCCTGAGGAAGTTCACTATTGAACGAAACGCGTAGGGCTTATGTCCTTTATTGCTCAGAGTATTCTATATATTGGGCTCATGTCCTTTATTGTTTAAAGTATTTTATATATCTTTTATTTATTTATCTTTGATTTTATTTTATTGTTTATTTGGCTTTCCTGCTCCACTGGACCCTGATACTGGGATTCGTGTTTTCTCCATCTGAGCTTGATGTGCCCATTTGACACTTCTGTTTTGTAAGTGTATCTATTAATAAAGTGTGTCATTTTTTACTTGGATACTCTGCACTATTATATATTTTCTTTCCTCCTATGCATGATATCGATGTTCCACAAGTCCTGAGGTTTATACATCATTGTATCTGATGTGCCTACAATCAAGCTGCTTTTGTGAGTGCAATAAGTTATATTTATAATTTCTATTTTGCAACAATATTGCGCTATGTCCGTCTTTATTGCTTTTGTATTGTAGATAGCCATTTTTTGGCACTTTGTTATTATTGTCTTGAGGATATAAGAGGAATCCTTTCATCTACAATACAATTAATTAAGGGTAATTTATGTGTTTTTTCACTTAATACCCACTAAGTGTGTTTTTCTATCTGCACACAGGTGAATTTATATTTCTTTGTTGTATATTGATCATTCTATTTTTCCTCTGCTCTATCAATTCACCATTTATCTAGAAAAGTGAGCAGCTTATGATAATAAGTGTGAAAGCGCATTATTCAAAAGAAGATCATATGATACCGCACCATGTATGTCATGAAATTTTGAGGGCAAACATAAGCTAGCTGGAGTAGTCTCCTACTCTGCTGAAGATTTGTAATGAATGTTAAAAAATATTTGGTTAAATATTAGAGTGCTCTTTCATTACAGCTGACATGGATATTTTATGTAAGCAGTGTAATGGAACACTATAGCGTTAGGAATACAAATGTGTAATCCTAACGTTATAGTGCCCTCGTGGTCATTTAAGTGAACTGCCCTCAGCAGGAAGAAATTAAGTACTTTTACTTACCTTTTCTCCCTTGCAGTGCCGGTCTCTGCTTCTGGCCCATAACGCTGCTATAGTAAAGCATTGTGAGGCTAGTGCGCTTGTGTGGCAATACGCTGTACTGCACCAGGCAGGTGGTCTCTCTAAGTTTTACTCTCATATTTCCCCATTTAAAGGGGACGGGGGGAGGATGAGTTGAGAAATGGGACCCAGTCCACTTCAATGGGATGAAGTGGTGTTTATAGTATCCATTTAACTCACACCAGGATTGTATATATATATAGTCTATGTGTGGCTGATCATGAGCTTTATAAATATACAATTTTAGTATATTAACATTGCTAATTACTATTTGGGGGCACATATAAGGTCATCAGATGACCAGAAGATAATAAAATTATAAGAAACAATATAAAACGTAAGGAAGTAAAGGTTGTCAAGAGTGCCTCAAGCACTGTCTTGAGGCTTGTGAATAATATTTCTGTAACTAGTGATATTAACAGAGATCTTCAAGGGAGGGTATGCCTTTTACAGTTTAACCAAACATTTTCAAAATGGCTCAAACTTCAGAAAGGGATCGTCTAATAGAAACAAAATCATGCAACTGGAATTATCAGTCAGTGTTTTGACTCGTATAGCAAGAAAATGTAAAAATATCCATATGGGAAACAAATGAAAAAAAAAAATTGTCTGCCATTGTAATTAAATCTTGTTGACAATAACTTGATATTAAATGGATGTAAGAGTTAATATTAGATTATTTAAATATATTAAAGCAGGCTAACAAAGTGTTAGGAATAGCCATTGGCATACTAGTCTACACAGTTAACCCTTAAGGATCAGACATTGTAAAGGGAAAAGGTAAATAAATAAATACAGCTCTCTTCCAGTAACAAGTATGTAAGTAACAAAATATAAGAATGGAAATTTGAATGGAATATTCAATATCGATCAACACGTTAGATACGGGCGTGCTGTTGACTATGATGTAATCATGATCTGCCATTCCAATACTGTTTGAGAGCCCTTTTACTATTTTCTGATTAGTAGAAATGGACCCTATACTTTAAACATTTGGGTTTTGGCAATCACAATGGGCAATCATTTGAGTGTCTTAAAAATGTTTTTCAAACAAATATACAATATCCTGAAATATTTATTGCCCATTAAGTGTTGGGACAAAAGCAGAATATACATCTCTCTGACTCAGTGACATGTATAAACAACATAAATAAAATGCGTCACTAAAATATAGCTAGCATACTCAAGGAGCTCTGATAATATCTCGACTTACACATAATACGACTGCCTGAATCTCAGCAACCCAACCCTTTTATACCACCTGATGCCAGGGGGAACCACGGGGAAGCATTCTAAAAAGCGTAAAATGCTGTCTGGCCTAAATCTATGATGGTGTCGCGCCCGACATTTCCTGCTACTCATCCTCCTCCGAGGACCTAATGGATACCCCTTGACCCAATACTAGAGGCAGCAGGGCTGTCACCTAACATGCAGACTGAGGACCATGGCACACTGGCGTCCAAAGGTGATATTATGGACCTCACGGTCAATATCAGGGCCTTTTTCCGTGCAGATCTGACGGTGGTCTAAGAAGAGGTGGCAGCGGTCACAGACAGCGTTCAATACATCAGTCTAAAAATGGAATGGGAAAAAAAATGGGATGCATTATTGCCTAATTTTGAAGCTCTTTTTCAGAAGACAACTAGCTGCAGTTTCTCCTCTTACACCTCTGTTTCCATTCTGTTAACTGGTTGCAACTCGCATGCATATTTTAATTTTTTGGGTACCAGTTTGTCTGGAACTCCAATGTCACGGATCATTAACCTACCTAATTCTGATGTGAGCAAATAGGAAATTGTATTTGCAAGGTATGTCACTTGACCATGTTTTACTGTACAGTTAGTTTATTCCCCTGTCCGGAACATTTCTTTCCAGCTTTTATTATTGAGCCAGTATGATTGTTCACCTTTGTGCTATGGATTTAACTATCTATACTGAAATTGCTAAATATATTTTTTCCAGTTTTTGTATCTTTTTGTTATTCTCTCTTAGGGATACAGTGAAAGGAAAGTTTTTCCTGATTAGCTGTATTCACTAGCTAATTAGAGAACCCTCCTTATAAAACATGCATGTCTACTTCATAGATTCTTGCATCATTTAAATGTACTGTCACCTGTCACAAATGCAAGAATTTAAAGACCTGCCACAAAATGGTGCATGATCTTATTAACAAACTACAAAATAGACTTCAGCACTTTTTTATGTACCCTCAGTATGAAAGAAAAAGACACGATAAAGCCATTTTATAAAAATACAAAAAATGTAGGTTAATAAAGAAGACAAGTATTAGAACAAGGAGACCTGATTAGATGTTTGAGGCTTAAAATATTGGGGAACACAGTGGAAAAAACTTATAGGTAAAGACTTAGTACCTCTGTGTGCTGTTGATAAAGCTGCCACAGGGTGGTATACCATTGAATCAATATGTTTTTCATTTTCAATGTTTAATTTATATTGGCCTTTCAGTGGCACAAAAGCTGTGGACATCGAGATGTTAAAACTAACTACTGACTTGCATGCTCAATCAGGTTACACCTGTTAGCCAGATAGGCATTTTTCTAAAGATCTGGCTAGAGTTTTTACCAGAAAATTGACTTGTAAACCAATACATAATTAAATATGTGATACTATTGGGAATCCTGTGGTTGTCTATACTATAGAGTGGTTGTGCTGATCAAAAGTTTTGACCATGTGACACAGGAAAGCCCTTTTGTGCAGTCAAGATGCTATTAGGGATGTGCATGGGCAAAACATTTGCATCTGAATGTCCGAATGGCATGAAATTCCTACGAATGTATATTCGGACCAAAACGAATTGCACATGTCTACCACTTATATCCTATATAATAATTGGCTAAGGATGTTTGTCCGATGCAGTCATGCGCAGTAGAGACTGCATGGGACAAACATCCCATGCCAGGCGGTGAGGGAGCAAAGTACTTACTGTGCTCTTACAGCACATCCTTCAGGGTCCACTGCCAGCCATGATGTGACGCATACAGGATATGACGTCATTGCACAAAAGGAATTAGCTTATTGGTCAAGATTCCTGTCATCATTCACGTAATTTTCCCTCCCTCTCTCTTGTTTTGCCACTTTTCAGAAATCCGAATTACTTCGGCGCTTTGGCATTTCCGAACTACCGAATTTCTTCACTTCGAAACTTTGGACATTCATAAGCATTCGAATGACTGAATGGCATGAAATTCATACGAATGTACATTCGGAATGAAACGAATCGCACATGTCTAGATGCTATTCTCAATGTAATATGCAATCTATAATAGTTATAGATTTGTAAAGCACCACGAGGTTTTGCAGCTGTGCAGTGGGTGAATTTAGAACTCAAGTATTTGTTACACAACAAAATAGACATAACAAGAATATTAGGCAATACATTTCGTGAACAAACATGCTACCATGACAATTCACTCTTGGACTCTTTTCACATTTTATACAGCACATAGTTTGCTTTTTGTGAGTTATCCTTGGCTTTTTGTTTGCTAATAAATTTTTCCTGGGGCATGGTATAAAAGATGCAAGGAATGCAGGTTTCTATCTTCTGTCATCAGTTAATGCAAGGTGTTTGTACATATTTTGTTTTAGTGGAAGAATTTTGCAGATGTAAGGACTTTTTTATTTTTTTTTGTATTTATAAAGTGACAACATATTCCGCAGCGCTTTACAATTGGGGGGGGGGGGCGGGTGAAAGACAGAACAATATAAACAGACAAATACAAAAGGTAGAGGACCCTGAGCTGTGTGGAAATGAAGAGGATTTGATTCAGTTGGTTTGTTGAATTGGGCCTAAGGAATTGAGATACACACTTATTTGAAGGAAGTTACATCTTGGACGGGCAAGCAATAGGGGGACGGGGGAGGGTGGTAGAGCAAAGTAGAGATTTGTTGTATACAGTTTAAATATTTGCCAACCAAATTCTATCAGCCAAATGATTAATATCTACATGGAACTGCAAGTATACAATATTGCAGTAGTAAACTTTAAGTAAAAATTGTAGCATTGTTATAATAAAGTAATACTGTAGAAACAAAAGTAAAATAAAACCGGTGGAGATCTTCAGTCTACACCTTAAAATTGCAGTGTAGAAAAGAAGTGGATTTGATTCAGTTGGTTTATGGAATTGGACCTTAAAGTTGAGTGTAGACATTAAGTGGATTTTTTATATAGTCAAGATGTGTTCATCTTGATAGTAGCTTGAAAATTAAAATAGTAGTAGCAGGCAAGTTTTATAGCTGATAGACAGAAGATAGACTCAACGTTTTTTGTTAAAGTAGATTTATCAGAAGAATATACAGAAATGTTTTGGCCTTGCAGGAGGTCTTTGTCAAGCTTGGTGATGCCCCCTGAGCTACATGTTCAGTTTGCTAATGATAGTTGTATTCCCACTTAATGCAGGTAGTTCCTTCCTCAATACAACGGTTATGAATTGGTAAGCCACAATCACAGTACAAGGAACAGATTTGCATTGACCAACTTTTTATGAAAATTCTTGTCATCATTTTTTTTAATGCATACTATTCCACATAATAAATAAGTACTTAAGACACCCTATTAAATCATATCAGCAGGCACCACCTTGTATTTAAATGGACTGTTGATTTAGCTAGATAAGTGATTCTTAAAGGAGAAAGTTTTCAAATAAAACTTAGAGATAAATAGATTTGAACAACTGAAATATGATAATATCCTAAAGAATGATTTTACTATTAGTATGTAGGATTCATATTAATAAACATCAGTTAGTGAACCTTTAATAATCATGTTTTCAGTACAATGTACCTTTGTACTTTTGTGCCATGGTTCCGCTGTCCCCCTTCACCAATTTTCCTACTTTTCCTTAAAAAAATAAAAAATTAAAAACCCCAACAAGATATGCACATGTAAAGACTAATTGAGCTATGGGTACGCTGTTGAGTAATCAGTGATTGGTGCTTTGAGCAACTTTGAGTTTGTTGCTGTCTGACAAACATTATTTCAACCTTCATCTAATTCCATCCCTTTTAAATCAGCTCTGCTATAATTGTTTGCTTTCTCTATAAACATTTTAAATGACACTAGTGTGTAAGAAAAAACCATGATTGGTAAAAAACAAAAAACAAGTTATAATGTATTAATTTTACGGAAAGAAACACTGTTGTGTTTCTTTTTTCTTTTGGTTTTCGTTTTCCCCCTTGCATTGTAATTATGCTTCCCCAATTGCCGCTTTCCTTTATTTATTTATAAATTAGACAAGCCTGATGTCTGACTTCATAAAGTCTATTTGCCTTTCTTTGAGTTTGATTATTGATAAATTAGCTGAGCGACTGAAAAGCAACTTTGCTCAGCCCATTACCAAAAATTGCTAGAGAACATGCTCCCCATAATCCCTACTTTTCATTCTCTATACTTCCAAAACAAAAAAAAGGTGAATTTAAAACAACAAAAAAAACAGGGAGCTGGCCTGACAGCCAACTGAGGCAAATGTGTGTAGCAGGAGCTCTCAGCTGGCAATCCAATACCAACATATTGCAGGGGCATGTAACACAAATTTCACTTGCAAACTAATCTACACTAATTACCTCAACCATACCCATGATCTGACAGAGTTTCGGGGGAAAGCTAACAAGTGATCAGCTCAACTTACCTTGAAAGCCTACAGCATCAAGCAGGTTGGAGGAGACGGCTGCTCCTTCACCACTCGCATTTACTCCTTGTTTTGGGCCCGGACCAGTGGGGGTTATCCCGGTCCCCACTGGTGTTCCGACCTTAAGCAACTACACAATAATTGGAGGCAGCGCATATAAGCATATTACCTTGTGGACCGAACACCATTCCAAGATGGTCACCACAGCATCTTGGGCCCTCCTCGAGGAGCACATCGCGCAGGCCTTTGAAAGGAGTGCATTGGACAGGTCTTTGCAAGCAATTCTTGTTCAAAACCCAGCAAAGAGCGGAGGGCTGTAAAGAGCGGGAAATATCTGGGGAAGGAGTGCTGCCGGGATGGAGAGAGAACCCTCTAGGCATTTACACTGCCCAAGCACTGTTAAATTGTGCAGTCTACCTGCCTAAGCTGAGAGCTCAAGAAGGCACCACCTCCAGGCATCTGCAACACAAGTGGTAGATTGCTCACGTAAAAGGAGCCTACCACCTCGTCCCTCTGTGTTATGTCACAAGTGGTTTAAATGTGGAACACAACTGCAAATTTCCTTAATTTTATAATAGAGAGTGAAATGAGAATCCTTTAATAAGGTTACTGTAGCTTTAAGGCAGCGTGACTTTTGCAGGTTGTTAGTTGAAGACATAAAGCATTAATAATTGTAATAGTATTTTAGTAGTAGCAGATTTTAGCTGGCTCTCAGACAGACTTGGGGCCGGAGGAAAGTCCTGATCTACCACAGGCCGACAGATTTGCACTGTATCTCTTCAATTTATTGCTACTCCTGTCCTACTCTCTAGCTGGTTACAAATGCCCCCCAACAATGAGCATCGGTTGATGGTGACACTTACCTGCTATGGGCCTAACACCACAGTTATCCATAGGTCCACTCATTATTATTTATCTTTTTTGCCATGATGTAGCAACATAGATAATTGTTCAGTCCCAGTTGTTTCATTCTCCGCAATAATGTCCAGCATTGTTTCCTACTAGCATTCTCAAGTCTAAAGTACCTTGTCTGCAAAAAAGCTTAGATTATGACATATGTGGCTAGCCTGCTTTAGATTGGAGTCTTTATGATTTTAACATGACGCTGACTGCATTTCTTAACGTTATATAAAGCCTAGCATACCGATGATGCATATTTGCTGGATACTGTTGATTTGCCTGTTTCAAATAATTTTTGCTTACTTTTCTAAAAATGTGCATCGTCTATAGTTGCCATGTCTTTATACTACTATGTATGGCATTGAATCACGTGCCTATGCTGTTGTGGCAATGCATGTACATCTGTTCCTACTTATGTGCACTACAAAATAAAGATTGACAAAAAAATAAATAAAATAAAAATTAAAAAGAAATATAGAGGTACAATGAAAGTTTAATTTGAAAACAATTTCTTCAGAGTGACAGACCTGCTTTACATAAAAGCACCAATACATTTTTGTTTTAACTTGGAGGAGGTGATGGGACACTATATTACTTATTTAACTACAGCATGTATGTTAAACAATTACAATAACGTGTTAAATAAAAGTTGTAAGAAGAGTGACATTTAAACAAAAGATGGATTGTTTTATTCTATAACAGTCAAGGCCATCTGTAAATACAGTACAGCAAGAGAAAATTTGACCCACCATAACATAATTCTATGTTTTTGATAGCAATACAATAGAATTTTCTACAATTAATATCAGGAGAGCTCATAAACCTTCTATAAATTAAACAATGGAACCTTTTTATATTGTATGTTTAGGTTTGAATAGTTTTTGCATTTGTCATGTCATAAATTTTGGAATCTATAATTTTGCAAAAAAACACACTATTTTTGGGGAACTATATTTAATTTGACATTTGAAATGATTTTGCAGCTTTTCTGTAATATAGTGATATATGCTTGCAGCAATTTTGTGCTCTACGGCTAATTTATTTTTGTAAACTTCCCAGTATCCTGAGTGTGCAATATTGAGATGTAATGATAGTCACTTAATTTCCCAAAAATAAGCTGTGCTTAGATGATTGTCATTAATTACATAATTTTAACTGTTTCTAGGCAATTAACCTAATCTGCTACAGTGGAGATAAGGATGCTTTTAATAAAACAATTGACAGTGTGTGTTGTTTTTGATCTTTTATAAAAGAGGATAGGTATATGTAACGCGTTTTTTTTTAGGTGCCTTATTTATTACTGGCATTTATAAAGCGCCAACATATTCCGCAGCACTGTACAACTGGGAAAAAGACAAACATAAGATGATATAGCTATTAGTAGCTCGAAATATAGAAGTCACTACTTCTGGATTAGAAAGTGCCATGTTCTTATGCTTTATCATTTTTTTTCTACAGGGCAAGAACTTACCTATCGCAAACTTGGATGGACTGGCTCTGACCTTCCTTACATAGAGAGTGATGACACTCAGCCCCCATTAGAGCTAGAATGGGATATGGAAACAGAATTGCAAGAGGCTGATCAATTCCAAACAAATGACTTTACTCATAGTCATAGTACAAACCAGCACAACCATGTGTACAGTAGCACATCCATTCAGCCAGCCACTTCACCTAAAGGACGTTTTCAACGCTTGCAAGAAGAACCTGAATATTTTTCACACTATACTGAACAAGAACCCAAGAGATCTTCCAAGCACATTTGTACTATTGTCAAAATTTTTTGCACATTTTTTTTTATATTTATTCCAGGATTTTTAATAGGTCATTTTTCAAACAGAAATTCTTACAGCTCAAATTGTTCTATAGAAATTGGACCAGCTTCTTCAAGTGAAACCAATTTTCTTAGTGAGATAATAAATAATGTTTCAAAGGAAAATATAGAAAAACACTACAAGTAAGTGCAATTTATAATAATTTTGATACAATTCAAATTAATTCATTGTTTAGTGAAAGGATAGTTAAAGGGACACTCCACTACCCAAAATACAAAAGAAATACAAATTTATTTAATTATGCATTTTTTTTATTTGTAGTTATAGCTAAAACCATAATGCAAAAACTGCACATCTCTTGTCTGCAGCCATTGCAAACCCTCCTCT
Source organism: Pelobates cultripes (assembly GCA_933207985.1). Classification (NCBI taxonomy): domain Eukaryota; kingdom Metazoa; phylum Chordata; class Amphibia; order Anura; family Pelobatidae; genus Pelobates; species Pelobates cultripes. Next base: position 106,187,696 of record OW240913.1, read on the forward strand.
TCTAACCCCACCCAGCCTTTATGGGACTGTTCAATCACAGACTTCCCAATGCAACTGAATGAGAAGTCTTTGAAAGGCAGATGCTCTGGGCAATAGCTGCCTTATGAATTAAGTGCAAAAAGCTAACCAAACCAGGAAATAACAGGACTCTGCTTGAATGCCACGGGGTGTAGCCAGTTTAATTTATAAAAGTGTGAATTTCTATTTAAAATAGGCACATTTTGCAAAATGAAAAAAATAGGGCACATTCTTCACACCTAAAGCTTTTCTGCAAGCTAATGTGTTTTAGGGGTCTGGAGTGTCCCTTTAACTAAAGAGCACTCATATATTTTGCCTTATTTCTCTAATACTTTCTTTTAAAAATATTTTTTCTGTTTATAAATCCTCACAGGATTAATAAAGCCAACACTTTCATAAAACACAAAGTCTTGCACAAAATATTTCTATAGAATATTAAGTCATTCTGGAATTTCCTTGAGAGTGAGCATCCGATTTGCTTATCCCAAAATATATTTGAAATAGTTTTTGTTTTAAATGGGTTAAGTAGTTTCTTCTTTAATACCCTTCTGTAATACTCATAACTATCTCTCTTTAAAAAATGTGTATTCAGTCATACAAATGTATTACATCGATTTTCACACTAGTACTCATAAACCACAGACTTATTTTTTTAGTTAAAGCAGAACTGTCACTTCTCAAGATTTTTAACATTGTGTTTACTAATCCCATATATTCAGCAAATCTACATTTATGAGGTAAGAAACATAAAATTTAATGTAGAGCTAACATTGAATTATACTGGAGTGGGGTGCTTCTTGACTCTCTATCAGCTATTGTTATAATATCTCTCCTTAGCACCTAGAATTGAATATAATAATACATCAAAACACTAATAAATAGTTATGTGGTGTCTTTATTCCACCAGGGGGGTCCCAACATCAACATGGGTCCTTCCTAGCAGAATAAATACTCCATAAACATATTGGTGTTTTGGCTCTATTATTATATTCACTGTATGTGGGAATGGTGTGAACCCAGAGACTGCACACACATCAGGTTTCAAATAAGCAGAGTGTTGTGTTACAGTTTTGTTGCTAGCACCTGGAACACAGAAAAGTAAGCACATAAAGATAGAAATTAAACATTATTTCTTATCATTTCTTCTAATTTGCAATAGGTGCCCTGACTGCTCAGTTGGAACTGAATTGTGATGTAATTTGCTAATTATTTTGTAAAAAAAAAAAAAAATTAAAAGAAAGCTGAGCATCACATTTGAGTCACAGATTGGGCAGTGCTTATTTGTACGTTTCCTTTATTAATGAACCAGAAATAATTAGCACAGGTTTGATCATGTTTTTTCCACATGTCATCAACTTCCTGTACTTGTGGTGTTCATTCTTCTCATGAGTAAGCCCATTCAAATATTTTTGAGGAGTTAATAAATTATACAAACGTTGTGTTTATTGATTTATGAAGTACTATTGACTTGAATTTGATAAATGAAAAATAGCTTGGTATTGTTTCTTTGGATTAATACTTAACATAAGGAGTATGCCATTTTAGTTCAAACCAATAATGTCATAAGTGTTATTTAAAAGTATTGGAAAAATATGATTGTCAAAATAATTAATGGCTCAATGGCAGTCATCAACATGCAGATAATTATCAAGCAACATATTGTGATCAAGGCTTGTAAAACCTTGTTTACAATGTTTACATTTTTTAACTCAGGATAAGAGATAAAATGGGTGGCATTTATTTGTTACGTAATAGATAATAGTATTACAAATGTTTTTACAAATGAATGGTTAGAACTATTCCAGCTGGGAAAGCTTTTTTGGGAGATATTGCCATTCTAAATAAAATTGCTTATCAGAGCAGAACTTGCAAGCTCAGCCTAACTAAATTGTAAAGTACTTTACATATATCCAATCATATATATTTGAAAAGATGCCAATTTACACCTTTAGATGCATGTTTAGTATATATAGTGCTATATTCAAATATTATATAGTATTAGCATGTACAAATTAACAGCACATGCTTATAACATTTCAATATAAAAAAAGTAACAGACATCCCATGAAAATGTAGAAAACAACGGATACATTATATAATTGTAATAACACGTGATATAAGCTTTACATTTTCTTTTTTTATTTTATGTTACTAATTTACAGTATTGATTGTACTCAATGCAGAATTAAATATAACTCACATTGAGGTTTTCTTCCCAGGATTATGTTCTGTACTAAATCAGTGATTGTAAAATTGTTAAAACTACATTTTATTCATTACAATCACATTATATATTAGATAACCTCTTAAGATACTGCTGTCTTACATTGACTTTTGTGATTTCTTTTTTGTCTGATTATAAAACATTTTTAGCATTTTTGGCTCCTATGACCAAGCTTAACGTCTTTTTTTTGACTACTTCACTAATACCTTTTTTACATAGAAACATAGAATGTGACGGCAGATAAGAACCATTCGGCCCATCTAGTCTGCCCAAATTTTCAATAGTAAAAAGACCCATTTTCTTAATAAATCAAGCAAGAAATAAATAAAAATATCGAAATATGCACAGGTCATATTTTTTTATACATATTTATCTTTCCCTAAATTATTGAGGTGGTGATGAGTAGGAAAATTCATAACCCACACATACCGGAATTTCATTTTCCTAGCCATTTCCATAGCAGCAATGGGTTAAATCTCCACTCAACAGTCAGGACAGGAAATATCAAGTAACAAATCTGTTGCCATGGAAGTGTCCAGGAAAGGAAAATTTTGGTAAGTAATATTTCTTCTATTTCCTGGCCAACATGACATAATCACTAATGGGAAGTTGCCAAGAAGGGAGGGAGACAAAAATGTACTCAAAAAATTAGGGGTATTTGAAGTGTTATTAAGAGGATAGAACACTGAATGCAAAATGAGAATCTTATCCTTAAGAATTTCTAGGTGGTAATTCCTTGTGAAAGTAGAATCTGAAAGCATCCCTACATTTTTTTTATTATGTGGGAATAGATGCACCAGCTGCATTTGCAATCACAGACACACACAAAAAATACATTCTCGCCACAGTCATGGGATACACACATAGCCACCAATACACATTGCCAGACTCCTGCACACACCAGTAAACACTGACAGTTACAGTGCCAGGCACTGCAAGACTCACATACACACTCCTATACACAAAATCACACTGCTAAACACACACATTGCTCCACAAACTACTACACCAACACATTGACAATGAATTTTTTTTATAGCCATCCTCTTTGTTTGCTTACCATTTAGCAGCAGATGGGGTTTCCCCCAGTGCCAGGCTGTTCCCCTCTTGCAGAGTTACCTATCTTTAAGCATTGGAAGGAAGTAATCTGAGATAATTTCCTCCTTATTCACAAGTGAATTGAGGGCCACGCCTTATCTCCCCTCACCAGTTATTAAACACAGGTATCATAATAAGTCTCACTTGGATCCCTGTTAGATCTCCCCAGTCTGTTTGGGTCCCGCAGCCTTTCATGCCGTGCAAAAGCACCTTGCATGTCATGCATGTGCAATAGTTTGCTTACATCTGTTCTAAATTTCACAATCCTGTTTTCAGCTTGCCATATTTCAGAGTTTAGTGATAAACGTTCTCTGTAAAACATAGTTTTAGTGAGCTTGACCAATGCTTTCTATATATTAATGATAAGTCCCAGTAAAAATTATGGATTGAACATAGCAAAATGGTAGTGCCCGGATATTGAACACCTGGACATTGCACAGAGCTTGCAATTTCCATTTGCTGAATCGTTTTTTTCTGAAGATAAAATGTTTTGGGACACCTGATCAAATGTCAGTTTTGCTCGGCCAAATGTCAGTTCGGAAATCACACACAAAGAACAAACCAAAAAGAAACAAAAATAGGCCAATCTGTGTGCTGCAAAATATAAATATAATTAAATATTACTAATATATTTTGCAGTACACCCATAGCGGCCTTTTCTTGCCATTTTGTTCAATGAATAATAGAAAAAAATAAACAATAGAGGGAAAATTTGAGGAACAGTAAACAAATCTTTATTTACGTATTATATATTTGTTAATAAATATATAATATATAAATATACAAATATATATTTTTACTGCACCTACTGTTTTTTCTCTATTGATCATTTATCACTTGATTTGTGAATAAAATCAACATTTAGTGATTGTCCTCTAGGTATCAATCATCTTTTTTTCAACCCTAAATCATATCACTGTTTTTGCACAATTGGTGGTGTTTAGAACATATTCAGCATTTTGTGTTTTGGTCATTTCGTAATCTGGGTACATATAAGCTTGGAATTCAGGAAATTTGCAGAACACGAAATTTAGCATAATTTCAGTTCTGCCCAAAACAAATCTTCTAGTCTGATAATAATATATCTCTACAGTTATAATAACTTCCTTGCCAAACTTAAAGAAAAATAAGTTGACAGAGCAGTTATAATTTCCTCTGAATACTACATAATCTTAAATTAACAATTTATCTGGGGTAAACATTGTGAAAATGCATACATTCTTTTAAAATAAAATTTCCTCAGTTCTATAAAGTGAGGCTTTATTTTTTTAGATCTCTTTATCCAATTTAGTTTTCTATAGGCTTTTATAGGCCTCACAAACATATTCACCATTTAATAATGCAAAATATTACACACTATAAAAGCTAAATACTATTTACTGCTTTAATGCGTGCTGTAGTGGATTTAGATACATGGAGCATTTCAATTATATGCTCATAACTGCCTCAGGTTCCAGTGATAGAGTCTTAATTCCACCTGCTTATCTGATGATGACTGTAGACTGATATAATGTAGTGGGAAGTGCCGTATAAAATGTCTGATAATACTAGGAAGTAACATGAAGGGCTTCACAAGGACTGTACTTAATCATTTCTAATGTACACAGAAACAACAGCAAAAAACAGCTAACATATCAAGTAAGAAATCCACATCTAAGGAGTTTGTTAGATAATCTCAACAACAAGGGAGAGGCTAATAAGGATAATACTTGAGGGATAAATATTTAGAGTAGACATATATGCTACCTATGTGCAGGGTGGCCAGATCCAACATGTTTACAGGGGCACATATAATGTCATATGCATGAAAACACATGATAAGGGTTGTCCTGCAGTATGTATAATGCATATTCTGCTGAACTCTTCATTGTCTAATTGCTTAATCTAATACACCTACTTCTGAATTCTTCTACATATAACAGGGCTATCCTGATCATGTGCTGCCCATCAATATGTATTTATGATATGTGTCCCAGAAAACATGGTGGATCTGGTCACCTTGTCTATGTGGAGCACTCTTGATCCTAACAACAATACATGTTTAGACCAGGCATGCACCCGGCCCTTTTTGTGTTGCCTATAAGTAAGGACCGAGTGAGGGCAAAACTACATGTATAAATTGGTAATATGAACAGGTTACAATTCAGTGCCTCTAAATTGTGATATATAATAGCATTCAAACCCCTAATTTATTGATGCAAAAAAATCAAATCTATTGGCATTGTAAGGTTTACTGATAAGTGTTTGTTAGAAAAAAACATGTATGTTATCATTAGTCTTGTGCAAGGCAGAAACAAATTATTTCAGACAAACCAATTTTTACGAAAGTGAAAGAAATGTGAGATAGCAGAACTGATGTATTTGTTTTTACATTTTTTCTTTTTAATTTTTGTAAATACATAACGAAAAATAAACAGGGCATATAAGAAAAGAAATAAAGGAAGAAATCAATCAATCAATCAATCAATCAATCACATAGGGCAATCTTAGGCGGTCAGAAAATAATTCAAATGCACCAGCCTTAATTAGGGAATGGCTGCAGAGAAGCATAGTCCAGCGGGCACAAGTTTTACCATCTTATTACTTGGTTTGGCAGGGTTTGAATAGTCAAAATGAACCTTCTACCTTGCATCTTGTACTTGTTCCAGGCATTGCCGATCGGATTCCCAAAAATGTTTTTACCTCATTTCGTACACTGATTTTATGGTTTATCTAGCACAGGTCCCAGCCATCATGTATCAAACATGACATCCATACACTGCTGAAGACTGAGGAACTTTCTCCTTTACTAAAGAGCCACACATCTACAAAGAATAATAAAATTGTCCAAAAGCAGTAGTTGTCAAATTATGGAAGCAGGTTGACTCGGTACAGATGGGATGACCCATGTCAGTTGTGCCATGGTTGGACCCGCTTGCAGGTGCCAAGCTGGCAGCCCCACATATGTTTTTTTTAAAGCCACACTCCAGGTATGGCACACACAAGCACCTAAGCTGGGACTAGCATCCTTCCCATTCACACTTTACACTATTCTGGTAAAAAATGTATGCCATAATCCAAAGATTTTCAGATAACCCGCCCCTTCTGCACCACACTAAACTTCAGACCTCCATTTATAAAAAGTCCCTACCAATCAGAATCTTAAATGTTGCTAAAATGTTTGATACCTCTTTTCTGGAGAAAAGATGTGTCTCTTCCCAATGGATACTCACTACGGCATCAGCCGACTTGCAACTCCTCATACGATATGCTGAATGCCTTGACCCAAACACTCAAGGTGATGTGACACTCACACTGAGATATATGTGATCTGGGACTTTGGTGACTGACTTCTTGGGCCGGGCAATGGGAATAAGGAAGCATAGGGAAGACGTACCCAAAAACTGCAGGGACATAATCTCTACACAAAACTGATTAATTAAGCTAAAGTTATTTTGGTGATTATAGTGTCCCTATAACCTTTCACAGTGAGGCACTTATATTACAGTTAAATAGGATTACTAAAATATGTTAATTATAACATATAACATGCAGAGGTGTGCTATTTAACTTGCTTTCTAAATGTGCCTATTTAGGGACAATACCAATTTTGGACCCAAGTCCCTATATTCAAACTTAATCTGCTTTTGTGAGAGCTTCGTATTGTTAGAGTGTCTGAGTGTATAATAGAGCTTTACAGACAGCCCAGTCAGTCCTCCCTCTCCAACTTAGGACCCCCAGGAGCCATGTAACTGCTCTAAAAGAGTTGTCACGTGGCCGCAATAGGTGTCCACAGTGCTGCCAGCAGGGGGACTGCCTGAACAGACAGGCTGTCCCCCTGCTGGTGAAAAAAGTAAAACAAAGTAAAAAAATTAAAAATAAATAAGGTTAACAAATGAAAAAAAATATATATATATATGATATATATGTATATATATATATATATATATATATATATATACATATATATATACATATATCTTATAAATAACATCATACTAAGTGTATTTATTTATTAATATTTACATATATTAATATAAAACTACACAGAGTAAAATTACACACGTGCATGTATATTTATATACATATATATAATAACTATATGTTGTGTATATATATTATAAAAAATAAATCATAATTAAAAATAAACTGTAAAAATAATTTTACAAAAATTATATATATATGTAATTTTATTCTAACTGTATTATGATATTAATATATATGTATATCCCCTTTACGACCATGGACGTACTATGTAAGTCTGACAAAAAAAATGGTTAATCCTTGACTACATATAATATCATTTGAAACTCTAATTTTCCATTAAATATAATTCTGCGTATATATAGTTTTTTTCTCTGTTATTAACACTCTGCATTCAAATATCAAAAGGCTAAAAGGTAATCATGTTATTTTTTTCCCATAAACATTAATGTTAAGTTCTCTTGGACTGTAGCATCAGCTTGAGCACTGGTTCCCATATTCTGTCTTTTATATAAATATTGTTATAGTTTTGTCTCTAAGATGTTTATAAAAATGAATAAACACTGAACACTGAAATCTGAAATTAAATATTTATTTTCTTTTTGAGTGTATTGTTGGCAGATTTGAAAGTGTACAGTGAGTAAAGTTAAGGAATATGTAGTTGCAGCATCTGATTATGTCATGTGCTAATCAATGACCTCAAAAAAGTACAATTCTTCTGAAAGAAACACATCTTGAGAAAGTTAAAAAAGATCTACAAATACTCAAAAAAATAAAAAAATAATGAAGCAGTCTACCATATGCTTTGTCTAACGCATCTGTGACAATAGTAAATTTTCTCTTTCTAGACGAAGTGTGTGTTCATGTATCAATGTATGAATGTTGATTGATAGTCCAGTTACATAATTGGAAGGCCCATATGGTAAACATTTGTTTGCTTTGATTTATTCCACCTCTTTTCCTAGTCAACATAGTTGGAGTAGAGAATACTTTTGCACATGTACCTGCATAACAATCCATTACGTTCCATATTTAGATTTCGTTTTTTATTAAAATCAAAAATGTCATAACATTTTCTTTCTATAACTGTGAACATGAAGAATAATATACTGGCTAGTACAATAAGGCAATTTAGTTTGGTTGTTACATTCTGCAATATCAGTAGGTAGTGATGTTCTTTTTCCTAAAGACTTGGGAAATGGTAATGTATATGAAATATAAAGCAAATTTGCCTTATTTGATTGTTTTAGGTCTCCTGATACTTGGAAATTAATGGCATTTACATTTAAACTCATAATAATGTAATAATCTATTGGATTCTTGTATATAATACAAATTCTTAATATTATTTTTTCTAAAATGTTAATCTTTCACTGTGCTGAACTAACCAACAAGTAGGTAGACATACAGGAACTTAAGGGCTTGAGGGCCCTTCTCAAATAAAATTTAATTCAAAAATGTTTCATAATATATTAGATATTCAAGTCCCTGGGTGGCCGCCATTTCAGAAGTTTTACACATGGCGGCGGCCATCTTAAATTCCCGAACAGCGGTGTTTTGCCGTAGAGTGTCTGGAACTAAAATCGGACAGTCGACTAGGCAAACACCGCTGAGACCTCCAGACTTCCGTAAATTCGTGCCGAAACTACCGAACGTCCCGCCGTTCAGTAGAAAGACTAAGTTAATCATGGGGATTCATATGAACGCCAGGATACCCACGGATAGCAAGCCGCTCAAGACTTTTTATTACATGAACAGAGACCAACCGCAAGGCCAAAACTTATGGAACTGTTTTCGGCTATTGTGCCTAAGCGGTCGGTCAAAACTTTAAACCCCCATAACTCCCGAACCCCTGGCCCGATCTGGGTGATTTTTAAATATGTTGTTCACCCAGATTAGGGCTGTCAGGGGATACCAGATTTATGAGGGTACCCCAGATATTTGGGGTACATCCAAAACTCAGGGAAAAATGTGTTCTTGTTAATTGTGTTAAATGCTTATCTAAGGGGAGGAGATGTGTGGGTTGTACCTTGTGTTTTATTGGTTACTGTGTAATTGCTTGTAGGTGTCTCCCTTGCATGGGAGCACTGCATAAAAGGAGAGTACCTGTCATTAAAAATCAGTTCTTCTTCACCCTTCAAAATGTAGCTGTGTCTCGTTATTGAAAGGGAACTTGCAGCATAATCACTAGCTCTTTTCAGAGCTCGGCCTCTCTACTGCTCCAGGGATCCAGCTGATGGGACTTCACCTCCTCACTTCAGCCAAGCACCTGGCCTGGAGAAAGGATGTCCCCAACGGCAAATACCCCTCTCCACTCTGGGTAGCTGTTACACATGCTAAAGCAGTTTGATATCTTACCATGGATTGACAGCAAGACACTCCTGGCACCATAACCACTGTAACGGGTTGTAGTGGTTATGTTGCTTTGGATGCTCCTTTAACTGAGGATAGACAAACTAAAAGTATGGTCAATATATATTCTTTAGTATACACAATCTTAAAATAACAAAAATACAAATTCATGAAGAAAAAGAAAATACACAACTTAAATGTTTCCCTATTTTCATTTTGAAAATAAGTTAGTCAGGCTAAAGAAGAGAGAGTTGTCTCACAAGTGGTCTATTTCTTCTCTCATGTTTGAGATATGTATCAAAATCTATCAAAAACTAGCTATATTGGATTGATCAACAGTCCAAACAAAACAAAATATGAACTTTCACAAAAAAAGTCAACCTCATTAACTTGAAATGATTTAATTACTTGCAAAAAAATAATAATATATGGATGCATGTCTTCTATGTGCTACCTCTGGGGAAACGTGAACAATGAATTAAAAGGTAGCTTATTTTAGCTTGTTAGAGTTAATAAACACACTTAGATAGCAATTCCTTGTACACCATAAAACTATAATCTAATGCTTTGCAACAGGATAAAAGAAATGCCATACACAAAAATGACTTTCTTGGCAGAGTCTATGTCCTTTTTCTATTGGTTTGATTCATTTTATTACCTGTGTTATAGTCTTTTATCTATTTATCTTTCAGTCTATGATATACAGCAAAACATGTTTTCATTATGATTTGATATGCCTTGTCCACTGAAGGTTATGAACCAGCCAACTAAAATATCATTAACTCAGTATAGAAAATCATTCACCCTCATTACAGTGTCCTTCGTTGTAACATTTTTTCTTGGTATAAGATTACAGAACCTTTAGAAAAAAATGCTAATAAATTATAGCAGCATTGGCTAACAGAATATATTAAAAAACACGCAAGGCATTTATAATTTTATTTATTTTTGAATCTTTAAATAACACATTTTTTTTAAAAAACAACTTGCACATCCAGCTGCAAGGTGTTCGTACTCTAAAATGAAATAATTTCTTACAGTAGCATAATTGCATATGTTATATTTTATATTTGAATGCGAATGATGTCCTACTTAGCTACATAAACATTTTCTTGAAAATTTAAAATAAGGATGTAATGTACAAAATATTTGCAGTTTTGTTCAAATTCAACATTCGAGTTATTAGGTTTTTCCTATGCTTTTCATCTTGTGTAACCTATTTATTCAACCTAGGGTGTGGGTTGTTTTACCAGTTGTTTAGTGGATACTCCCCCTTTTCTATTGACCACTATTTTTCCTCCATATATTTCCAAGAGGAATTATTTCCCCTTGGTCCCCCTTTTTATATTTTTATCTTACATACCCGTTGGGAAGGAAATATTATTGCTGAAAGGTGCAATTTGCATGAAATGTAAAAAAAATTCAAAAAGTTCATAAAGCACAGATTCTGATTTTGGGAAAATTTATAAAATATGTTAAATGACCAACCATGTTAATGGAATACTATAATTGAACACTATAAAGTAAATACATTTATTTTTAAGTTGGGGCAGTTTTTTGTTTTGTTTTAGATCAGTTCCCTCATTTCATATACCTCTTAATTCCTTTATTTTAAAGCAGTTTGAACTATGCCTAGATAGCACATTATATAATGGAAACAAAAACGAAAACTTTGTTTGGACAGGAATTGGAAAAATAAAATGACCAAGTAATGAGGTTACAGATAGGATAACAGAGTTGTAAACAAATAATAACTTTTCCCCATGTAGTGTTTGTCTATGTGAGGGGTGATGTGTGTGTGTGTATTTATATTAAAGGGAGAATAGGGCTTTCTTTTGATAGGCTATATACATGTATACATAGCACATTTTGCATTTAGTAATTTCTACACAAACTGAAAATAAAGAAAACTAACTCAAAATAGATTCAACAATTCAACATTCCTGATTGTTAAAATGACCAATATGTCTAGGACTTCAATTAATCTTTAGAAGTTAATTATGTTTTTTTAATCTACAATTTAGGTATGCTGAGATTACAACTTTAATAGTAGTCACCACCCTTGGAGGATCTTTGTCTAATTCTAAAGTGATTTCTAGTCTTTGACCATGACTAAATTATCCCCCCCCCCCGATGAACCTTTAATCTAGGTGAAACTCACATCAGGGCTCGACATCTGTTACTACCCAGTTCTATCTCCTTTGTTCCCTGACACCTCTCTTTTATGGATGGACATTACCACGGGCTATATTTAATAGCCATTCAGGTATTTGGAACTTAGATGGCTGACTAGCCGTCTTTACTCAATAGACAGACTGGATACCGATCAGGGCGTTATGAGTAAATGAATTAGTACTTGCAGTATGTGACTATCAATTACTGCCTTGCCTCTCTGTGCTATAGTATCTGGACTCATTACCATCTTTCCTGTTAACGGTGCCCTCAAAGGCACCATTCCAAACTATTTCACTTTTTTACTATTTTTATTTAGACCGAGCCGAATATCCAGATCACTTTGTCCTTTAAAGTTTTTTTGATCGGACACAGACCGTTTGGTATATATTTATAACTCGACAACCTTATCTTTGTACATATTATATTAATGCCATCACTATGAGACGGTGAGATTATGTCTTTGATCTGAATGCCGGTCAAGGCATTAGGATATCAGTTATACAGCAATATGTCTGTTGTCTAGAGATCGTAGCACAGACTGTATACACAGATTATTAATTTGCTATTATTATCTTAGACTGAGTTTATATTCACTGACCTCCAATTATAGAAACCAATTCAGCTGTATTCTGCAGATATTTGGCATTGTATCAGTTTTGTTTTAGACATATTGTCACAACTCTAATTACTGACATTACACAGCTAACTCCGTGGGTGATCTCTAACATGAGACTAGCTATGTTACTGTATTGGGGCACTTTGAGTGTACTAGACATATCTTTTGGAGATATGGATATATATTTTGCTACGGTGACGCTATTAACTCAGTCTATTTTATCTATTTGTAAAATCCCTAATTTCCTTAACCCTTATTTGTGTGCTCTTTGCTTTGACTGCCGAAATTGACTCCCATTTAGTCAGGCAGCCTTACCCAAGGTTCATGTGTGTCTATTTTTTGCTTTTTGTTTTTGGTCTTTTTAAGGACAAATAAAGTATTTTCCAGACTTTTTGTATACATTTTGTATTGTTTTACTGATATACTGATAGTGGGAACAGATTTCTGCTTTTTTCTTGTTATCAATGTTCTTAGGGTTACCCCCTTATCTGTTCCTGTAGATCCTGGGACATTTGCGCACTGGCCAACCCCTCATAAATTGACCATGACTAAATTATGATCTAAAAATTTGTTCTTCAGATGTATACCGACAATTACTCTTTGATTGAACTCTGGGGCAGACAACGGTACACTCATAATACATTTAAAGCAGTTTGTACATATGTTATCACTTCACATTTTGAGCACAGTATGAGTTAGTGGTTTCACAATTGTTAGGCAGCAGGAGCTAGGATAGATTGTATATAACTATATTGGCTCATAGTCCTGGGGAGTTTCCTCTTAGCTGGGAGTAATGATTAAGACTCCTACATAAGTGCATATTGGTAGATTAATCTATTTAAGACCATAGCACTGAGACTAGTGTTGGCACCAATTCTTCTCAGCCTCTAGTTTATTTCTGCTTGGGATTGTTATGCTGAATGTGTTATACTATCTAACAAGTATTCTCTTATAATATAATTTACTTTGATACAATTGCATGTTGGATATCACCTGAAGAGTGGTCTGGTGAAGTGCCCTCTCATTTCAACTGCGTAGTAATCTTTAAAATTACCTCTCGTTATTAAGGTTACTTTGAGAGTTTCAAGCATTATTTCTTGCTTAAGAGGGTATACTAGCTATCTGAAAACACATATGTTCTGTATGTGTGATATCACCGTTCACCCTTCCCATCAGCATCCAGCTTATTTCTTTTTAGTCCATTTATTTTTATATTCCTACTTTATTTCCTATTAAGTTGTGTTATTTTTTTCTTTATCATTATAGAGTTGTATTGTCACTTGTTAAAATGGAGTGTGTTATTGATTGCCTTACAATAGGGCACTATTACAGAAACAGTGATCAAACAACAGTGATCAAAAGTTTGTCTTCTTTATAGCTGTGCTAATCTGAGACAGGTAGAGAGAAATAAATATTGTACGTAAGTCAAAATGAGCTACAAGTAATATATGCAAAGTAGAATTCCTTCTACTAAGGGTTCACTTCAGAGGCACAGCTTCTTAAAAATGGTGAGATCAAATGACAACTTTCCCTTTAAAGTACTGCATCAAAATGTAGATTTGGCCACAATCATCTTATTTCATAAACAAAAATTAAGAAACTGTACCGAGGCTTATTTGATCTTGATGTATGGCCAGTTCCATGTGTCTGTGAATGTCCAGTCTATAAAAATAAATTATTGTAAATAAATCCCCCAAAGGCAGACAAGTTAAAGGTGTTTATGAAATGTATATATGTAATACAAAAAAAAAGCAAATGTTACAGAAATAGAGGGAAACAGGTGAGATGGAGGAAATTAATATGTTACTAATATAATTTATGGATATACGTATACATATCTATGTAATTGTTTTTATTGTTTCTTGAAAATAAATTAATTTCCTTAATTTGCCAAGTGCTTCTCTCTCCTCGGGTCTCTTGAGGGGTTTCCTTTAATTTCTTTTAGCCTTCTTGATTTCTTGCTTTAATTCTAAACTCTGGCCACAAGCTTTTGAAAACATGTAAGACGGCGCTCAGAGGACTTCAGCGTTGAGTTTACTTCTGCTTTATTTGCTTTATTTGAAACAATAAGGCCAGCTTTGAAGTTTCAAATAAAGCAGAAGTAAACTTCATATTGAAGTCATGTGAGTGCTTTTTTTTTTAATGTGCTTTTGAAATCAAGGAGTACATATTGGTAAAAAAAATATGGTAGACTTACTAGAGATCCTCGTGGTTTTTTTTTTTTTGCTTCACTAAAAAAAGTGTTTAATTAGAGCTAAACACATTTATATGTTGGAATAACAGTTTTCCAGGTTTGCAAAAGCCAGTTATTTAGTCATTAAAAAATCACTACAGTGTTAGGAATGCAAAGCTGTATTCCTAACACTATGGTGTCCCTCGGCCCCTCCTAATTCTGGTGCCAAGGTCTCTTAGGGGGAACCTAATGCACATATATGGTACACAGCCACTAAAGGCAGTCTTAACTCTGCAATATAAACATTGCAATTTCTGAGAAACTGCAATGTTTTAGATTGCAGGTTCAATGAGACAGGGGCAGTGCATCCAGACCACTTCAATAAGATGAAGTGGTCTGGGTCCCTATAGTGTCCCATTAAATATGTGTGAGACGAATCTGCAGATGCATTGTAATTGGTTTAAAGTAGAAGCCAAGAAATCTTAGCAAACAAAGATATAAAAAAAAGATTAGTTAAAGAGTTTTAAAATAAGCCAAAGAGTTTATTTTTAAAACATCAGGGTATATTTTTCCAGCACTTAATTTTCTTTAGGTCACAATTGGTTATTGCAAAGCATATAAGGAATATAAGACACACTTACTTTAAATACTATGAGTAAAATAACTCTATTTAAAATGTTTACTTCAAGAAAAGTTTTCCCAAACAAAATGTATTTAACTATCAACCACTACGCATATCAGTGCACTGCACCTAATGTGTTAAAACCAATACAAAAGGTGGATCACTTTGGGATCAAAATTACATTATCCTTCATATGCACACCAAACAATAAAATATAATATTTAAATATAACTCCTCTAGAGTTAATCAAGGACTTTCACATGTTCCATATGAAAAAGAACACAATGTATAGTACGTATGGTCCACAAATAAAATATCGTGATCAAACTAAAAATAGTTTCTATTCAATTTCCACCGTTTTTTCTCTTCATCAATTCCTTGAAACACTCCATCATATTCCCATCCAATTTGTTTAGTAAAAAAACAAAGAAACAATATATTCAATACACACAATAAAATCCTGAAAAATAAGAATAAAAATAGCTATTTACAAACAATCATGTATGAGCCTGTTGCAGCATACAGCTGCAAGACATTATTTTAATACAATTCAAGATGCCCTGTGAGCTCAGTTGAGAGTGTTTGCAAATATGTGCCGCGGTATGTGTCGTCATCACATCAATGTGTTTTGCTCACACGTTTCGTCAGGACACGGATAGATATCAGATTGTTATACAAGAGGTGTTTTATATCTACTTATGAATCCTAATACATTATCCCCATTGATGGAAGAGTTTCATTCATAAAAAACCTTCCTTCAGCTTGCAGCAATTTAAAAATGGTCTTTCAGTCCAAGTTTATCTTTACAATAGCATATTTGATTCATGACAATCATCCTTTGCTTTACTGCACTAAAAGAAGCTATAATGTTGCAGAACACATAGTACATATATGTTTATATAATATTTCACATCAACAATTTATACATAACAGAGGAGCAAAGGTTCTTTTAAGGCTCTAAAAATAAATATAAAATATAAATATCTTTTATAACAAAATAAAATAAAAACCAATATTTTCTGTATATATCAAATATAAAATATGTGTTGTCTATAGTGACTGTCTGGAGAAACTTTCTTGAGAGCAACTAGGCATATTAAATGGAACCGGTTTGAAATCTGTCCTGTTTCAGCAGGTTCTGCACATGCCTACTCCTTTTGGAAGACGTATCTGGGACCTCAGATTGAGCCAGCTGCACATGAGTGGAAGCACGCTATTGGTAACTGGGCAATGGGCAATCATTGGCTCATAGCACCAGGGGGAGGGGCTACAACACCCACAGGAGTGAGGAATAAGAAGTTATCTTGGAATTAGCATAGAGAGGGAACAGCAGTAGCAGCTTATGGCCCCTGCCAAATGTCTCTACATACTACTATAGTTTTTCTCTCCCCAAAATAATCCAAGTGTCTGCTTGATGTCTGATTAAGCAAGGGAGTTTAACTCAAATGTATAATATATATAAAGCCATTGAGGGTAAGGGAACGGAGGTAAATGGCATACTTTTCTGACAGACATTTCCGACAGACAACACTGTGATGACTGTAGTAGTTTATTTTTAGAAATCCTACTGCATCTTGCATGATGTAGATTAATCTGACCAAAAATAACAATCTTCTTTAAAGTGCTCAATTATTCTGTAGCTGAGACCTGAAACACACATGCTGTGGCTAGTTGTGAAAAGTTATGAAGTTCCACACAGCATGGCAAAGATTGTGACTACTGAGCTTGTATGTGGTAGGGTATGTATGCTAAATAGAGCGCAACCAGCCTGTGTGAGCAACCATGGGATTGGTGCTTAAAATTAAATAATGGAGGTTCTTTGACCACCAGGTGGGGACGCTATTAAAAAAACATGGGGTTATGGGCACTAAAATTAACTGGGGACACTAAACTGACCCATTGCTACCAAGCATTGAGACTATTATTTAATAAATGGGGGATATCCCCCAAATCCATGGGATGTGTATTGAGCGTATTTAGTAATCATTGAGAGGGAGATTTTTGTCCACCAACATGCATGGGGGTTATTAAAACAAGTTGGGTTACAGGTAGGTATATTGGACCCCCATCAATATTTTAGTGTAAGGGGTTAGGTAGGAATTTTTGGGGTGGAACATTTGTGGGGAGTGTACAAATGTTTCAGCTGGAGGGACACTGAAATTTTCCCTTTGTTTATTAAATAATGTCTCTCACCTGCCACCTATGGGTAGTGGCAGAGGGATACAGTTTAGTGTAACCCCTGGGAAATTTTTAGATCCCTCAACCACCACTCATGCAGAGGCTAGGGAGGACTTTCGAATATCCCCCAATATTTTATATACCTGCTGGGCATCAGTGGGGGCAGTGTATTGATAGTGATCTGTCCACTCCATTGTTTAATTGTAAGTTCCCACTCAAAGCTCACAGGTGGAAGCAACAAGGGCATTTGGGGGGTGGGGTGTGATCTGTGCTAGGTCCCCTCTGTATTTTAATGGCTGGATTATATGAATCATTTTATTTGAAAGAATTGCATGGATAAAATTCCTACAAACCAAAATACAACATGGACAAAATTTGGTTTATCCGATGAATTAATTCCGCTAAAACCAAATTTTTTTGCTGTACCTTAATTTTCCTGTGAAGAGTTTGCAGAAAATATGGGGAATTATGGTCAAGTATTTGGTTTTGTTTTACAAAATTGCATGGTTTATTTGAACAACAAAGACTTAAGATCGAAATTAGGTAGATATTTTTTTTTCATATGGCTTTCTATGCTATGCAGCTTATGTTTATATAGATATACTTCTGTCAACATATCATGTTTTAACAAGATTTGATAGATTCATTATTAGGGATGATTTGTTGGTTACACAGAATAAAATAACAAACGTGAAAACATTTTAAACAAAATACATACATATTAAAAATTCTAAGTACATTATTTTGTTCTTACTAAAATTATTGCTCTCATTATAAAGGATAATTGCTCCTGCTGCCTAACAGAAATATGTGTATTTATTTATCTATGTGTATATATTCAGTGCATTCAGAAAGTCTTCAGATCACTTCATATTTTCAATTAATTTTGATGTTGCAACCTTATGCAACAATTGTTAAAATAATATATTTTTTTCTTTAATCCACTCAATGTCCTATAATGACAAATCAAAAAAATGTTTTTTACACCACTGCAAATATATATGTAAACAGAAAAAACATTGACATAAGTATGTATGAGACCCTTAGCTCAGTAAATAGTGATTACAGCCTCAATACCTTTTTGGTATGGTGCAACAAGTTTTTGAAGACTATTATTTGAGTAGCTTCACCATGCATCTCTCAAGCTCTCTCAGATTGGATGGGCACCATAAGTGGACAGTGATTTTCAAGTTCTTCCATAGATGTTCATGTCCAGACTCTGGCTGGGTCACTCAAGGACATTCACAGAGTTGTCCCTAGCCACTCTTGCATTGTTTTTGCTGTGTGATAAGGGTCATTTTTCTAGTCTAAATTCCCAGTATTCTGGATCACGTTTTCATTCAGGATATCTCTGTATTTTGCTGCATTCAGTTTTCTATTCACCTTAACCAGTCTCTGATACTGAAAAAGAGCCATAAAGCATGATACTACCACCAGTGTGCTTCACATTAGAGTTTGTATTGCAGGTGATGGATGGTGCCTGGATTCTTCAAGACATGATGCTTTGAACTCATGCCAAACTGTTTAATCATCATTTTATCATATTAGTGAATATTGTTTCTCACAGTCTGAGAGTCATTTAGGTGTTTTTTTGAAAAATCCAAGTGGGCTGTGATATGCATTGAGAACAGGCTTTTGTCTGGCCAGTTTGCCATAAGGGTCCAAAAAATAAAGAAGCAAAGTGGAATTCCAAGAATCAAATGTTCTTTATTTCCCGCATATGGATTATGAACATTTAACAGATGCTCTAGTTCAGAAGTTCCATAGCACCATAGGCCCTCCTCTTTTCAGTTTGGTTGCATGGCCTGCTCCAGTGTTCTCCATTTAACAGCAATGACATACTTCTTCCCTTTAGAATTATGGAGGCCACTGTGTTCTTGGGACCTTTCAATGTAGCTGAATTTTTTGTAGTCTTCCCCAGATCTGTCTCTCATCATAGTACTATCTCTCAACTCTCCAAGAAGTTCATTTGACTTCATGGCTTGGTTTTTATTCTAATATGCATTTACAGCTGTGAGAACTTATTTAGATAGGAGAAATGTGTTGCTCTTGAGACAAATGTTAAGTGTTACAAAGGGTCAGAATCAATGTGATATTTCAGTTTTTTATTTTTAATAAATGTAAAAATTTTCAAAAATATGTTTTGTTTTGTTTTGCCTTATAGGGTACTGATTGTTGACTGATGCGAAAAGAAATGAATTTAAAAAATTGTAGCATAAGGCTGCAACATAAAAAAAAATTGATAAAAAATTAATGAGTCTGAATATTCTCTAAGCATTACTGAGAAATCATATTTCCACAAATCCAACAGAGCATGATGGAAACAAACATTTATACATAAACATACAAAAATTACATTATATATTGACCCCCTTATATCCCTAACAAGCATAAACATTTTGTAAGCAGATCTTTTAATTATAAAAAAATATATTCTGGTGATGAATGTTCTTAAACAAGGATTTAAGCTGATTAGATGCACTCAGCAGATCAGTAATACAAGTCGCCTGACACCTTCCATATAGATACTGCCAAAATATCATCAGCCCAAGAGAAACTGCAGTATTTATTTTTTATGACCTGTTTCTGGTACAATCTATAAGTCATTATGTGGAATGGTGATTAATAAATAAAGGCAACCTTTACACTGTACGTGTGAAGTTATGACTTTCAAATCTAGATGCAACAGCCTTCTAAGGCTTACTCACATTCCCTAATGAAGAAAAAGAACAACATTTAAAAACATCACAAGGAATTTGTAAGTAGCTAGTTCAGTTTATTTTTAATGATAAAGTATAAATAAATTGGAATTACCTTTGAATTCAAATAAACTATCTACCTAACAAGAAGCAAAGCTAGGCAGCATAACATACCCCATGAAGTTTACCTTTGTAGAATAGTAGCAAACCAAATCCAAATTGATTTTACTTTGAAACCTTCCAGCTATTAATTATTCTATATTGCAGCTTCTTTTCCTGCTTGTGGCACTATATTAGGTTTCTGTGGGAGCTTTAGAACACTTCATAAAATAGTTATGTGTAATTCTAAAATGTACAAGTGAAACAAAGCATTGTAACCCTAGAAGGATACTATTGATTCATTCATCCTAACTTTCATTTTGGGAATAATTCATATTGTTTACATCTGTAAATGTGAATGTATGTGTTTTTTTGTTTTGTTTCTTTTTTTCTGCACTGTTTAGAGTAGGTTCAATATATTTATATACAAAGCCATGTCAAGCACATTGTATAAGGGTGAGCATCCAAAAAAAAAAAAAAAGTATAATCTGAAATGCTAATTTAAAATAAATACAATGGTACAAATAAAATGTTATGTGCAAATGACCAATTCTATGCAGAATTAGCAATATTTTTTTTTCATAAGCATAACACACTAACTCAAATACACAAACAAGACTACCAAGAGAGACATATACACAAAACAGGGATGGGGTGTGTGGGGGGGGGGGGTCATTTGGTCCTCCATTATGGTGTGCTGGGCATTCCCACCACACTCCTTGTGCACACATATATTTATATAAGAAGCACAAAAGTAGTTAATAGAACATTTATATATATATATATTCCCTAGATTGTCTTGACTGTAGCGTTACTTTACAAAATATTATTGCTAGATCAAGCCAAAAATATAAAAATAATTGTAAAATGCTTATAATCACTTTGATATACAATGAAAACAAATTGTAACGAAATTCCCCAAATAATATGTAAAATATAAAAAAACAAACAAGCAATAAAGGCGCTGAAAGTGCTAATATAAAATATGAAAATAATAAAAGTGTAGCAGCACCTAAAAGTGTACAAGCTCATAAAACACCATACATAAAATCCAAAAAATAAAAATAGGTGCGCTGTATCTTTAAATGTTAAAAAGTGCAAATAGTGCAATAATATGTGCAAATATTTTGTGCAAAAACACAGTGTGTATACAATCACATTCAATGTGGCATAAGTGCAAAATGCAAATGTGATAGTGTAAAAATCAATATCCAAGACAAATAACTTACAAGGGAAATATATGTCTCCTTAAATTCTCCAAATCACATAAGAACATATGTAAAAAGAGATAAAAAATGGAGAAACATAGTATAATATTGTTTACATAAATATAAAGACCAGCAAGTAGAATTAGGAATATCACTCACAAGTGAAGAGCAGTAAAAGCCTGCTCAAACTGATCCAGCTTTGAATCCAAAAACCAGGACTTCAATGTTGGTGTAAATAGGCAGGACACCAGCTTCCCAAATTAAAAACAGCTTTATTGAAAATAAGTAGAATCCACACTCTCCGTTTCCATATAGCAGCCAAATAACCTTTTGCCAGTACTGTGTAATGTATATCTACCAGTCCCTGGTAACTTTCGGTATTACAGACTTCACTTCCTGGAACTCGGAGTTTCGTCCGGTCACGTGATGGCGTGATGACGTAATCGACGTGATGACGCGTTTCGCCCAATCGGCTTCCTCAGATCACATCCTGATGTAGCTAGTCCTGCCTTTTAAAGCCCATACATGGGCGTGGTTTGTATCAATCATTGTAGAAACTCCCCATAAACTAATTAGGGGTAGATCTTGTAAATGTCTATATTTAGAAAGTCCATGACACATAAAAACAACAAGAAAAACAAGAAAAACAAGTATAGCATAAGGCTAATCTTCTAATTAAAAAAACCTCATCCAAATGACTCATAGAACAGCAGTAGATAATAGTAATAATAATAATAGCACATAGATACTTCTAGTTAGCATCTAATATAATTCCACAAGAGGAAGAATATGTATATGCATATATATACATACACACAGGGTCATATATATACATATATATATATATGGAAAAAAAGGGATATACATACACATATAAATCACATATATATTTATATATATAAAATTTACATAAAAAACCTAGGTAAAAAACCAAAATAAAAAACCAAAGGAAGCCTTCTATAAAGGGGAAGAAAAAGGAAGTAAGTTAATAATCTTTAAAAAAAAAAATCTTTGCTTGCTCCTCAAAGACATGTTGTTCAGTGCAGTTCCTTCTTATTCTTTGTAGTTGACCTTTTGGGATATTATTTAGCCATGGAGTATAGTGCCCACTGTTATACAATACATAACTATTTGCATCTACTTTTTAAAAAAAATTTTTAGTTTTTAAAATGCCTGTTTCCTCATAAATTTCTAAATCTAAAAAATTAATACTATGGTTATTAAAGAGACTACTAAAATTTAAACCCCAGTCATTTACATTAATATTCTCTAAAAAAAGCTCTAAATCCAGTTGTGTGCCTCTCCAGATAAAAAATATATCATCTATATATCTATGGTAGGAGACCAGGTTTATACCAGCCAACACTGGGGGACGAACCTGGTCTCCTACCAGGAACTGCACTGAACAACATGTCTTTGAGGAGCAAGCAAAGATAGTGATAGACAAATTTTCCCAAAAATTATATCCCACTAATATCTTAGAAAAAGCTTATGATGAAATTAAAGAATATCATCAAAACGAATTAGTCTTCAAACAAAGTAACCATAGGGACAAACAAAATAAATTTGAGAAGGTACCTTTGGTTTTAGACTTTAATCAAGATTCGAATAAAGTTAAATCTATTATTAAGAAACACTGGCACCTTTTAAAGAAAGACAGGGAATTATCGACAATTATCCCAGATATACCTTTTATTACCTTTAGGGGTGCACCTAGTCTAAAACAGATTTTAACCTTTAACCATCCAAGAAAGGAGATGCCTGAAACTTTTTTAAATTTAAATGTAAATAAAAAAGGTTTTTATTCATGTGGAAAATGTGCAGGTTGTAAGTGTAGCAAGAATAATACCTTGAAAGGGATAAGTAAGTTTAAGACAAAATATGCAAAAGAAGAATATACTATTAAGGATTTTATAACTTGTTTTACTAAAAATATTATATATCTTTTAATATGCCCATGTGGGCTGCAATATGTGGGGAGGACTATTCGCCCCCTACATAAAAGAATTTATGAACACGTTAATAATATCCGTAAAGGTTTAGACCATCATAGTGTATCTGCCCATTTTAAGAAGTACCACAATAGCGATCCTAGTGGCCTTACATTTTTAGGGATTCAATTAGTTAAAAAATCATGGCGAGGAGGAAATTCTATCCAACATTTGGGAAAAGAAGAGATGAAATGGGTTCATACATTAAATACTCTTGAACCTAAGGGCCTCAATATTGAATTCGATTTGTACAACTTTTTTTGATGACCTTTTTTTCTCTTGTGCCTGTCTTTTAGATTTTTTAAAAATTTTTTTTTAAAGTTTATTAACTTACTTCCTTTTTCTTCCCCTTTATAGAAGGCTTCTTTTGGTTTTTTATTTTGTTTTTTTACCTAGGTTTTTTATGTAAATTTTATATATATAAATATATATGTGATTTATATGTGTATGTATATTCCTTTTTTTCCATATATATATATATGTATATATATGACCCTGTGTGTATGTATATATATGCATATACATATTCTTCCTCTTGTGGAATTATATTAGATGCTAACTAGAAGTATCTATGTGCTATTATTATTATTACTATTATCTACTGCTGTTCTATGAGTCATTTGGATGAGGTTTTTTTAATTAGAAGATTAGCCTTATGCTATACTTGTTTTTCTTGTTTTTCTTGTTGTTTTTATGTGTCATGGACTTTCTAAATATAGACATTTACAAGATCTACCCCTAATTAGTTTATGGGGAGTTTCTACAATGATTGATACAAACCACGCCCATGTATGGGCTTTAAAAGGCAGGACTAGCTACATCAGGATGTGATCTGAGGAAGCCGATTGGGCGAAACGCGTCATCACGTCGATTACGTCATCACGCCATCACGTGACCGGACGAAACTCCGAGTTCCAGGAAGTGAAGTCTGTAATACCGAAAGTCACCAGGGACTGGTAGATATACATTATACAGTACTGGCAAAAGGTTATTTGGCTGCTATATGGAAACGGAGAGTGTGGATTCTACTTATTTTCAATAAAGCTGTTTTTAATTTGGGAAGCTGGTGTCCTGCCTATTTACACCAACATTGAAGTCCTGGTTTTTGGATTCAAAGCTGGATCAGTTTGAGCAGGCTTTTACTGCTCTTCACTTGTGAGTGATATTCCTAATTCTACTTGCTGGTCTTTATATTTATGTAAACAATATTATACTATGTTTCTCCATTTTTTTATCTCTTTTTACATATGTTCTTATGTGATTTGGAGAATTTAAGGAGACATATATTTCCCTTGTAAGTTATTTGTCTTGGATATTGATTTTTACACTATCACATTTGCATTTTGCACTTATGCCACATTGAATGTGATTGTATACACACTCTGTGTTTTTGCACAAAATATTTGCACATATTATTGCACTATTTGCACTTTTTAACATTTAAAGATACAGCGCACCTATTTTTATTTTTTGGATCAATATGTATATATGTATAAGTATAATATAATTGGAAACAGGTACAAAACACAGAACAACGATAAAGTATAATCACAACTAAGACATTTGCAAGACGAGCTTAGAATATCAAAGGATTGCTTTGCTTACAGGTAATCAGTCTAGCTGGGTCTGTCTAGAAAAGCGTTCATTGAAGTTCTGATTTAACAATGTTACAATAACACATTGCTTTAGTCACTTGTTGATGCAGTTGGATTTTGTGCAGAGTAAACATCCCATGGAGTTTAAATATTGAAAAAAGTTTTTTTATTTTTCAGTTTGTTTGAAAACAAATCATTAAAAATAAAAATAATTCTTGTATTTACAAAGTGAAAAATGTAATGCTTGTCAAGTTGAATTGATGTTTAAAGGTATTTCTGCAACATACCTTTTTCTCCCAGGTCATCTCTGAAAGTAGTCTGGGAAGTGTGGGTGGACTAGCTGTCACTATTGTAGGACTCATTTCTGCAGAGATTCATACCAGCGTGTGCTTACTTACATTTCTTTTAAATTATATTTTGATATTTTTGTACCCCCTGCTCTTTGGGATGCCCACCTATGACTATAGGATGCCGAAATAAGAAATATATGGTGGAAAAACCACCTCTTGCAATCAATATCGGAGACCTGCTTTGAAGATCACAAAGCACCAACAAAGGCCAGTTATGGCATTGCATCTGAGAGGCTCTTATGGTCATCCAGTGAGACCTCTCTTGTTGATGAGGAGGCAAAGTTTGGGCATGCTCACCTACTTCCTGTGACTGCACATGGTCTTTCTAGAGGGGACCTTAAAAAAACTTCCTAGAGGATGTATGCCACAACATTGTGGATGATATCAGTCAATACCGAGAGGAGATAAACAGGGTTTCTGTGCACCTCCATAAGGCAGAATTGACCACAGTAGCCCACAAAGACCGCATCTCATCTTTGGAAAATACGATACTGGCATTTCAGCATTCCCAACACAAGCTTCAACTATGCATCACTGCTATGCAAGTTAGACAACACCGAAATAATGTTAAGGTGGGGCCTTTCAGATGTACTTGATAATTCTGGACATCCCCCCTTTTGTAGGAGATTGCTTTCCCACTTATTTTCTACCAGTCAAAAAATAAACCCAAGCCTCTAGATGGCTGTTATCACCTTCTAAAGCCAGGGAATTGTTCCATAAGTGTGAGCAGTGATGTGATTGTTAGTTTTCAGCATGGTCAAGACAGAATTGCTTTCATGGCTGCTGTTTGCAATGGATCTCCATATTAGTTTAAAGACAGTTCTTTGCCATCTTTCTTGATTAGTCCAGAGCTACCCAAATATGGCATAGATCTTCTCGATTACTGACCCAGGAACTTACCACTCATGCATTGTCATATAAGTGAGGATTCCCATGATACTTACTGATTTCTAATGACTCTGAGACTTTTGACAAGGCCTCAGAGATCATCAACACACATTGCACTCCTCGTAATCAACTACCTGGGACCCGGCTTGGGTTCATCCATTTGGTCTGAGTTCACAATGGAGTGGCTTTTCATCTACAGTGATATCACGATGGGAATGCTTGATCACCCTATAGTTTACTCTTTATTGTTATGACATTTTCTATGTGTAAAATTAGAAAAAGGAAAAGAAGGAATAGATGGCACTAAGAGTTGGTGCTGCTACAATAACACCAAAGTGTACAGTCACTATAATACACTTAAAATGCAATATAAAATAAACAAAAAAAGGTGTTCAGTGCACACATACCATTTACCTTACAATAATCACTTGGTAAAGATTATTTCTTTAAGAGTTGCACTGTTTCCTATAAAGAACATGAAATAAAATAATACATAGTATAGCCTGTATGAATATTTACAATTGGTCTATACAAGGTCAGCACACTCACAATTTTTAGAGCCTATTATAAGCTGGCTCTGGACTTATAAGGCACATCAATTCCTCTTAGGTGTTTAGAGTATTTTCTCCAGATTTTCTCACAGGAACAACAGGAAATCTCAGGTCCAAAGTGAAGAAAAAAAAGCGTAACCGAGCAGGGAGAGCAGTGAGAGGCACTTTCCATCCATTTACACCACCAACGTTTTTTTTCTTCACTTTGGACCTGGGATTTCCTGTTGTTCCTGTGAGAAAAGCTGGAGAAAATACTCTAAACACCTAAAAGGAG
Source organism: Pelobates cultripes (assembly GCA_933207985.1). Classification (NCBI taxonomy): domain Eukaryota; kingdom Metazoa; phylum Chordata; class Amphibia; order Anura; family Pelobatidae; genus Pelobates; species Pelobates cultripes. Next base: position 106,214,770 of record OW240913.1, read on the forward strand.
TTGATGTATAAGTCCAGGCTCTAAAAATTGTGAGTGTGCTGACCTTGTATAGACCAATTGTAAATATTCATACAGGCTATACTACGTATTATTTTATTTCCTGTTCTATATAGGAATACTCTTTACCAAGTGATTATTGTAAGGTAAATGGTACGTGTGCGCTGAACACCTTTTTTTGAGTGTTTGTTTAATTATTTTTCCTATGTTAGGGCCTCATTGAGTGTTCCTAGGAGAATATTTACTTAGGTATGCCCTGCCTAGACCTGCTGGTGCTTATTTATGACCCCTTTCTAATTCCTCCTCGCCCCCCACCAGTCCCTACTCTACAGTTTCCTACATCATTTAACCAGCATTGTGGGTGCCAGGCTCTCACCGTTCACACAATTTTGCTTCTCTACATTGCACAGCTAGTAAACATAGAAACATAGAAACGTAGAATGTGACGGCAGATAAGAACCATTCGGCCCATCTAGTCTGCCCAATTTTCTAAATACTTTCATTAGTCCCTGGCCTTATTTTATAGTTAGGATAGCCTTATGCCTATCCCACGCATGCTTAAACTCCTTTACTGTGTTAACCTCTACCACTTCAGCTGGAAGGCTATTCCGTGCATCCACTACCACTACCACTACCACTATTGGTACATTTAAAGTAATTATTTACTTTTATTTAAAGTAAGTCTAACACATGGGCAAAGTTGACATTTCAAGTTGTACTCAGAAAATTTGGAGTTTAATCAATACAGCTCAGTGTAGTGGTTATTTTACTAGGAGCCTCTATATATCATTCCCTGGTGTCACTTGAAAGAGATAGTCAAGTCGTTTTGCTAAGCAAATATTAAAGACAATGTTAGCATCAATGTGTGTATTTGACCTAACTTCAGAAATAAACTTAAAGGGACGCTATAGTCACCAGAACAACCATAGCTAAATGAAGCAGTGTTGGTGTATAGATCATGCCTCTGCAGTCTCGCTGCTCAATTCTCTGCCATTTAGGAGTTAAAACACTTTGTTTATGCAACCCTAGGCACACCTCCCTGCATGTGACTTGTACAGCCTTAATAAATACTTCCTGTAAAGAATCATGTAATGCTTATACTTCCTTTATGCAAATGTTTAATTTAGAATTTCTGATATATTGCTCTGTTAATACCTTGCTCGACTCTGCAGGAGCCTGCGGAATGCAATTAACACTCAATTTACAGTGCAGGATATAAAAAACTTTTAAAGTAAGTTGCATCTGATTGAAAATGAAACTATTTTTTTATTCATTCAGGCTGTTTCAGTCACTTCCAGGGGAAGTGTGGCTATGGCTGCATGGAAACAAAAGTGATTTAACTCTTAAATAACAGAGAATTGAGCAGTGGAACATCAGATACATGATCTATACACCAAATTTGCTTCATTAAGCTAAAGTTGTTTTGGTGACTATAGTGTCTGTAACGGAGCTCCCCGTACTCCGACCGAGTACCCTCCATTGATGGACACTTCCTAGCTTGCGCTGAGGACCACAAGCACCGCACCGGACACCACAACCACCGCAGACTCCGCAACCGCTGTAGCTTGATTGGAGTCTCGCCGTCTTCCTTCCACCCTGGATCAGCTTCTGTCCTCCAGGACCGTGTGGGAAAGACCTCTTCCTTCCACCCTGTATGAACCTCCAGCATCCAGGACTGTGTGGGGAAGACCTCTCATCCATGAGAGCTTGTCAGGAACAAGTTCTTAAAAGAGCTAAGCTCACGGGAGCATGCAGAGCATAGCAATCACCAGTGTGATTACAACAGCTCCCTCCAATAACGAGACAAGTCTATGTTTAGAGGGATCAAGAAGAACTGTCTAAACTTTTATTTTACTTGGCACTAGCCCATATGGTCATCACATTAACATTACTGTGAAAACTCAATAAAATCACAAACAGTCAAACCATATCAGGCAACACACCGTGACTTATCACAACACAATGGCACATTTCCAAATAGGTGGGGGAGACAATAACTAACAGAAAATATTTCACGTGTCTGCAGAATTAGCAATATGCAAATCTACTCGAAAATGCAAATGAACCAGTCTTGCTATTCAGGTAGTGCATATTGCTGTTGCTACCAACAGAGGGCACTAGACAAGCTCCATAGCCAAATCCACCTAGTTGGTAGCAAACCTCAGCAGTACAGGAGAGCAGGCAATACATTTTACAGTAAACACACATACTATAAACAATTACATTACACACACCCTGCACCTATAATGGGTACAGGGTGACTAAAACATAAGAGAAATAAAGCAACCTACATAAATAGTCTGTCTGAAGGTAGAATAGGGGCTTTAAAGCCAAATACATCAAAGAGTCATAGTTACCAGGGAGGAGGCTGGCAAGCAGGCCTCACCAGGACCAAGTGGCAAAGGGCACTTCGTCACAGTGTCCATTTAAATCTAAATATCTTGATATTGTTTATCTCTTTGCACATGGAAAAAGTTTATGGAAGTTCCATTCAAGGAACCAAACTTGAGGTTTAAACCGATTTCATCCAATCAATATGGCTGTCTGTCGTAAATTTGAAAATAAAGAAACAATTACAATATGTATTTAACTTGATTGTTAAAGGCTTAGGAAGGTGTACAGAAGGAAATCTATAATCCCAAAATCAAGACTATATGTTCCCTTTAATAATTTTAACTTTAGTCTGATAACATTTTGAAATGATTTAATATTTTGGGGGAAACCGGTAAAAACAATTTAATATCATGAAAAATATATATTTTAATATTGTAACATTTTGACATTTTTGATATATTGACATATTTTTATATGTTTCTTTTTTTTTTTTTAAATTAACATTTTGGAAAAAATCATTTTAGAAATGTATCCAAAAATATTAAATAATTTGAAAAGCTTATCCAAAAATATTAAACAACAGCGCTGTACAACATGTTGACCAACAAACAAGTAGCTGCAACAAGACAAGTTGGATGTTCAAGAACTGATAGTGGTGATGATCCTGCTGGAATGAGCTTACATTTTAAACTGGTTCATGGATTGCAGGATAAAACTTACCAGGAAAGGTTAAAGGATCTTA
>OW240913.1:106217942-106248193 GCA_933207985.1 Pelobates cultripes
GTCATATATATACATATATATATATATGGAAAAAAAGGGATATACATACACATATAAATCACATATATATTTATATATATAAAATTTACATAAAAAACCTAGGTAAAAAACCAAAATAAAAAACCAAAGGAAGCCTTCTATAAAGGGGAAGAAAAAGGAAGTAAGTTAATAATCTTTAAAAAAAAAAATCTTTGCTTGCTCCTCAAAGACATGTTGTTCAGTGCAGTTCCTTCTTATTCTTTGTAGTTGACCTTTTGGGATATTATTTAGCCATGGAGTATAGTGCCCACTGTTATACAATACATAACTATTTGCATCTACTTTTTAAAAAAAATTTTTAGTTTTTAAAATGCCTGTTTCCTCATAAATTTCTAAATCTAAAAAATTAATACTATGGTTATTAAAGAGACTACTAAAATTTAAACCCCAGTCATTTACATTAATATTCTCTAAAAAAAGCTCTAAATCCAGTTGTGTGCCTCTCCAGATAAAAAATATATCATCTATATATCTATGGTAGGAGACCAGGTTTATACCAGCCAACACTGGGGGACGAACCTGGTCTCCTACCAGGAACTGCACTGAACAACATGTCTTTGAGGAGCAAGCAAAGATAGTGATAGACAAATTTTCCCAAAAATTATATCCCACTAATATCTTAGAAAAAGCTTATGATGAAATTAAAGAATATCATCAAAACGAATTAGTCTTCAAACAAAGTAACCATAGGGACAAACAAAATAAATTTGAGAAGGTACCTTTGGTTTTAGACTTTAATCAAGATTCGAATAAAGTTAAATCTATTATTAAGAAACACTGGCACCTTTTAAAGAAAGACAGGGAATTATCGACAATTATCCCAGATATACCTTTTATTACCTTTAGGGGTGCACCTAGTCTAAAACAGATTTTAACCTTTAACCATCCAAGAAAGGAGATGCCTGAAACTTTTTTAAATTTAAATGTAAATAAAAAAGGTTTTTATTCTTGTGGAAAATGTGCAGGTTGTAAGTGTAGCAAGAATAATACCTTAAAAGGGATAAGTAAGTTTAAGACAAAATATGCAAAAGAAGAATATACTATTAAGGATTTTATAACTTGTTTTACTAAAAATATTATATATCTTTTAATATGCCCATGTGGGCTGCAATATGTGGGGAGGACTATTCGCCCCCTACATAAAAGAATTTATGAACACGTTAATAATATCCGTAAAGGTTTAGACCATCATAGTGTATCTGCCCATTTTAAGAAGTACCACAATAGCGATCCTAGTGGCCTTACATTTTTAGGGATTCAATTAGTTAAAAAATCATGGCGAGGAGGAAATTCTATCCAACATTTGGGAAAAGAAGAGATGAAATGGGTTCATACATTAAATACTCTTGAACCTAAGGGCCTCAATATTGAATTTGATTTGTACAACTTTTTTTAATGACCTTTTTTTTCTCTTGTGCCTGTCTTTTAGATTTTTTTAAAAAAATTTTTTTTTTAAGATTATTAACTTACTTCCTTTTTCTTCCCCTTTATAGAAGGCTTCCTTTGGTTTTTTATTTTGGTTTTTTACCTAGGTTTTTTATGTAAATTTTATATATATAAATATATATGTGATTTATATGTGTATGTATATCCCTTTTTTTCCATATATATATATATGTATATATATGACCCTGTGTGTATGTATATATATGCATATACATATTCTTTCTCTTGTGGAATTATATTAGATGCTAACTAGAAGTATCTATGTGCTATTATTATTATTACTATTATCTACTGCTGTTCTATGAGTCATTTGGATGAGGTTTTTTTAATTAGAAGATTAGCCTTATGCTATACTTGTTTTTCTTGTTTTTCTTGTTGTTTTTATGTGTCATGGACTTTCTAAATATAGACATTTACAAGATCTACCCCTAATTAGTTTATGGGGAGTTTCTACAATGATTGATACAAACCACGTCCATGTATGGGCTTTAAAAGGCAGGACTAGCTACATCAGGATGTGATCTGAGGAAGCCGATTGGGCGAAACGCGTCATCACGTCGATTACGTCATCACGCCATCACGTGACCGGACGAAACTCCGAGTTCCAGGAAGTGAAGTCTGTAATCGAAGCTTGGACTTGTCACCAGTGGGGTACCTCAGGGATCTGTACTTGGACCCATTCTCTTTAATATTTTTATTAGTGATATTGCAGAAGGTCTTGATGGTAAGGCATGTATTTTTGCTGATGATACTAAGATATGTAACAGGGTTGATGTTCCAGGAGCCAAATGACAAATGATTTAGGTAAACTAGAAAAATGGTCAGAATTGTGGCAACTGACATTTAATGTGGATAAGTGCAAAATAATGCATCTTGGGCGTAAAAACCCAAGGGCAGAGTACAGAATATTTGATAGAGTCCTAACCTCAACCTATGAGGAAAGGGATTTAGGGGTGATTATTTCTGATGACTTAAAGGTAGGCAGACAATGTAATAGAGCAGCAGGAAATGCTAGCAGAATGCTTGGTTGTATAGGGAGAGGTATTAGCAGTAGAAAGAGGGAAGTGCTCATGCCATTGTACAGAACACTGGTGAGACCTCACTTGGAGTATTGTACACAGTATTGGAGACCGTATCTTCAGAAGGATATTGATACCTTAGAGAGGGTTCAGAGAAGGGCTACTAAACTGGTTCATGGATTGCGGGATAAAACTTACCAGGAAAGGTTAAGGATCTTAACATGTATAGCTTGGAGGAAAGACGAGACAGGGGGGATATGATAGAAACATTTAAATATATAAAGGGAATCAACACAGTAAAGGAGGAGACTATATTTTAAAGAAGAAAAACTACCACAACAAGCGGACATAGTCTTAAATTAGAGGGACAAAAGGTTTAAAAATAATATCAGGAAGTATTACTTTACTGAGAGGGTAGTGGATGCATGGAATAGCCTTCCAGCTGAAGTGGTAGAGGTTAACACAGTAAAGGAGTTTAAGCATGCGTGGGATAGGCATAAGGCTATCCTAACTATAAGATAAGGCTAGGGACTAATGAAAGTTTTTTAGAAAATTGGGCAGACTAGATGGGCCGAATGGTTCTTATCTGCCGTCACATTCTATGTTTCTATGTTTCTATGTTTCTATGTTTCTATGTTTCTATGTTTCTATGTTTCTATGTTTCTATGTTTCTATGTTTCTATACCGAAAGTCAACAGGGACTGGTAGATATACATTACACAGTACTGGCAAAAGGTTATTTGGCTGCTATATGGAAACGGAGAGTGTGGATTCTACTTATTTTCAATAAAGCTGTTTTTAATTTGGGAAGCTGGTGTCCTGCCTATTTACACCAACATTGAAGTCCTGGTTTTTGGATTCAAAGCTGGATCAGTTTGAGCAGGCTTTTACTGCTCTTCACTTGTGAGTGATATTCCTAATTCTACTTGCTGGTCTTTATATTTATGTAAACAATATTATACTATGTTTCTCCATTTTTTATCTCTTTTTACATATGTTCTTATGTGATTTGGAGAATTTAAGGAGACATATATTTCCCTTGTAAGTTATTTGTCTTGGATATTGATTTTTACACTATCACATTTGCATTTTGCACTTATGCCACATTGAATGTGATTGTATACACACTCTGTGTTTTTGCACAAAATATTTGCACATATTATTGCACTATTTGCACTTTTTAACATTTAAAGATACAGCGCACCTATTTTTATTTTTTGTTTTTTATTTTTTGGATAATATGTAAAATATAGTAAAGTATAGCAAAGAGGATTGAGTTCAGACGTACTCCGCTCTCTTTCTTCACCATTCTGAAATATCACAACAGAAAAGTGATCCATTTTTTTCACTCTCCCATTTACTTACTCAGTGTTTGCCAGTTAACAACGACCAGAAAAAAAACCCTCGATGATAACTAGGAAGAGACATCCAACCATTTCCCCTTAATAAGTACATTGCAAATAGTTCAAAGAAGCATTTCCTATACCAGACCAACAGCTATTCATTAAGATCTACAATGATAGTCTGTTGAACATACCAATTGGTGACAATGGACCGGGGTTAGGCATAGACACTGTATTTGCCTATTTATATGAATGTAATCCAGATTACTTTTTATCATTGGTATTATCAGCTATTATTTACTTCTAACTTGTACATGCAGACTGTCTTCCAAAACCTTTTAAACATAGAAGTTGTGTATTATATAAAGCCAGCGAGAACAAAATAATAAAGAATTGAGGAGAGAAATAAAAAAAGAATAGAATTGGAAATAATAATTTAGATAAAATTATTGTTTTTTTTTAAAAAACACTCCAAAAATCTTAACCACTACAGCTTATAGGAACACAATATAACTTAACTCTAGAAATAGTCTCGATGAATTACTCAGAAGTAACATTTTCTTAATAATGTATCACAAGAAGAGGTAGAGCTAGAATTGTTCTATTATTTATTTTTTTGTCACACTGCTTAAAACTATTGGGAAGGGGGCTAAAAGGACTCCTCCTATAGCCTTCTGCCCTCAAACCTCTAAAATAAGGTAAATTGTGTATGGAGTGTCCCTTTAAGATGAGAATTGAATCAATTCGGAAAATTAACTACACATCATTTTAACTGACAGTGGCTGGTGGTTATCTCGTGCCTTTAGATCTGTATATTCTGAAAATAAGGTATAAACTCAGGCATATTATAGTATGGTGACATCTAACATATTGTGTAATATATTTTGGTTTCAAATTAAACATAGAGTAAAAGGGCATGAACAATTACCTGTTGCCTTACATTATTACAAAATAACTGGATTTTAGGACTTCCCTTCTTTCACAAGAGAAGGAAAAAAACAATATATCTGGAGGGTTTGCATGAAATTGTGGTTTACCAAATGCATTTAACAACAGAAGCCCACACGTTTTCCAACCTAGGAGCCCAGTTACATTCCATGATAAATTATATGTATCCTCAAGCTGGCTATACAGAAAAAGTCCGTATCCCATGGGCTTTTCTCTGGTAATCCTTTTACACACTTTATAGAAAAGCATTAATCGATGACTGACAGATTTCTAATACTTTACAGTACACGAAATTCAAGGCCAGTTCTAGTTAATACAAACTGCTGCCAAGCACATTGCAACCACCAAAATCATATTTTGCTGCATTAATCTATTGTACTTTCAGCACTCAAACTAAAGTGTCACATATGAAGGCTGTTAAGGAGTTTTCTATGAATCGATCAAGGGTAATAGAAATGATATTGTCAAAGTATAAATCCATATAACTAATTTTATGTTATAAAAGTCTTTTCAGTAGGAGGCTATTGCACATTCATTTTTTATCACATATCTAGAAACAAATTTGTCATATAGATAGAATGTAATTGAGATGAAAGGAAAACTATGAAAATAGTTTTTTAATACAAAGGTGTCAATAAAGTGAAGTTTTGTTAAATCCATTAGGGACATATAAGTAAAGGACATGAGACTGGTCAGTAATGATGGTTTATTTGTGCATTGTCTTGGGACTATTACAGCATAATTTCTTATTAAAAAATAAATCACTAAAGAAATTATTGAAAAATATGTGCTACAAACAACCAAAAGGAAAATCAAACCTACTGCACTAGGCTTTAAATGTTTAGACTTAATAACAAAAATGCTAAGTGTTGAATTTAATGCACACAATTTTAGCTGTATTCACTATTATTTAGCTTTTTTTAATCTGGCTACGTATGTTTTAGTTTTAGTGCATGTTTACAATAGATTAATACCATCACACAATTATTGTTATTATTATGTTCACATACTCAACATCACAATGCATTATTTAATAATTATTTACCATGATAATGGCTGTTAATGTACACATCTAATGTTTTTTGACAATAGATTTCAAAACTTAGATTTGTGAAAAAAAGTCTTACTTTTAATCAAAAGGTGTTTGTTGTTATAATGCCATCCACAGCTCCCAATATACAGGTGATAACAGGTTATCACTGTTGATATTCTCAGACATGTGATGTCACGGCAAAGCCTGTAAACTGCCTAAATGCTTGCCCTTAACCTCTCTATCTCAGCAGTTCAATTTTAATATTATATTGTTACTGATGACACTGACAGAAGTTACATTGGGTTTTAAGTTTATATTTTTAACTTCAGCAGCCAAAACCCAAGTGTGTTTTTCAATGTTCAGTTTAAGGTACAATTACTTATACTTTTCTTAACCCCTTAAGGATGGTGGGCGTTCTATGCCGTCCTTGGGGACCCGACTCTAAACACCGGTGGGCGGCATAGAATGCCCAAGCCGTCCTATGTACTTATCCGGGAGCCCAGGAAGTCCCCCTCCTTCCTCTTCGGCCCTCTTGCGAGGACCTCGCGATCACAGTTCAGGATTTAGCTTGGTTGCTTCATCTAAGTGTTGCTTCTAAGTGTGTTGTTGGAGATATTCTGGAGAGTTTTACAGAAGCTTCAACTGTCTAAGTGTTGTGCTAAGAGTTTTCTTTTCTACTGTTACAGGTAAGATTCATCTGTAGGAAAAGGTTACTGATTGCACAAGGTTTGAATTCCTGTTGGTAATTATAAGGCTTTTGATTTGATTAGTTAGCTACTTGCTACTGATTGCTGTTTAAATTAGCTATTGTTTGCAAATAAGCAGGTGTTAAACATTCCTAGCGGGTGGTGATTTTAGGAGTTATATAAGGGTTGTTGTCATTAGCTTGGCTAATATAGCTTGGTTGCTTCATCTAAGTGTTGCTTCTAAGTGTGTAGTTGGAGATATTCTGGAGAGTGTTGCTTCTAAGTGTGTGGTTGGAGATATTCTGGAGATAAACTGGAGGTAATCTGAAGTATTCAGGAGGATAAATAAAAAGTTAAGATTCGTTTGATTTAAATTATTCTCCTCATTGGAATGGCAGACTTAGTTCAGTGTAATAGTTGCTATGCATTTGTTTCACGTTCCACTTTTTGGAGGTTTGGTTGTTGTCTAATCTGTAGACAGTTCTCTATCTTGCAGCAGGAGATTGTATTTTTGAAGTCTGAGATTTGTAAATTATCTGGTGAACAAACTCAGACTGGAACTGCTGCAAAGCCACTGCCGCAGAGACCTACTAGGAATGGCAGATGGATTATTGTAGGATCTGGTAGACTTAGAGTTGTTGATAAAAGGCATATTGCACAGTCTGTTGCTCTACATAATTCATTTTCTGCACTCTCAGAGTGTAATGGTGTTGTGGAGAGAGGCACTGAGTCTAGTGGTGTTGTGGAGAGAGGCACTGAGGCTAGTGGTGTTGTGGAGAGGGGCACTGAGGCTAGTGGTGTGGAGAGAAGCACTGAGGCTAGTGGTGTTGTGGAGAGAGGCACTGAGACTAGTGGTGTTGTGGAGCCTGGTGAGGCCTAATAGAAAGCAGTTGTTGTTGGGGGGATTCCATTATAAGAGGTGTGGAGATGGACAATGGTGGTCTTGTGAGGTGTCAGGTTGCTTCCACACTGTCATTCTCTGAAGTTCTGCATGTCCATAACACTCAGAACGACAGGCGGAAGCGTATTAGGGACTTTAATTTGTGGCTTGGTGAATGGTGTCGGGAGCAAGGATTTGGCTTTATTTGTCATGGTAGCTCTGTTTGGAATGGAAATAACCTGTACTAAAAAGATGGTTTGCAACTTTCTCAAAAGGGAACAAATGTTCTCAGTGAGCAGTTCAGAGGTTTTGCTAGGATGTATTTAAACTAGGAGGGCAAAAGGGTGATAAAACATCAATCCAATTGTCCCCCAAAACAAGGACAGAAGGTGCTTGTAGCAGGTGTGTTAAAAAATGATAAGCTTAGAGTCATGTCTACAAATGCTCGCAGTTTAGGGAATAAGATTCATGAACTTGTGGCAATAATGGCAACGGATAGTGTAGATTTAGTCGCTGTTACTGGGACATGGTATAATGGGTTACGTTAGAATTTGGTAATCACACAGTAACTCGTGTAGGTGTGATTTATAGGCCCCCAGGACAAATTGAAGAGTTAGATAATCTACTAGTTGAGGAAATAGCTAAAATGACAATGAAGGGGGAAGTTATCATCATGGGTGACTTTAATCTTCCTGATGTAAATTGGAAAACAAAATTAGCTACTTGTGCCAGGAGCACACATATTCTAAACTCCCTACTGGGATTGTCTCTAAAACAAGTTGTTGAGGAGCCAACTCGTAAACAGGCCATACTAGATTTAGTGTTACCAAATGGAGATTTGGTATCAGATATTACTGTAGGTGAAAGTTTAGGATCCAGTGATCATCAGCCAGTGTGGTTTAATATAAGAACAGTGACTGACTGAGTCACACCACACAAAAACAAAAGTTTTAGACATTAGAAAAACAGATTTTTTTTTAAATTAGAATATGTGTAGAGGAGTCATTATCAGACTGGAGCAATTTAAATGGAGTCCAAGAGAAATGGGATTATTTAAAAGTTACACTACTGAAGGCAACAGAAAATTGCATTAGGCTTGTCAGTAAAAGCAAAAAATTCAAGAAAACACTGTGGTACTCCGCAGATGTGGACAAAATTGTTAAAAACAAAAAGTTAGCATTTAGTAATTATAAAAAAAAAACAGAGTGAGGAAGACAGAATGATCTATAAGATTAGGCACAAAGAGGCTAAGCAAGTTATAAGAGCTTCCAAATCACACACAGAATTGAAAATGGCACATTCAGTAAATAAGGGGGACAAAACTTTTTTTAGATACATAAATGAGAAAAGAAAAGTAAAACAAGGATTAGTTAGATTAAAAACAAAAGAAGGAAGGTACGTAGAAGAGGATAAAGGTCTAGCTGACTGCCTCAATGAATATTTTTGTTCTGTATTTACAGATGAAAATGAAGGAAAGGGAACTCAGTTAAGAAAAAGGATAAATGAGTCATTTATTACACCTGAGTTTACAGAGGAAGAGGTTCTATTTCAACTTTCAAAAGTAAAGACAAATAAGTCAATGGGACCTGATGGAATACACCCAACACTATTAAAAGAGCTTAGTGGTGTACTAGCAAAACCATTAACAGATTTATTTAACCAATCATTGTTAACAGGAGTAGTCCCAGAAGATTAGAAGTTAGCAAATGTTGTGCCCATTCACAAGAAAGGTAATAGGGAGGAGTCGAGCAACTATAGGCCAGTAAGCCTTACTTCAGTAGTGGGGAAAGTGATGGAAACCATGTTAAAGGATAGGATTGTTGAACATCTAAAAACACATGGATTTCAAGATCAGAGACAACATGGGTTTACTTCAGGGAGATCATGCCAAACTAATCTTATTGATTTTTTTGATTGGGTAACTAAAATTATAGATCAGGGTGGTGCAGTAGACATTGCATAACTAGATTTCAGTATGGCTTTTGACACTGTTGCACATAGAAGGCTTATCAATAAACTGAAATCTTTAAGTTTGGATTCCAATATTGTTGAATGGGCAAGGCAGTGGCTGAGTGACAGGCAACAGAGGGTTGTAGTTAATGGAATATATTTGAAGCTTGGCCTTGTCACCAGTGGGGTACCTCAGGGATCTGTACTTGGACCCATTCTCTTTAATATTTTTATTAGTGATATTACAGAAGGTCTTGATGGTAAGGTATGTATTTTTGCTGATGATACTAAGATATGTAACAGGGTTGAGGTTCCAGGAGGGATAAGCCAAATGGCAAATGATTTAGGTAAACTAGAAAAATGGCCAGCATTGTGCAACTGACATTTAATGTGGATAAGTGCAAGATAATGCATCTTGGACGTAAAAAACCAAGGGCAGAGTACAGAATATTTGATAAAGTCCTAATCTCAACATATGAGGAAAGGGATGTAGGGGTGATTATTTCTGATGACGTAAAGGTAGGCAGACAATGTAATAGAGCAGCAGGAAATGCTAGCAGAATGCGTGGTTGTATAGGGAGAGGTATTAGCAGTAGAAAGAGGGAAGTGCTCATGCCATTGTACAGAACACTGGTGAGACCTCACTTGGAGTATTGTACACAGTACTGGAGATCTTCAGAAGGATATTGATACGTTAGAGAGGGTTCAGAGAAGGGCTACTAAACTGGTTTATGGATTTTGGGATAAAACTTACCAGTAAAGGTTAAAGCATCTTAACATGTATAGCTTGGAGGAACGACGAGACAGGGGGATATGATAGAAACATTTAAATACATAAAGGGAATCAACACAGTAAAGGAGGAGACTATATTTAAAAGAAGAAAAACTACCACAACAAGAGGACATAGTCTTATATTAGAGCGACAAAGGTTTAAAAATAATATCAGGAAGTATTACTTTACTGAGAGGGTAGTGGATACATGGAATAGCCTTCCAGCTGAAGTGGTAGAGGTTAACACAGTAAAGGAGTTTAAGCATGCGTGGGATAGGCATAAGGCTGTCCTAACTATAAGATAAGGCCAGGGACTAATGAAAGTATTTAGAAAATTGGACAGACTAGATGGGCCGAATGGTTCTTATCTGCCGTCACATTCTATATTTCTATGTTTCTATGTTTAGGGATTTCCCAGTTGTGTCTCAGTTGTTTTTATAAAGAAAAAAAAAACAACTTTAGATACAACAGGATAATCCCTAAATCCTGGACTGGGGGGGTGGGGGGGTACTTGAGGACTTTGTTAGGAACCCCTGCCTTGTTTTTTAACTACAAAGTCCATGATCCTTTGAATAAAACAGATACCCAATGCCAATGATTAATTTAATAAAACAGATAGGCAATGCCCATAATTTTTTGAATGAAACAGATAGCCAGGTAATCATGGCTGATAGCCAGGGAATCATGGGGGTTGTAGTTCAAAACATCTGCGGGTCCACAGGTTATGCAGGTGTGCCTTAGACTCTAGGATGTGTTTTTTTTCTTTTTATAAACCTCTTAGGCACATTTAAATAATCCCTAAATCAATGAATGCTAGGTGTGCCTTGAGGAAAGGGTTGAGGAGTACTGATCTAAAGAAACACTCCAAACACCGCAACTACTACAGCCTGCTCTATAGAGGATGGTACCAAAATCACAAAAACTAATATATATATATATATATATATATATATATATAAAACTAATATATACACAGTTGCAAGAAAAAGTACATGAACCCTTTTGAATGATATGGATTTCTGCACAAATTGGTCATAAAATGTGATCTGATCATCATCTAAGTCACAACAATAGACAGTCACAGTCTGCTTAAACTAATAACACACATTGTATTCTGTGGACAGATGAAACCAAAGTTGAGTTGTTTGGAAGAAACACACAACACTATGTGTGGTGAAAAGAAGGCACAGCACACCAACATCAAAACCTCATCCCAACTGTGAAGTATGGTGGTGGGGGCATCATGGTTTGGGGCTGCTTTGCTGCATCAGGGCCTAGACGGATTGCTATCATCAAAGCAAAAATGAATTCCCAAGTTTATCAAGACATTTTGCAGGAGACCTTAAGGCCATCTGTCTACCAGCTGAAGCTCAACAGAAGATGGGTTTTGCAACAGGACAATGACCCAAAGCATAGAAGTAAGTCAACAACAGAAAGGGGTGTGGAAGGGGTCTTCAATCACAATTTTTCCCCACCATAACATATTTGAATATATATATAGTTTGATAACAGTGATAACAAAATGAAATAACCCTCTGTTTTGCTATGCTATTATGTCCAGTTTAAGCACATTTCACATATGATGATAGAAAAATGATTCAGAATATGAAAGATTTATATTGCCAAATCTTTGAACATATAGAATTGTAATTTAACAATAATGACTTAACCATATGCACTTCATTTACATCACTTGTTGAAGTGCTTTATATGCCTGGAGTCTGTCATATTTGTGACAGCTTAAAAATGTGATGGTTTCTGTATGAATTAGCCCTTTTATAAAACAAAGTTTAAATTCCTCCCCAGCTGTCAATCAGATAGCCAGGTAGGTTTGTTTCTACTTCCATTAGCTATGGGCACTACATCCATTGACCCTTTAAACTCAGTTCTTAATTTCCAGGCAACCTCTCACTTTAAGGGCTTCTGTAATGTACAAATACTGCTATATATTATAATGATACTTATGTTATGTGAAACATACTTTTAAAAATGCGAATCTTTATTCAGCTTCCATTCCCGTTTCCTTTTGTGTACTTGTATTATTCAATTTACCCTGTTGTATCTTTTAAATTGTATTTTATTGGTTTGAAAACAAGACTTTGCTTATCTTCTAAATGTCATTTTTCTCTGATGAGAATTTTGTAAAGATGATGTAATTTCAGAGATATGTCAGTGATTTATTAATTTGATTAAAATGTCTGCCAATTCGTTAGAAAAAAAAAAAAAAACCTTGTTTTTATAAAGTGAATATGTCACGGAGCTATCAAATAAAAATTAGACTTTGTGTTAACGCATCTTTTATCAAATCAGTGTGAAAGATCTAGCTAGTTCCCATAACAACAAGATGCAGTTTATTAGAAATTTACAATGGTACATTATTTTTAGTAATGTATTTCTGTATTTTTTTCAAATGGAAAAAACAATCCTTTCTCCGGAGAAAGTGTAACTGACAAATAAACAAAATGCTATCAAATTAGTCATTAATCAGATATGTGGATGCCAAACTGATATGATTTTTCACATTTGTATTATGCCAGAAAATGTGGAAATGCTCGAATCTAGCTATACAACAGTTTGCCTAATACATACAGTAACAAATAAAAATGTGAATGTATCACTTGATCTCTGGGAAGTGATTTCGAAGAGCACTTTTGACTAATTTCGAGTACATGTCTAAATGAAAAATCTTTATTTTATTATGTATAATGGGTTGGGCAGTTAAAATGCATCTGGTAAAGTATTAATTGTAAATTAATACAACAGAGCTTTGGATAAAAGCCAGGTCAGCAGCTCTAAAAACCATTCCTTATGCATTTGACAAATTGACAGCAACATCTGGTAACACAGATACAAATGTCTAGAAAAAGTAAGTGATACATAGTTACACTCATAGATAAAGGGTTGTGCACATACATTCGTTCATTGTATACATTTTACTTAAAGGGACACTGTAGTCACCACGAAAAAAAAAAAGCGTAATATAGTTGTTCTGGTGAGTATAGTATTTCCCTGCAGGCATTTTAATGTAAACGGTGCCTTTTCAGAGAAAAGACCTGTGCTGCGCTGGAATAACGTTTTTGTTCTATTTAAGGGGGAGGAGGGGCCTCAACATAAATGGTGTTTTTAACACTATAGTGTCAGCAATAGGCGTTTGTATTCCTGACCCTATAGTGTTAATAGTGATTTCTATTAGACATTGTCTCCTTGTATAAATAATTAATTAAGCAAAATAGGATTTTTTTAAAGTCTTTTTTTAGGTCTTTTTCAATATTATTTAGGAATGAGTTATTTGATTCCTCGCTATTGATAATTATGGAAGTGGCCAAACCTTGGCTAAAGAGCCTGGAAAATGCTGACAATGCAGCTATATCAGCATGTCCTACCTTGTAAAGCACTTGTCCATTGAATATTATCCTTAATCTATGTTAGATTGAGCCATTAATCTAAATTTGCAACCCTACATGGCATATTCCATTTGTTAAATTGGTCATTCCCATAAACTTGCAATGCTATTAAACTAAGAATTGTCTGGAATTTAACATTGCATCTCCATATAATACATTGTAATGTATATTGTGAAAGTAATTTCTAATTATTCATAGTAATTCTATGTTTGCCTTGATTTATCTTCTGTATCATCAAAATACTTTGTTTTCTTTGCACGTCACTAACTGCAAACACAAAAAAGTCCAAGAGTACATCCAAAAAGAGCAGTTTGAGACATGTATCTCTCTCCCAACCATAGGACAAACCAAAGGCATTTGATCATATGTCAAATATGTTAATAATTTAATGCAGAAAACTCAAGGATTTGAGTTTAAGAAAAAGTTCTCGTGCATTTTTCAAAAGGTTAATATAGCTCAGCTTACAAAAAACTGCATTCAGAACAAAGCTAATATTGTGTCAACAGTAGGAATTGTAGCCTAGACCCAAGGGATTGTCTGTGTTTGCACCTCAAGCCTTGTCCTAACATGTCCTTTCAGTAACAAGTAATCAGATTTTTTTTCTGCTTATATACTAATTATAAAATTATAATTGCCTCTTATTGACTATATATCCTGAATTCTACACTCACAAATGCATTACATGATAAAATATTTCACTGTTTCTTTGGCCATATTATGTTAGGAAACCAAAAAATCCATACAAAATATAATGTTGGACTATTCATGTAGGTTTAAAAATCTTTACATTTTAACATTGTCATGGGAACTCCTACAAAGCCTTATTTGATGGAGTTCAGCAAGTATTTACTTACATAATGTTGCACTGTTAGTAATACAAATATTAGAGTAATAAAGGGGAAATGTAGAAATCCAAAAAAGTTTAAAAATGCTTTTGCACTTACCTTTTCCTCCTGACTCTCTAGTTTGGCCAGAGTCACCCCTCCTAAATACTGATAATCTCAGCTAATGGAAAGCTTCCTCATAGGGAGGTAATGGGAGGCTACACACCATGCCAATTTTGGCTCAATGCACCTCAATTGTCAATGTTCAGCTTCTCCATGCAGAGCGTGGAGAAGAAGAACCTCGCTCCTGCAATCTTTGCAGGGGCACATCCAGGAATCTCCTCTAGTAATAAACTTTGATGAAATGCCCATGAGGAAGGAAACATGTTAGCGTTATTGTGGTGGTATCCAAACCCCTACTGTTAGGTCCAGTGGCAATTTTAAATATTAAGTAGTAAAGTTACTTTTTTTTTTAACATATTTTTGTAGTTTCTTCTAATTGATCTTATTTGAACTATATTTGCAACCCTTATTTGGTGCAGCCCTTCCATATCTTTTTGTATCTATCCACCGAAGGACCCGAGGGGTTTTCCTTCATTTGGGTTGCTGCCTACCTTGACTAATTTTGTGATTACTAGCGCTGAATTCTTTTTGTGTTTATCTATATTTGCAAGCCCCTCTAGTAGCTTTATACACAGACGTTTTTCGTTCACCCTGCCCAGCCTGCAGGGGCAGTCTCTTTGCCATTACATTAAGTTGTAGATGATCTGGTACTTACACCATCGCTTTAATATTACAAAAACTATATATATTTTTACATTGAATTTGTGGGTTAATTATTATATACTTTGTAAATTCATATGTACTTCAAAATTTTCAGAATAAATTCAAAATTGTTTCTGGACATTTTTTATTGTTGAGATTATTTTAATTTTTTTTACATGCCGAATCATAAATGTTTAAAAAAGTGTTTATTGAGGTCATATAGAGATACTTTTCTGTATATAATTTATGTGCCATGATGCCAAATTTTTCAACTCAGAACAAAAAAATATATTGGAAAAGGTATGGATGAAAAATGCTGTGTCCTAGCCCAGCCTGTCAGGGTTGGCTGGGCCAGTGGGCAATTTCCCAAAATTCGAGCCATACTGGCTTGCCACTCATCCAGTATTCCAGCATTGTGAATATACCAACATCATTGTCAGAATATTTTGTGGCTGGATGCCAGCCAGCCACCTCTGTGCAGAGGGGGAGGCAGGCAGAGCGATACCTGTGCACTGTGTATGTGCACAGACATCCTGTCTGCCTGCCTCTTGCACTCCCTTTGTGTCTCAGGAAATCATAGGTCATGAGCCACATGATCCATGAGCTTTGCATTCACTAACCATGCAGAGAGCATGAGAGGCAGACAGACAGGATGTCAACTGGGTTGCCTGCCTCTAGACACCATGGATTTCCTTAGGTTGCCATCTGGATACTGAGGTATGGACAGGGGGTTCCATCTGGGTCCTGTAAGTGCTGAGCATGCCATTTTAATTCCTGGGGAAGTGCAGGGGACACCAGGCATCTGGGTGCAAAGTAAGTGCTGGGGATGCCATCTGGTATCAGAGAAAGTGCTGGGGATGCCATCTGGGTGCATAATAAGTGCTGGGGATGCAGTCAGGGTGCCTGATCAAGTTGCAGGGGATGCAATCAGGGTGCCTGAGCATGCTTGCCCGATTAGGAACATCTCTGTAACTGATTAGTGATGTCCAAGTGTCAAATAGGCATGACAATTGCTTCCCAGGCTGCTCTCTAACCACTTTTCACATCTAGATACCCAAGTGCATTTTTATTCTCTCTATTCAGTCATCTTGTATGTCTATTAACACATCTATTTTGTTTGTGTACTTGTTAATGGGTGGATTGATAAAATTGCACTGTGGGCCACTAAATTGTGTTTGCACCCCAGGCCACAGGTTGCCAGCCCTCCACTGCTGCATGCCCACACAATATGAGTAAAACATGCATTGTGGGATTACACAAGCATTATTTGAAGGCCATTGTGGCACATTGTATTGTATCATGCTAATTTTTGGTAGCCATTTTGCAGAAGGTGAACATTATACCCAAGTATATTTTTTAATCTACACATTAGTTGGCTATAGACCATTTGTATCATTATATATTGGTAAAATTATGTTTAGTATGATTTCTTAGAGATTTTTTTCAGTTTATTAATGTTCACGAATGCCCAAGTGGTTTTAAATAATCATATACACTGGTTTATAATTATGTTTTAGAAAGATGAGTCATATGTCTTGCCAGGTTAATCTTTAAATATTCAATACCTTATTCAACCAATTACATGAAAAATTTCTTTTTAGTTTGTAAACATTTCTAGAGTGCTTTAATTGAGTTCTCAAATCAAGGATGCATACAAGAGGTTGTTAAATATAACTTGTGCATGGGTTTTATGTGTGTCCATTGAGTAATCAATAGAGCTGGCAAGCTCTATTTTTTAAACTTTAGCTATCGTTACAAATGTAGCTTCCTTGTCCTTTTTAAAAAGCTGTATAAGTTCAATAATGCAAATATGGTCTGTATAGTTCTCATTTACAATGAACCACAACAATGTACTGCATCATATATAAACAGCTGAGGCTCAGCATTTGTGTGTACATATAAATAACTATGCTGAAATATTAAGTGGAAAGTTAAAGAATAACATTTGAAAAGTTTTTTTCAAAGCTTGTGTTTTGCGAAATAATTTTTTGAACCTACACCAGCATCAGTGAGACACCAATTAGATAAATTCTGTACAAGAGCAATCAGACCTAACAGTAATGGTCTACACCAGAAGTAATTGCAATGGCAATGTAAGCAATTAATTGTAAATTTCACAAACAGTATTCTCAAGCTCAAAATAATCGCACCGCTATTAATTTTACAGCAAATAGGAGACCATGTGGCAATATCCAGTACAAAGATCACATTCGTAAGTAAAGAAAAAACAAAATGTCCATATCATTGTTGTGCCTTTAATTGTAGGTCTATTCCCACATAGTGAGACAGCCAAAATACTCTTAAACGTTTCAGTGCCTTGGAGCACAGTACAAGCCAATATTGCAAAAGAAGAAATAATGGAATGGGTTCCCCCACAAATAAAGAAAATGCAAAAATTATTCATTGTGGTAGGGGTTGCACAGTCCAATAATATGCTTCACAGTTGTTGGGTCAGGTGTATTATCTATTGGAGACATAATTACTTGAATTCAGCACCAACAAATTTCTGAGATCTTTTTGAGAGATAATGCAATCCTTTTAAGAGATCATATAATGGTACTTAGTGGAGACATAGCTACTTGAATCAAGCACCGACTTATTTCTGTTTGGGTTGTGCGGTGTGGTATACTATTAAATTTTAAATAATAAAATTAACCAATATTTAACTAAGCTAACCCAGCAAGGTACATATTTGTTACAACTTCACACATACCAAGCATACTTCCAGCAGATACAAATTTAATTTTATTTGCACAATATGATAGTAGATGTCCTAATTTTCTATAAATATATGTCAGCTACACTTGATTCTTGTACCTTCCACAATAGTATCTTGGAAACTTATACAAACCAAATAACTTGTGCATATGCATACCTGGTACTTCTCCAGATTTACCCCAGAGTCTTATATTATTATTGTATTACAAACAAGTGACTGGTGCCTGAAGTGATAACAATAGAGTCATCTTCAGTTAAACAAAAACATAAAGACATAAACTATGCGACTGGGTGGTGTTCTATGTGGGACATGATATCCACTACTAGATTAGTAACAGTATGATCCGGAGATGAAACATTTTAAATACATCCAGTCTTGTCTTAATTTGATATAAAAATACCTGCATTCTTCCAGCCATATAATCTCAGAAATGGAAAGATTCCAGTGATGAGCCATTTCAACATTAACTATTTTAACCTCCTGGCGGTAATCACGAGTGTGGCTCTGGGTTAATTTTCAGTACCAAAAGCAGTAACCCCGAGCCCCTGGTGTCTTCTGCCTGATGCCGGCATCCATCTTCCGGGTTCCCTTTCCCTGCAAGCGCCACCTGGCAGAACAAGGCAGGAAGTAAAAAAAAAAAAAATGTACAAATACACATTATACATAAAAATACATTGTGATAGAGTGTAATCTGTTAGGATTACTGTTAGGATGATCTGTTAGGATGTCCCAGTGCTTTATCCAGTGTCCTGCCTGCGCTTTTACTGTTCTTTCTGCCTGGAAACTTGAGAAAGTCCATGGCATCTAAAAAGTGTCCCTGTAGGTCAAAAGTGGTTTTAGACCAGCTAGAAAACAGTGATTGGGAAATTAGAATCACTTGTAAAATTGAGCAATAGTAATTCATGGGAAAATTCATAATCAGACACTGAAAGTGACGACAGCAACAATTCTGCAACTGAGCTCAGTGATGTGTGAACTTGGTGCTCTATTGACTGTGGTACGGATCAGGCAGCACCCCCAAGATTCCCATTTGCTGGAGCATCTGGTATGAAAGTAGGCGTTGAACACAACAACCCCTTGGCATACCTACAATTATTTCTGACCAATGAGGTTATTGAAAAAATAGTTACTGAGACAAAGCGGTACAAAGAGCAATAATTAGCTACTCTGCATCTGAAGTTTTCAAGAAGCAAAAAGTGGTAACCAGTGACCAAAGATGACATTTGGAATTTCTGGGACTAATAATACTTCAAGGAGTGGTGGGGAAACCCCTGCAGAAGTGGTATTGGACAACTAATAAATTACTTGCCACTCCATTCTTTGGAACGGTCATGTCAGAGTACAGATTTTCCCTGATCATCAAATTTTTACACTTTGAAAACAACGAAGAATTTGATGAAACTACTCATCCTGCACCAAAACTAAAGAAAATTTGGGAAGTATCTCAAATGATTCTAAAATGAAACTATGTGCCAGAAAGAGATATCAGCACAAATCAAAGTCTAATGGCCTACAAGGGAAGGCTCAGCTGGGTACAATACATTGCATCAAAGAGAGCACGATTTGGAGTAATATCCAACCTGCTATGTGAATCGTCAAGTGACTACATTTGGAATTCAGTTATTTACACTGGAAAAGGAACACAATTCAAACCAAAATACAGCAATTATGGAATGGCAACATCTTCCGTTCTTTCACTCATTGAGCCATTGCTAAATCAGGGCTATTGCGTAACAACCGACAACGTTTATACGTCTCCTGAACTTTATGAGTTTCTTCTGCAAAACAAAACAGATGCCTTTGGAACCGTGCGGGCAAAATGGCGCAACATGTCACCAATGTTTGGCAATAAGAAGCTGAAGACTGGAGAAATGGTTGCCTGGCAAAAATGCAAAATGATGGCACTGCGATGGCGTGACAAGAAAGATGTGTGCCTAATGAGTATAGTTCATAATACCTCCACTGTTATAGTATGAATGAAAGGTGGGAAAGAAATCAAGAAGCCGCAAGTAGTGATAGACTACAATAACACCATGAGAGATGTTGGCAGAGCCAACCAAGCAATGACATTCTACCCAGCAATGAGGAAACATCAAAAGAAGTACTACAAGAAGATCTTCAGGCATCTTCTTGAGCAATGCTTGTGGAATGCCTACATTCTGTTAAAAAAAAAAGAATGACAAGTCTGTGGTTCATTCTGACTTCATTTGGAAAGTTGCCAAACATAGTTTTGTGAACCACCAAACACCATCGATGGCTGTGAATAGAGCTGGATGTCATGCTGTTGGTGTTGTCAACCGCAACGCCTGACTGGTCGTCATTTCATGCACCAACCAAGAAAAAGTCAGCACATATAAGGATGTGCGTGGTATGTTGCTCGAAGTAAGATGACAGTGGAAAGAAAATCAGAAAGGAAAGCAGGTTACATTGTCCTGATTGTGACATTGGAGTTTGTGCAGTCCCATGTTTAAAAATTTTTCCCACGATGTTTACTAAACCAGTATGCAATGTCTAGTATTACAGTGACTAGTAATATATTGCACCCTTGTTTGGACAAATTTCAGTGCTTTTGGTTTGATTACATTATTAAATAAATGTATTATTATTTTTTATAATTATTTATTATATTATAAGTTATGATTTCGTGTTTCAAACTTTATCATACCCGGGATGTCTACTAGACTCTTGTTTAGACAGATTTAAGTGAATTATTCCTAAGAATTACAAGCCTACAATATGAAGCGGCAAATTTACATACAAAACAATGTACCCCTTTAACATTCAAAATTATTGACATAATCAGACCGCTAGGAAAGTTAAACTTTGACATTTGTTAATATTTGTAGGGGTGACAGGTTTCAGAACTTAGTCTTTTTTGAAGGGACACTATAGTCACCAAAACAACTTTTGCTTAATGAAGCAGTTTATGTATAAATCATGCCCCTGCAGTCTAACAGATAATTTCTCTGCCATTAAGGAGTAAAATCACTTTTGTTTCTGTTTATAAAGCTCTAGCCACACCTCCCCTGGATTGACTCACACATACTGCATGAAAAAATGGTTTCATATCCAATATTTTTTTTAATCTCCTGCTCTGTAAATTGATCTTGCACGGGGGGCAAGCTATTAGCCAAGCAGGAGATACAAAATATATGGGGAGGTGTGCATAAGACTGCAAAAACAAAGTGATTCATGCAGTGGAATGATCTATACACAGAAACGTCTTCATTCAGCTGAATTTGTTTATTGTGACTATGGTGACCCTTTAAGGTTTGAAATAAAACCATTTTTTATGGCCTTTACATGCATTGATACTGCATTTAATGAATTACTCTATCCCTCTAGGCCCCACTACTGATGACTAACATTGTACATTGTTGCTCAGGTTATCGACAACTATTCCCAATTTCCCCTTCCAACTATTCCCCTTTTATTTGTTGTTTTCCCTAAATCAATGCCATTCACAGTATATCTTTTTGGACTTTCTTCTTTTTTCAAAATGCATAACTTTCCATCTCATCTGCCACTTTGCAAACAAGTCTACCCATGTACTTAAATCCTCCAGCATTGAAACATCTTGCTCACTCTATATTATATTACCTATTGTATGGAATTTTATGACTGGCTTTGCAAAAAGCAGGTTGTTCACATTCACTGCAACACCCTGATCTCTCCTGACTCCAGTCAGGGTTCCTTTGTGGGCCATAAGCAGTAACCCCAACCAGAGTCCCCACCCCCCCCCCAGGGACCCCGAGAAGCTGAGTTATTAATGTTATCTATTTATTTCTTGCACTTTTTTTCTTTTTTCCCCACTTCAGTTTGAAAGAAGCATTCCCAGAGCCACAAGTACAATCAAAAGTATAATAATAAGTACTAAATTGAAGGTGACCTTAGCCACCCCCTGCCATATACATCCTGTCCTTGCCTAGCACAATAACGTCATCATATAATATCTCAGAGTGGAAGTGTTGGTGGAGGTGATGTCAATATTCTTTTGTTAGATGAGCTGGACAAATCAGATGGGCAGGGTACAAATTGTAATTGCCAATCTCTGGAGTGCATTAACTAAACATAGACCATAAAGACAGACCCATGGAGAGACCATACACATCCCACCCCTGTCCTCCCAAAGCACCCCAGCAGGTCTACCCTCCCCCTTCTATGTATTGTTCCCAGAGGTCCCAGACCTTCTGGAAGGTTTTGGAAATGTTACAGACCAGTGAGGTTAAGGTAGATACCCTTTAGTTTGTTTATCACTAACGAAATAGACACTTCAAGACATGACCTCTTTTGGGCCAAGGCCCTATGGGCTGCAAGGTATATCATATTGAGCAGTTTCTGTCAGGTCGAGTAAGGCCCATTGATGGCTTAGAAAGGAGACAGTCCCAGGGGTCCAGAGTCAAATGTCTTTGCATTATTCAAGAATTAAGTTGTACTACCTTAGACCAGTATGCTTTGGTAGAGGGGCAGGACCACCACATGTGTATATAGTGTCCCCGTTCACCACAGGAGCACCAACAAGTGTCAGTGGATGTGAGTTTCATGTGAAATTGGTGGTGTACCATCTAAACATTGTCTTAAAGGATTGTTCCTAGAGGGTCACACAGATGGAGGATTTAGCAGTGGCCTCCCATATGTCCTGCCAATCCGTGTCCTCCAATACTTCCCCCATATCAGCCTTCCACTGGTCTGTATATCGGAGATCGCCCCACTTCTTTGATTCCACACTAAGGTGGTTGTGTAAAAGGGAGAGCTCTCTGAGTCTATTGTGACTATTGACCTGTCTGAACAAATCTTTGGAGTGGATAAGGCGGGTGATGTGTGATCTGGACGCTAAGATTTTCACGCATTTCTTTAGATCTGAGATGATCAGAGATATGGGCCTATAATTAGCGGCAAATTCCTCATCTTTTGACTGTGTCACCCCCCGTTTTCATGCTTCTGTCAGCCTGAGTAGGCTGCTCAATCAAATTTAGCTATATAAGAGGGAACAAGGTACCACCTATATTTTAATTTGTAATACATTTCTTGCTAATAAAGTGAACACGTTTCTTAAGCAGACCAAGCTTCATACCAGGTTTGAGTTGAAGGTATAATCTTTATCAGTTTATCATTTTAATATTGAGGAAGGTGTTAGGTTGTTTTGGTTACTAACAATAAAGTTTTAACTCTAGAGTTAGGTTTAGTAGCTGCTCTCTTACAAATAAAGTCATCTAGCGGTGTTATGAGATTAGTTTAAAATATATAATAATTCTCCTAAGGCATGAGAGTACTTTATTTTGAAGTAAAAATGTAATCAGGATTTTATTAAACAAAATGAAGTTTCTATCAGTCTTAATATCTGCCAGAGTAGTAATTTCTTTAGTCGTCCAACTGGATAGGTCAATATTTTGTAAATAGTATTTTAGAACTGTAAGGGGGAGTAGTAGATGTAAAATAATTATAAATGCCCATCCTTGATCTGATCTTTGCCCTGGATTTTACAGCACACTTCAGTAATGAATTATAACTTTTAAAAGAGCTATACAGATAGCTTAACCCAAATTAAATGGAACAGATTTGTCCCACCGATTTGAGAGACTTTACAATTAAACCATCCATCCACTTTTTGTTATTTTAAAGTTCCAAACCTAATGAATGTGTTAACATATTTACATCATGTAATAAATCAAAATCCAGAAAACCAAGGCCTATTTGAGATTGATCTCTTTTAATTATATTTTGATTTATGTGTGGGCTTATTGCCCTTCCATGCAAAAAGGTACAGAATCTTAGGTCGTAGATAGGTTTTAATTGTGTTAATCCTGCCCATCCAGGAAATCTCTATTTCATTTATCTATGATTTTCAAGTTCTCAAAAAAAAGGGTATAGTTAATTGAGAGCATTTTATCCAAATCAAACATTAGTTTGATACCTAAATTTTCAATCCATTACCCGCACCAATTAAAACGAAAATCTTGTTGTAATTACCCTTATGATCAAAAACTAAAGAATGAATAAAGGCAGAAACCGAAGTTTCAAGAGAGGAAACGTAAGCTGAATATCATCGTCATACAGTGGAATATTAAATACAACATTAAATCCAATACCTTTTATCTCATCTGACATTCTTATCAAAAAATATATAAAGAAAAACACAATGCTTATCACAATCTCAAAGAAAACTGTGACTCGCTGTGTATCCTGGAGATATACAGTAGTCTAAATGAAAATACTTAAATAATATTAGGATATCCCTAAAAGGTGAGGGTTATACAATACAAATAAAAATAAAGTGCCTAAATGCTCCACAATATATGGAAAATATATAGATATTAGATTATATCAAGTATCCACTATGAGCTTTAATATATCTGGCTCAGTGGGTAACCACAATGCTATCTATATAAAATATAATATATTAACCAAAGGACAAATAGAAACAGAATACTCTAAAGTGCTACCTCTAATTAGCACAAGAAACATTCCATATTAGCATACAAATAAAATGTTGCCAAAAAAGATCCTCTATAAAAAGAAATAAATAAAGTATATACAAGACTTCAGGTCTCTGACGAAGGTGCTGGCTTCACAGCACTGAAACGCGCGTCAGACGTTTTATTTGTATTATTTTTTCACTTACGGGCACTTAACACATATCACGGCATGATACTTAGCTTGCCTTATAGGGTTTTCTATGTTTAATTTTTGTTTAATCTAGTCTGCTGCACTTTTTGCTTAGAAGTGTATATGGGAAGGGAGAGATTGGTTATTGGTCACTGCAAATTTGATATGCAGTATATCTCTATTACTATACCATCTACATTCCTTTACCTTCTCATAACTATATACTCTATACTTTATCTATCTGTCTGTATCATTGAGCATTCTAAGCATCATGACATCTATACATAATACTCTTTTATTTATTTCCATTAGACATATATAGAGAGACAAGACAATATATTATATTTTATGTAGATAGCATTGTGGTTACCCACTGAGCCAGATATATTAAAGCTCATAGTGGATACTTGATATAATCCAATATCTATATATTTTACATATATTGTGGAGCATTTAGGCACTTTATTTTTATTTGTATTGTATAACCCTCACCTTTTAGGGATATCCTAATATTATTTAAGCATTTTCGTTTAGACTACTGTATATCTCCAGGATACACAGCGAGTCACAATTTTCTTTGAGATTGTGATAAGCATTGTGTTTTTCTTTATATATTTTTCTCTATTCCTGGGGTTAAGCCCCGTGAGACCCCTGGAGTCTCTTTTTTGGTACTTTAGCTGGTTTTTCGCAATTAGAGCACCAACACAAGTAGCTGGTGTTCAGTTGCGAATTATCAGTATATATAGACATTCTTATCAAAGCTTCCAAAGTTTCAATTAAAAGAGAGTTTATGAAAAAGGAGCTAATGGACATCCTGTCTAGTGCCATTAAAGATTGTAAATGTAGATGACCTATACTTTTTGCAGTTGCATAAACATGTAATGCCAAAAGTTAAATGTATCCTGTTTTCGGTCTTCTCATCATCTAAAACCAGAAAAGCCATTGACTGGTATCTGTATTGAATCACTGAAATTAAATCTAATGGCTTACAAGAATTGTGCTCTCCCAATCTGCATGTTATAAAACCAGATCGAGCTGGATGCATTAGATCACCAATTAAGATTTTCACCCTACCTGCCAGAATCTTTGGATATATATTGATATCAATGTTAATAAGAGATATAGGTCTGCAGTTTGAAATAATACTAGAATTCAATCCTGTTTTGGGAATTGGACGAATAGAAGACAATCCAGCTGGAAATACACCAGTTTCTTCTAAACTGTTAAAACGTATGACCAAAAGAGGAGAGATCAACGGGTCTGCATTTTTATAAAAAAGAGCTGCATAGCCATCAAGGCCTGTGATTTTCCCTCAATTAAGCTAGCAGTAACTCCCTTGACCTCAGAAATGGCTTAATTTCTTCAGTTAACTTAAATTTATCCAAAAACTGTTTAATACGAGAAACAGAGGGCTGAGTAGATGTAAGATTATAAAGTGAGCTATTGTTGTGCCTAATCATTAAATTCATGAAGCACCA
Organism: Pelobates cultripes; assembly: GCA_933207985.1. Classification (NCBI taxonomy): domain Eukaryota; kingdom Metazoa; phylum Chordata; class Amphibia; order Anura; family Pelobatidae; genus Pelobates; species Pelobates cultripes. The sequence goes on from OW240913.1 coordinate 106,243,855, forward strand.
ATATCCAAAACGTAATAATCAATACCTAATAAGGTTTATAGTGATATTGGCGGGCACACAACCCAGTTCGGATAGAGTACATTGAGTTATAGGAAAGAGAAATCACACAGAGATCAAGTTGAATATAAGAATTCACACTACACTTTATTATCCAAAAAGGGATCTAAGCAAAGTAAGTTTTACTCTCATTTAAGTAGTTGCATGCATTTAATTCAAACAGCTTAGTATCTAGATATATCAGCTTAAGTATACATCACCATTACAGAAGCTTGTTTGTCTCCTTGCCTCACATGACTGGGGGGAACACAGGCAGTCACTCTGAGAGACCCTCTCTTCTGGGAACAGCAGAAACCAGTAACACGCTTCTGCATTACAGGTGGGTAGTTCTCCAAGGGAGCGCCAGATTCCCTTAGTCTTATATACCTGTCTTCAAGGACAGTCAGTAGTTCCTTATCAGTGCAGCCCAGCAAAAGACCTTGATACAAGCAGCTGGATGGACCTGGCAGTTGGCCAGACTGTTCAGGACCACCAGAACTTATGCCAAGTCTTGTGCGGTTAATTATCTCTTATCTACAAGCTTTCTTTGTACTGTTCTAGAGATGGCAACATAAGTTTCTTAAACAGCTGTAGCGCTGTGTCAGCTCTTAATAGCTGTGGCATTAAGGCTTCAAGCCTGCATCTACTAATTGTGGTCTTCAAGCCTGCATCTAGTAATATGTGCTATGTGTGCTTATATGCTTACCGGTGCCATCTTAACTATCTATAAATGTTTGAGTTGTTCAATAGTGATCAATCAATCATACTTAATTAATATGAAATATTATCACAGCTATAAAAACCTCCAAAAGCTTCAGACATTTGGGAATTGTCTAAAAAAGATTCTGTTATCCACCACGTATTTATTGGTAAGAATTTTGTTAACTTTATTATTATAATACCATTTTTGTCAAGTATTAAATATTATTTTATTAAGCTTGTTGACTCATGAATCGTTGATTTGAATTTGGATTCTAATTATTTCAGCAACTAGGGTTGGTGTAGGATGAAACTTGTTCTGTCTCTCTAAATTAGCTAACTTAATATATAAATCTGAGAGGGGTTAACCATATTATTTTCTTCTATAAGCATCAGATTAATCAAGTAGTCTCTAACTGAGTCCCCATAAAGCAGAATCAGACACTTCCCAATTATCATTGTTATAAGAATTGCTGCACTTGTTTACGTAAATTATGTCTAGAAATATCAGAAAATATCTGAAATTACATTAAACGTAGTAATTCACTAATGAGATCTTAAATTGTAGTGGGGGTTATTCTCAATGGTTATATCACCAATTTGAGAAGAAATATATATTTTTAAACAATCGTACTTGATAAAAAAAGCATCAATTCTTGAGTAAGAAAAGTATCTATTGGAATAGTATGTTTAATCTCTTTCAGCTGATGCTGAGTCCTCTGTAGATCAAACAGATATATATACACATATATATATATATATATATATATATATATATATATATATATATATTAAAAAACAGATATATAAACAGATATATTTATATAAACATCACAAATTTATCCGCTATAGTTTTTATTCTAATATTTACCTTTTTACCTTTTATTAACCTTTTGTCTAAATTCACGTCCAAAACACAGTTCATATTTCTCTTCATAACCAGAATATCTTTAAAAATTCTTTGATCTTTCAATCAGAGAAATAAAGAATTTGGAATGAAAATATTTATAGTGTATAAATTAACCAGTGTAAATCATTATTGATCTTAAATGCTAAGAGGACGTATCTACAGTATGGAACTGATTCCTGGAATATATAATCAAATTTAACCTTAAGAGAAATAATAGCAACCCCTTTCATTTCCTATGTTTCAAATTAGATATGTATAAAATAGGGAATTTTTCATACTTCCAAAAAGGTGAGCGCTTTTCACTCCAGTGAGTTTCTTGCGTAAAGCAAATGTCCACTTTCTCATTTATCAACAGATCATGTAGATAAGCTCTTTTTGTGAGGAATTTAAACCTTTGGCATGAATAGTCATAGTTTTCACATTCACTTAAATTAAGAGTTCCCCCCATAATGTCTGTAAACACCTAGGCAAACATTAATTCTGATATCAGTCTCCAAAGTATAATCCTCTTACAAACATACATACAAGCCATACTTTCAAGTTCCCTGAAAGACTAACCGTTTATCTTCTAGAAAACAAGAAGCTGCAAAAAGAAACAAATTAACAAAAACAGTGTACACTCTTGTGCGGGTGATGGAATCAGGGTGAAAATTTGAGTCCCCATTTTAGAAAAAAGAAAGATACTTTGTTTACTTTTATGTTATTTAATTACTGTAGCACTTATGTCCTAAACCATCCAATCATTTGTTTATTGTAAGTTTTTATTTTTTTTGTGACAGTGGTTTGCATATCTATATCCATGGATTGTTCTCTGCTATATTCCACAGAAGAAAAAGTATTTAAAATATCTGTCTTGCTTTGATCATCATTTACTATATCACACCCATCTTTGAGTTTAGTGAGCCAGTACTGTGTGTGTGTGTGTGTGTGTGTGTGTGTGTGTGTGTGTGTGTGTGTGTTTTAATTTATAAATGTAAAACCACTTTGGAGTTGGTTTGCCTCTAATGTGTTATCAGTTTGCCACTTTCTAGTTTTGTCCACCCAATGTCCTGTGCAAGCATTGCTAGCATCCTTATAGTTTATATATGATGTCATTGACACATTTGGTTTAAATGTTGAGAATGCTTTGATAAAAAGTATGCATATAAAAAGGTCATGATATCATCAGGGGCGTACCTAGAGCATTTGGCACCTGGGGCGGATCCTGTGCTTGGCACCCCCCCTCCAACCCAAAAAAAAAAAAACCCTGTAAAAAATGTTAAAGGTTTTCTTTCTTTTTTTTTACAATTTGTAAACTTTGCAAAACCGCTGTCAGCCCCTCCTACAAAACCCTTGTCCTGCCCCGCCCCTCCTACAAAACCTCTGTCCTGCCCCTTCTACAAATCCTGTACTGCCCCGTCTACAAAACCCCCGCAACCCCCTTCCACAAATCCCCTGCTTATCCCCCCTTATAAAGACTCCTGTCCCAATACAAAACCCCCGCCCCCTTCTACAAAATCCCTGCAGCCCCACACACACATTTACAGGCAGACAGTCACACACTCAGTTACAGACAGACAGTCACACACTCAGTTACAGGCAGACAGTCACATACAGTCACAGGCAGACAGTCACACATACACATTTCCTCCGTGCGGCCAGTTTATCAGCTGTTTGCTTGTGTGAGCTGTACTGGCCGCACGGCACCCTAACTACCATGGGACACTGTGCGGCCACAGCTCACACAGCCCCCTCCAGCCAGGGCCGGTGCAAGGATTTTTGCCGCCCTAGGTAAAAGTAAAGTTTGCCGCCCCCCCCCCATGTGACATCACAATGCCCCACCCATATGATTTGCCATGTTCACTAACGCCAGTGTGCTGCAGTGCCGCGGTTTACATTAAAAGGCCTGCAGGGACAGGTTATAGACACCAGAACCACTACATTAAGCTGAAGTGGTTCTGGGGACTATAGTGTTTCTTAATGTGAGGTAAATTAGAGCTTAGTGCCACGAATAATATACTAGATTGCCTACTTACAACCAGATGAGGATGATGATGGGCTCTAGCTGCAGTCTGGCCCCACTGGTCTGGTGCAGAACAGGCTCTCTGGAGGCGGTTTGTAACTGTGGTCACAAAAATCAATGTTCTGGGAGAACGGGAAGCAGCTCCATTTTTTGGGGGTCCTTTACACAGCTCAAGGTCTGGGTCCCAGGGTCCACCTTCATGTTCCACCAATGAGTTTGTTCACAGGGGGTGGAGTGTGTAGGGGATGTCCTGATATGTGTGTAAGGAATGCATTGTGTGAAATTGTGTTTGTATGTGTAAGGGCTGCAAGGTGTGTTTCTGTGTATGTATGGGATGCATTGAATGTGTGTAAGGGGTGCATTGAGTGTGCGTAATGAATGCATTGTGTGTTTCTGTGTGTGTAAGGGATGCATTGTGTGTAACGGTTGCATTGCTTGTGTATGTGTGTCTGTGTGTGTAATGCATTGTGTGTTTTTCTGTGTGCAAGGGGTGTATTGTGTGTATGTGATGAATGTCAATCTCTCCTCCCGCTCCAATTTCCTTCTCCTCCTCCCAATTTCTCTTTCCCCCCTCCTAATATCTCTTCCCCCCTCCTAATTTCAATTTCTCTTTCCCCCCTCCTAATATCTCTCCCTCCCTCCAAATTTCTCTTCCCCCTCCTAATTTCTCTCTCACCCCCTCTCTCCTTTCT
>OW240913.1:106248293-106329588 GCA_933207985.1 Pelobates cultripes
CCCTTTTCTCTTTCTCAGCCCCCCTCATGGACGCACCGCCCGGTCAAAGCTGCAGTCGCCTGAGGCTCTCTACAGAGTGCTCGGGCGGCTGCAGCATGGGAGTGCCGGCGGGGCTGGTCATGGCACCCCCCACCCTGGTGGCACCCGGGGCGGACCGCCCCCTCCGCCCCCCCTTAGTACGCCACTGGATATCATGCTGTCACTGCAGCTCTCATAGATGCTAAAGGTAGTACAGGCATATAACATCAAAACAATGTAGCGCACTGAGATTACATAAATTTTCCGGCAAGAGAGAAAAAAAAATGTTCGGAAAATATCAATATGCTGTACTACCTGCAACTGCCAGATAGGGGAGAGACCACGCAGAAGACTACCCCGAAAAAGAGTGTGAAAGCCCTGGACGCGTTTCACATCTTCCTCAGTACTTTCTTAACATGGGCTTACAATGAAAAAATATTATGAAAAATTTGTTGGTGTAGATTGGAATAACCATATTAGTCTAGTAGACAAGATGCTAAAATACCAGAGTATTGCAGTATGCAATGATACTTTTTTTTTTTGGACTTACATAATACTTAAAAGACAAGCTTTTGGGAGTTTTCCTCTCTATCTCATGTCTTAATCAATGTTGGTCAATCTGATAGAGTTTAACACTTAAAACACCTAAAGTTAAATAAACGGAGGGGGGTTAGTAGGAGTAGCCAGAAAAGGTAAATAAACAGAGGAGAGTTAATAAGCTAGTAAAAAACAACAACAACAACAAAAAACCCAGGAGAGCATGGCATACAAATATAAAGCTGCATATATGAGTGTGTATGTGTGTATATATAAATATGTATTGATCAAATAAAGGTGAAGCAGGAGTATTGAAAAAGAACTATATAAGACATTAAAATGTGTTTATATAAAGTTTTGGTTGTGTGTCATAAAGCCAACATCTATATTAAGTGGTTTTGAAATGTGTGATAAATTTTAATGTGATGATATTGTCAGTGAAAGTGAAGTTTTTTTGCATTTTTCACACACAAACGGCACTTTCACTGATATTATTGCTGTGATCCATTTTACTGTTCTGATACACTAATATTTGTGCTCAGCAAAGTCTCCTGAGTATAACAGTACCCCATATGTAGAGGTTTTATAGTGTTTGTGAAAGTTACAGGGTCAAATATAAGGCTTGATTTAACTTTTTTTTTTTTTTATTGAAATTTGTCAGATTGGTTAGGTTGCCTTTGAGAGCATATGGTAGCCCAGGAATGAGAATTAGCACCATGATGGCATACCATTTGCAAAACAAGACAACCCAAGGTATTGCAAATGGGGTATGTTCAGCCTTTTTTAGTAGCCGCTTAGTCACAAACACTGGCCAAACTTAGCGCTTTTTGCATTTTTAACACACAAACAAATATAAATGCTAACTTTGGCCAGTGTTTGTGACTAGGTGGCTACTAAAAAAGACTGGACATACCCCATTTTGAATACCCTGGGTTGTCTACTTTAAAAAAATATGTACATGTGAGGTGTGATTCGGGGATTTATGACAGATAACGGTGTTACAATGTCACTATTGATAAATTTAAAATATATATATTGAAACATCAATTTCCTACTTGTATTTATAGGCCTATAACTTGCAAAAAAAAGCAATGAAGCATGTAAACACTGGGTGTTTTTAAACTTGGGACAAAATTTTTAATCTATTTAGCAGTTTTTTTCATCAGCTTTTGTAGATAAGGAAAAGATTTTTCAATTAAAACTCCAAAAACATGTTTATTTTTACCATTTTTTATTATTTAAAAAAATATATATATACGACATGATACAAATAATGGTATGTAAAGAAAGCCCTTCTTGTCCTGAAAAAAACAATATATAACTTGTATGGGAACCGTAAATGAGAGAGAGAAAAATTACAGCTAAACACAAACACCACAAAAGTGTCAAAACTGCTCTGGTCCTTAACGTACAACATCGCAAAAACAGGCCGGTCCTTAAGGGGTTAAGGAGCATTTCCCATTTTAAGGGCAGATTTTATTTTGTTTAGGTATTGTCCTTTCCTTATAGCCCTTTTGCCTAAATGTGTCTTGTGTCAGAGCAAATGCGGTGAAATCTGATAGCCTGGCTGTAAATGAAACCTTGTTTGGTTTGATGGGGATGATAGCTGGAATTGTGGAGGTAGCTGTACCTGTCTGTGGGGTCTGTGTACACAGATGAACAAAGAATTCCATTGGTGACATGTTCATGCAGTCCAAGAAGCTCACACTGTGATTTTAGAAGTTTGTTTTAATGTTTATTGATGGGTGGAATAAATTAATTGATTTATGGAAGTCTACATGGCTTTCTTCTCCTTTTGTCCATATTTATATTTATCAAGGAAGTCTGTGCTGTCCTGAATAAAACTCTCAGTCTTGATGATTTCTTAGGCCAGATATATGTAAAATGAGTGTTCCCATACCTGCTATAATAAGATATAAGGTATTCAATTTATTGTCTGTTATTTACATAAGTTATTTAATAGAGTGCAGTTCAGTAGCTTACACTAGGCCTCTGGATTATATTAGATTTTCACTTTAAAACATTAAACATTTTTGGGGGGCGGAGCCTGACTAGCAAGCGGAGCAGTCGCATGTCTGATGGGCTCCCACTACACTTGCCAATTATATGGAAATATTCAATGACACTAAGCTTGAAATTATGCCGGGGTATGCCACACAAGCCAGGGGCATCCCAGTGAATTATCTGATACCCGAAGTGACAGTACTCCATGATCGGGCACAAGAGACAGCAAGCTGCGGCCTGAGGTGGACAGAGCTGGGGAGAGACGACTGCTCTCTTCACCCACACACCGGAGCCACAGATCTCCTACCCCCCCCAGGACCAGTGGTGGTGATCATGGTCCACTCCCTGAAAGCAACTGGGCTAGAGAGGCTACAGGCAGCAGGGCCAAACAAGCAGCCTACCAGAGCAGAAGCTTACACAATGGTGGACGTCACGTGCACCGCCAAACGCAGCGACGAGGGGGCCGACACCCTATCAAGACTTAACGCCATATTCGATGCCTTCTGGGCAAAAATGGCGAGCAGGGAGAGGCAGGCGGAGATGGAGGCATACTCACATACAGAAACGACTGCACAGCCCGCCTACAGACGAGCAGCCATACCGCCGAAAGGAGCACGGAGACAGCGCCATAGAAGGAGACCTTTCCCGACAAAAAGGAAATCCAGACGACCGCATGAGATGGCTACGCCACACCGCACATCACGACAGGACCCCCTTAAGGGCCTAACTATTTTTATATTAATTAGACCATCTTAACCCACATGTTCAGCAACATAAATCTGGCCCTCGAACTGCCACTAATAGAATGCTTCTAGGATAAGCTCTAGGGGATTTTATCACCAATGATGGCTCCTAACTAATCACTCACACTGAAGCATGCAAACTTATAATAGGTCTTACTTTAGTTAAACATCGATCTTAGCCACATGTGAAGATAACAATGTCGACTCACATATAGTGCATACCACCAACCTATGCTGTTAACTGTTTATGTATCACGCATGCACTGTTCAATTACCATTCCTACATTAATCTCAAAAATGTGCTGCCATTTAATGCCATGATATTGTTTATTCTGTGAAACTTTAGCAATGTTACATACTGTATAACGTCTCCTAGCTTGTATACACATAGTTTAACTCTTAAATGCATTACCTCAATTACCTACTGCAATATTGCAAATCGTGCTTACACACTATGACTACGATAACATAGCAGAATAGAATTGATAACTAAACGTTATTATAGCTCATTGTATTTAGTTAATCTTATTTCTTCATTATATCTGTTTAGTTAAGCATGTTTAAAAAACATAAAATTGTGCGAATTCTCATGCCATTATCCAACTGTCTTGAACCTTGATACACGCTGTTGTGGCGACCGTTAAATATACACAATGGTATTTATGTGTGAATGTTTTAATATGTGCCACTACACATTGATTTTAGAGTGTTTTCTGCTAGATTTTTGGTAAAGCGAATTATGAGTTTTTATATAGATACATAGGCTAAAAAGATACATGTGTCTATCAAGTTCATACTTATATGTATATCTTGAGAAAAATTAAAATATGAGGCATTTCTGTGCTTTTCGTGTGATATTTATATGTATGCATTTTTATATCAGTATAGCTAAATTGAAATAAATATGTTGAATATGTTTTGCTCTTAATTTATATTTACATTAATATGATATGCAGTACCATATACTGTAATCCTATGGTAAACTAAATTTCTGTCTTTTCTCACAGAACATCTATCTAAATTTGCTTATATTTAGTACAGATCATTATTAAATTCCACGAGTGAGTGAAGTTCGTTTTGTTTTTTTGTGTGTCAAAAATATGTTCGTGTATTCTGAAATACACAATGTATGATCAGTGATTGATTATGTTCATTACCTCGTATACTTCTTTTACTTGAATATTGAACTGAAGTTATGGTTTTGAAGGTTATGAGAAAGTCATACTACTGTTTTTAGCAGTGAGAAATGCAACCCAAATTCAGTGTTTTATTCATGCATAGCTTATCATAATTATGGTATATAACTGCTAGGCTATAACTACATAATTTATTTCTTGAATAAACGTTTTAATAATATTAATTAGAAACTAATGTAGTAAATACTAATTTACCAGTGATGAAAAATTGGCTATTTTTTTTTTTTATAAATTGCAATTGACTAGGGAAAATAAAGCAAATGATAAGTAATATTAAAAGTATAAAATGTAAGCGCTACTTTAAAGATTAAAGATCGTTTAGCTATGTTAGGTAGCATCCCATCCTATAAATAAAATGTAAAACCTCGGCACTTTTCCTAGGATACTTATATGGGTGTTGAGTTGTAGGTTAACCACTAGCCCCAAAAATCCAGTAAAGAAAAATCAGTTAAAACAGCAATACCAAGGATTGTTCCAAATTAAATATTTTCTTTCTATCACAGCTGGCCCCAGGAACATTTCAACAGACGTGGTCTTTGTTTTTATTTATTCCAAATATAAAAAATACATGATTTTCACATAATGGTGATTAGATAATAACTTAGCACAAATAATACAATCACAAAGCATCTTAGCATTTTCACATAAATCCTATTAACACAAAATCTATACAACATTCTATAAACACTTCAAAAATAAAAAGAGCTATAACAAAAAATGTTACAATATAACGCTATGCAAACAAGATCAGACTTCTTTCTCACTACTAATCGCATATTTAAAATTCATCAGGTTCTAACCTGTAATTCCACTAATGTTATATACCTCCTCTGGTGCCCATGTGGTCTGCAATACATTGGAATGACCACCAGGGCATTTAAAACCAGGGTTGCGGAGCATGTGGGTAATATCCAGAGGGGGTATATGAAACATAGTGTATCAGCACACTTCACTGAGAAACATGGTGGGGATCCTTCCTTGCTGTCGTATACTGTCATCTTCAAGAAATTTAAGAATTGTAGGGGTGATAATAATGTTAAAGAGCTAGCGAAGATAGAGGGCAAGTGGATTTTCGATGTCAATACCCTATCCCCAAAGGGATTGAATTTAGATTTTGAGTTTATACATTTTTTATAGAATTTATATATTGTTTATAGTATTTATTTCATTTCAACTATCAGGTTTAGAAGGTTATACTTGCTTTCTGTCTAATTGTTATCTATGTATGGGGTTCCTGACGGCCGAAAAACTGGAAGTGACGTCACCTGCTAAACCGGAAGTGACGCGACGCCGGTACGAAATTGGATCCAGGTGAATGGGACAGATAGGACTTATAAAAGAAGACCCAATAGGACATGAAGACAAGCACTGGAGGAAGGCTGTTAGCCGAAACGTGTCTTCTTCAATCTTCTGCATTTGTAATTTGCTATTTTGCGTGTATTTTTGACACTCTGGGCTACTATACAGATAGGGGTAAGTGGAATTCCAATTTTGCTTTATATATATTATTGTCTGTTTTGGGTTCCACCCCCATAGCGCCCAGTAGTGTATACACTTTTATATATTTTTATTCAATAAATATATTTTGCATTTAATTTTTGGAGTCTCATCTATTTGGATCACCTGGATCGTTAGCCAGTTATTGGCACCCCTGAGCCTGTCTTACAGAGCCTGGCACGGCTCTGGAGAATGTGAGTGAGAGTCATACACCTATCTATTACTCATTTATCATCATACAGTTTGCACTATGTTGTTGTTTTTTTTCTATTTTAGTTTATACCCCAATCAAGTTCTACGCTGTTTGCATTACAGTCAAGTTCTATATTGGTAATATTACTCATTTTTGTTGTGATCACATTGGGGAGGTGTATATACTGGTATTTGTTTCTTTTTATTCTTTCTCAACTACCCTAACTATTCTTGCATATTTCGGTGTCCTATTAGTAAAAATGTATTTATTCACTTATGATGCCAGCTGTGGCTTTTATACCAATTGTAACAAATCAGAATTAAAAAAGGGCCTATTACATCCTCTATAACTTGATATCTTTCAAAGGTTCTGCTTCTCAAATACTTCAGAAATGTTACTGTCATTCTGTGATTATTCAATCACTGAATAGATTAATGATCAGTGGGAGATTTAAGGAGAGTCTAAACATGAACTTGGAATAGTATTTTGTCAAGGACTTGGGATAGTCTTTTAATAGCTGAAATAAAAATAAATCTGCCTGAGCTTATATTCAATTAGTGCCCACTGTTTTTCTATTTGTTTGGATTGCCTTGGAATGTATCCACTTATGTCCGATAGGACTTGGATATTCCTCATTTTATTTTGTGTTCCTTCTCTATTTTACTACAGTTAATAAGGGGGACATTTTATGGTGCCAGATGATTTTAAATTGTAAAACTTTTAAACCTGAAGCAACTGAAATTACCAATGGTTCAGCTGTTTGCTACAGGATTCATGCTTGCCATTTAATGTCTTCTTTCTACTTTCATCTTTTTTTCTTCAACTCCATAAAATGGCAAATAAAAATCTGTATTGTCCCATCAAACTCTGAAGATTTATAACACAAACCAGATCACAAAAAATAACAGCATAATATTATTATTATTATGTTATTTACATAGCGCCATCAAATTCCACAGAGCTTTACAATGGGTGGACGAACATACATGTAGTTGTAACCAGACAAGTTGGACACACAGGAACAGAGGGGTTGAGGGCCCTGCTCAATGAGCTTACATGCTAGAGGGAGTGGGGTAAAATGACACAAAAAGGTAAGGATAGTATTAGACTAGTGACAGTTGCAGAAGAGGAATCAGTCGGGAGCTATTAACAGTTTAATTTATACGCTTTTATGAAGAAGTGGGTTTTTAACGTTTTTTTGAAGGAGTGGAGACTGGGTGAGCATCTAACGGAGGAGTGAAGCAAGTTCCACAGGAACGGTTCAGCCCTCGAGAAATCTTGAAGGTGAGCATCAGAGGTGGGAGTACGGACAGAAGATAGACGTAATGTGAGCCTTAGCTTAAAAGAACTTTACCATTAATTTAGTTTTTTTTTGCAATTTATTTATTTTAATTTAAAAGTTACACTGGAAAATGTGGACTTTTATTTGGTCTTTTATGGGGCTGAAGAATGAGGATGGAAGAAGACATCTAATGGTAAGTAGATTTTTTTTTTAAGTATTCGTTTTATTTGACCCTTTCACTGTTATTAGGTTGAAGGATGTAGGTATTTTTTTTTATTGGTGTGGGAGGTGGCAAGGGACTTGTACACCCCTAACTAACCAATGAGAGAGATATTGGTATAATTGTTGAGGGTGGCATTGCAGCTCCACTAGTTGCCCATGCATGTTGGACTAGGAGGGACATTATCAATATTATAGATACCACCCACTGCCCACTAGGTCGCCCTGGGTTAAGCAAATAGATCTCCCACCTGCTGAGCACAGGTGGGAACCAAGGGGGGACAAAATGTTCCCCCCATTCATTTTAATTACAGCCCTCACTTGTGGGCTATAGGTGAAGACATAAGGGAACACTATGTCACCCCATCATTATTATGTATTTACAGCTGGACACAAGCTTTACCTCTATTTAATTCATATACCCACCTTGGGGGCATTGTTCTTTAAATGGAAGCCCACACTTGATACTTATGGTGGGGGCATGGTTTGATGTATGTTAGAAACTTTTTGCTAGTTATTTATTACAGTGAGCAACTAGTTGCTGCTTGCTGTTTAAAAGACATATCCCCACTCACAGCATAGGATATGTATAAAACTCCCTTGTGCTAATGTCCTCCTTAGGCTTATTTTTATTTTAACTATTTAATGTGGGGTTCTGCATCGAATCATCAAGATTTGGATAGTAATTAAACAATTGGCTTATGACGTGTAAAATGCATTGGTATTTTTTGATTTCAATGTTTCTTCATTCTAGCAGCTCCTCAACTGCTAGTCTGTCATGGCAGCTTAAGGTCTGAACTAGATTCTGTTTTGGAGAAAATCCCAGTAAAGCAATGATTATTTGTGAGAAACATTACTCAGCACCACCAAAATCAATGTACAATAGATCTGGAGAAATGAGATCTTCACACAAACAGCTTCAATAAACTGAATCCTGTCAGAGATTGATAGTCACATTCTGCGCATTCAAAACAGCAACCTGTACATCAATATCAAACAAAATACCAAATTTTTCTTCTTTATACCTGAGATAACTACAATAATTGGCATAATATAGCTGCAGCGTATCTTACCATAGTCCTCTTGCAAAGGGTTAATACACAATAGTTGTAATACAGAGAGTCTAAAAGGGTTTAACTTTTGACCTCTAATTATATGCATTTCCAGATTTAGATAATATATTAGAGCCATATTACAATTACTACATTGAAATTTAAACAAACGTAAAAAAATAATAATCAGTAAATATAAAAGAATAATAAAAAAAGCTTTTTAAAAAACAAAAACCTGTTGAAATGCATAATACTAACCATTATTTCTGAAGTCCTGTAAAAGTGCAAACCCATGCATTACACCACTCAAGTCTCCATATCTGACTTTTATGCATCCTGGTTAGTGCGGGCTGTCCATGCCGAGTTCCACCATCATCCTGGTCCCTGAGGAAAAGTCTTTGAGTGGATGGCACTATGCAACTCACGTAATGCGCATACAGTCATAAGTACATACCACATCAGTTTCACACCGTCAAACAACTCTGCAAGCATTTTTGATGCTAGACACTGTAGCTCCACCCATTTTTATGATGTGATGATGTCACAAATGTTATGACATCATTGATGTGATATTGTGTCATTGCTGATGCCCACTCATGCTTTGGTGGTGTATCTATCAAGTAAACACAAATAGTTATACTTAAGTATATAGGAGCACAAAACTAGGTACAGACTGAAGATTGTTTGTGAATGTGACAAGAGCAATCTCGCCACATTGCATTGGAGAATCCTTGTTGCTCGCCTGTTGCCTTTGGATTATGGCCCCATGTTAAAAGGCTTGATTTTCCCCTGCAAAGACAAGAAAGCAGGGTCATTTGGTGCTTGCCCTGTTTGAGCAGTGATACCCCAGATAGCTATGCCATGGAGCCCATTCGTATAATGAAAGACTATGGGAAAGACTTTGGCTCCATGGCAATTGAACTGTATGTGTGTGCTCTGAGCACCATTCAGTAATAATGTGCGCTCAGACCTAAGCTATCTGGGCATATGTTGCATGTCTGTATTTTATGTCATAAATTAAACCTTGTGTATTTTATTGTATTTTACTGTCTTTTTGCTGCCATGTGTTCAATGGAGTTTTGCCTCTGTCTTTGGAGATAATTGGATTACTTCACAATTATCTCCAAGATAGAAGACTCTGTGGAACTGGTTTTGGGCAGAAAAGCCATGCTTCCTGTGGTCACAAAGGACTACGATCTATCATTTGAACCACTGGACCAATTTGTATGATTTTGACGTATGTTTGTATTTGGAGTATGCTGATGAAAATGTAAGTTTTATGTGAATGTGATGCATACTTTTCAAGTTATGAATAATGTGGAAAAATTTTATTTCTCTGCTTGTGCTAAATTACATTACCCATTGTGTAAGGTAATTGAATCACAAGCAGAGGGGAGGAATTTGCGTGGGAGTATCTGAGTGTATTGTATGTGTTTATTGGTTGTGTTCCAAAACCCTGTGCGTGGTACTAATGTGTAAGAATGTGTACATTAGCACAATAAACCCACAGCTCTGACTGTTCACTGCTTGACCCTCAACTCAGAGCTTTGTCTCGTTCTTGGGGGGATTTATTGTATGCTGTTCCAGTTTGACTGCTAGGAGTGTAAACCTATTCGTATGGTTTTTCCTATTCAGCTGTTTGCAGCATTCGTATGGTTTCCTGTTCGGCGGATTGGTGTTCTACAGTAGCTGTGCCTGCATCTCTGGAAGGGGAAGATCTTCTAAACGGCGGTTTAACCCTTTTATGCTGAGGGTGCCGTAACAGTGAACATAAGATTATTTGATTTTTTTTTTTAATTACTAAAGAATGATCTTATTTATTTGCTAAGATGGTATGCAGTGGGTAATTGTTTTACTATCAAGTAAACACCCCAAACCTATAAAAACTTTATTTTTGCATTTGTTCGGTGCTCTTGTGTTCCTTATTTAAGGATTTCCTGGTTTCCGGATTTGGATTTTCTAGCTACTTAGTAATCCATATTCCTTGGCCTGGCTTGGTGTATTGTCATTGTGTAGTTCTGGAATCCTTGACCTTGTTTTGTTATAGGCATTGTGTTAATTATTAAAATTAAGATTATAGGTACACTATGTTAGCATAATCTACAATTTTATTACATGACATGAGGCTTCCTATTTTGCATTTTTAACACTGTGGCAAAAACGAAAAGGACGAGTGCGAAGTCTGTCGAAAATAAAAGACTCTGAAGGTATCTTCTCTGATCCAATCCGCCATCCAATGAATATCAGATAGAGAGGCCCCCACTGTGAAGGCCCGAGAAGTGTCCGCCCCCGAATCGAGTGAGCCCCGAAACATGACTCCACTCCCACTAGGGATAAAATCCAACGTACCCATCTAGCCAATATGGTCGTAGTGACTGGCTTGTATGGTTTGGTATAGAGACCAGAAGTTGACCTGATCGTGAAGACCGAACGGGAGTAGTAACCTCCACGTAACAAAGCAAAGTGCTCATGACGCAGAGATGGGGAACCGCCGTGAAAAACGGGTATGACACGGATGAGGAGTCAGTCTTGGTTCTACGAGACACTGTGAAGGAAACATCATCTGGGGATAACGAAAATACTGAATATCAGCACTGTGGTAACAGATGCTGTAAAGAGATCATAGTTCCTCTCCATACACCAGCAGTTCATGGTATTTCATGCGGATATGTAGCTCCGTCTGGTACCTGGTTCCCACGAGTCCCATAGTAGGTCTCTAGTTGCTTGCAATAGGTCCACGACGGACCGGGCACTCCAGACCACTAATTCCAGATGTTCTTGTAAAATCAGTGGGTGAGATTCCCCTTTCATATTTGTTAGAAAAAGTGGAAATGATGGTAAGAGTAGTGGGTGATCCTGAGCTATTGCCAACAGGTCCGGGAACCATGCGTGACTCTTCCATCATGGCGTGATCAGTACCATTGAAGTCCTGAATACGCTGAGACGATGGAGAACCCTTGCCAACATCAAGATTGGTGGGAACGCATATGCTTCTATCGGGGGCCATGGTTGCACTGAGGATCCGGGAGCCAGCTGAACTATCTCGGTAGTTGAGAGTTCGTCCGTGACGCGAAGTGATCTATGTGTAGTCGTCCCCTGATCGCTCTCACCATGGCGAATACCGATGCGTCTAGGTGCCAGTCGCTACTGTCTCGCCAGTGACGACAGAACCAGTCTGCAGGGAGGTTGTTGATTGCCGGTAGGTATTCTGCTTTGATTGTAATGTTGCGGGGAAGACAGAAAAGGTATATGTCCCTCGTTGCCTCTGTCAGTGTCCGCGACCGGGCTCCGCCCAAGTGGTTTATGTATTGGACTGCTGAGATATTGTCCATGCGTAATTGTATGCAACAATTCGACATGTTCTTGGCCAGACTGCATATTGCAAAAGATCCCGCGATCAGTTCCAGGCACTTGATATGGAGGAGCTTCTCCTCTTCCGACCAGGGGCCTCCTGTGGAAGCTTGTGTGCAGTAGGCTCCGCAGCCCCAGAGGCTGGCATAAGATTCCAAGATGAAATCCGGGGTTGGTTCGAATATGGCGCTACCGTTCCAGGCTTCCATATGAAGGAGCCACCAGCGTAATTCCATCCATACCTCTGTGGGGACTGGTACCCAGTGATCGTACAAGTGTCCGGACTGTAGGTAGTAAGCCTTCAGTTGTTACATGGCCCAATAATGAAGCGGTCCCGGGAAGATCGCTTGAATTGAAGATGAGAGTAGTCCGACCACTGTGACAAGGAGGCGAAGGGGAATGATGTCTTTCTGGAGTACACGTCGTATCTCCTTTCGAATCACAGCTATCTTCATAGTGAGAAGGCGTAAGACACATGTTCTTGAGTCTATTTTGAATCCGAGGAATTGAATTACTCGGGATGGAGATAGTGCTGACTTTTCTCTGTTCACTATGAAGCCCAACAATTCCAGAAACTGCACTAAAAAACCTTGTTTGAGATTGCAGTCTGATGCGCTTTCGCAGAATATCAACATGTTGTCCAAATAGATGAGGCAGCGGATTCCCTTTGCCTGCAGGTGCACCATGACTGGCTTCAGAAGCTTCGTGAAGCACCACGGGGCCGAGCTGAGCCCGAACGGTAGACATGTGAACTGGCATGGGCGATCTTCCCAAGTGAATCGAAGGAATGTCTGACTCACATGTGTTATGGGGACAGATAGGTAAGTGTCCTTCAAGTCCAAGCATGTGAACCAGTCATATTCAAGAAGCAGATCTCGTAGGAAGTGGATACCTTCCATCTTGAAATGTCAGTACGCTACGAAGCTATTGAGTTGGCGTAAGTTGATGACAGGTTGGTGGTCTCCCAACTTCTATTTGACCATGAAGATATTGCTGAAAAAACCTGTATCATCTGGAACAAATGCCACCGCTCCTTTGTTGAATAGAGCTCAAATCTCTTTGTCTATGTGCGTTTTGTGGTCTTTCAAGGCCCAAAGAGGGGCTGGAGTGTTGTGAACTCTATTACGTAACCCCTTATCGTCTGCAGGACCCAGGCATCTGTGGAAATCCCCTCCCAGGTCTGTGAAAAAAGAGACAGTCTGCCTGCGGTTATATGCGAATGATAATGCATAGAGGGAGGTATGCTCAGCTGTGTTGAAACATTCACGTCCTCGGCTATGAGTCCTCTGGGAAGAAAGAATCCTCTTGATAAAGTGGCTCTTGAGGATGAGAAGAAGGGTTGCGGTGTATGATTTCTGGGGCATGTGGGCCAGAAGCGACTGGTGGCTCGACCTCTCTGCTGGCCAGCCCTGCCAAAAACTCCTCTGCTTGTTGCTGGGTTGTGTAACACTTGTTTGATGGATGTCTGAGCCATATAAAGGGTAGTGAACAAGTTAACGTGTTTCTGAAGTTCTGCAATGAATGATTCTCCAAACAACTGTCCGTACGTCAGGAGGCCCATTTCCTTCTTGCCTAACTTCAGTAGTTTGGAGTCCATCTTCAGCAGTGCCGCCTTGTGTCTTTCTGCGCATATGGCCACGTTCGTGTTGCCCAGCCTGCATATGGCCCATTGTATTAATTCCCTCACATCATGGGCATCCCCATGGGTGCCTTGGTTGAGGGCCAGGTCTGCAAAGTATAAAATCTTTGCCAGTGGACCGAGCATATCCAGTAACTTTTCCTGGGTTGCTTTCTCAATGCCCTTACGTGGGTCTTGGCCCGAACGGGACATAAACATCACCACCGTGGTGTCAAACTCCGGGGTGTGGGCAATCTTGTCTGGCATGGGAATTCTTCCTGAAGCCGGGCACATACTTCCTTCTCCATGGGTTTTCTCAACCAGAAGTGGATAAACTGTGCCAGGTGTTCTGTCAATCCCCACTCGGACGATCTAGGGTGTCATATTGTGTGAGGGTCAAAAATTAGCATGCCCTGCACATCGAGGAAGGCACTGTCCCCTAACATATCGGATGATTTGCAAGAGCCCCTCCTGTCAAAATGACAATCTCGGGCCGTTTCTTGGACGTAGTCCGTGTCTTCCCGTGGCAAATCCTGTCAGTCGTCCTCCTCTGATGGAGATTCCTCCTCCTTCCATTCGTCCATAATCTCAAGGAAGGGGGGAGTGATTGAGTCCTCGTCCTCAGAGTATGGGATATGAGGAGGAGAAGGGTTCCTCCTGGCGGCTGTATTTTGCATTTTGAGTGAGGCCTTGCCCCTAAATTTGAGAGGGCCCATGGCGGTGTCCCTCCAGAGTCCATTGCACGCTGAGTTGTCTATTTTGGAGTTCTCAGGGTCCCTGGCATCTGCGGTAGTTGAGGTGTCAATGCCCACCAATTCGGGAGAGTTGTGCACAAGCATCATGTCGATAGCTTTCTCTACCGAGGCTGCCACCATCGCATTTATCATTGACTCAAAGTCTGGAGAGGGTGGTTGAGGTGAATCGCTCATTGTGGGTGGTTGAGTTTTGTAAAGAGGAATGGTCAAGAATTACTCCTGACCGTTGTGCACGTCTGATCTGCAACTACAGGAATCATTTGGTTGAAGTTATTGCTGCCAAAGGAGGTTCAACCAGTTATTAAATCCAAGGGTTCACATACTTTTTCCACCGCACTGTGAATGTTTACATGGTGTGTTCAATAAAAACATTACAACATTTCATTCTTTGTGTGTTATTAGTTTAAGCAGACTGTGATTGTCTATTGTTGTGACTTAGATGATGATCATATCACATTTTATGACCAATTTGTGCAGAAATCCATATCATTCCAAAGGGTTCACATACTTTTTCTTGCAACTGTATGTATGTGTATGTATTGATGGTACCGATTCATTTAGGCACCTGTTTTAAGCAATGACCTCTGCAACTCTTTCCCCAACTCACAATCTCTCCTTCAACCCAATCTAGACATAGATTGTGTTTCTGGAGCCAAGGAAAACCGAGTATTATTGGACATGTAGGGGAAGATATAATTTGAAAAACCATTTCTTCAGAATGTAAGAAACCTACTGAGACAGTGATTGGTATAGTTTCGTGTGTGATGAGAGGTTGAGTAAGAGGTCTCCCATCAATAGCTTCTACTGCTATGGGTGTGTCTTTCTGCCTTAAAGGCAGAAGATGTTTGGCACAAAATTCCTTATCAAGGAAATTCTCCGCTACCCCAGAGTCAATCATGGCCTCACACTGAACAGTAGTTTTCTTACAAAACAGAATGATTGTTATAAGAAATATACATCACACCTAAGGTCGGTCCCCGAACGTGCCTTAGGTGTGCAAGTTTTCCGGTCGAGCCGGACAAGAAAATCTCTGATGTCCTCTTTTGCCACAATATAGGCACAACCCCTCGTTGCGTCTGTATTGTCTCTTCACCTTAGTCAGTTTGGTAATGCCCAATTGCATGGGTTCGGCTTCTGCAGGTGGAGCATGACTAACAGTCACTGGATTAGAGAAACGGGGGGCTATAGACAAGTTTGTACGTCTAGTACGCTGTTTGTTTTTCTCCCTCTCTCTGAGCCTGTTGTCAATGTCAATCATGTATGCAATAAAATCATTAAGATTAACCGGAAGGTCTCTGGCAGCGGTTTCATCTTGTATATTTTCCACTAAACCTTCCGAAAAAGCAGCCACCAAACCAATATTGGTCCAGTCAACCTCAGAAGCTAATGTCCTGAACTTGAAATTTATGGTGAAATCAGCTACAGAGCGGGTGCCTTGTTTTATTCTCATTAAGGCTCTGGCATCGTTTTTCTTTTCCCTTTGGCTCAAAAGTGGCTTTAAATGCCGTTAAAAATTCATTATAATCATGGGCAACTGGATTTCCACTCTCCCATAAGGGATTGGCCCAGGTTAAGGCCTTGTCTATTAATTGGTTCATAAGATAGCCAATCTTTGACCTATCTGTAGGGAAGGAACCAGGGGAAGCCTCGAAATGATATTCTATTTGGTTAAGGAAACCACTGAATTCTTTAGAATCACCTCCAAAATGAGGGGGGAAGTGAAAGGGTTATGGAGGGAGGTTTATATACTACAGGTGCAGGTATAGGTTGCGGAACTACAGGTGGTACCGGGGGTGCCTCCAGATAAGCAGTTCTCTGGAGCAAGGTCTGGAACGCTTGGACAAAATGATCTAACCTGTGGTCCATATCCTTCACCCTGTTCTCACAGGCTATCATATGTTTACATAGTTCCGCAGGATCCATGCCCCTGTCATAATGTCACGGCTGCTAGTGTGGTCCAACACACAGAAACTATGTAAACATATACATAAAAAAAGGAAATAAAATAAAAGTACAGAGAGTAACCCGGACCTTAGAATGGCCGGACTAATACGCTAGAGATAGAGAATGGTCAAAGGGAAAGCCGAGGTCAAGGAAGCCAGAAATACTCAGATACCATTTAAACAAGCCAAGTCAGGGTAACCAGAATTCAGAATAACCAGGGAAAAGCCAAGATCAGGATACCAGGAAGTAATATTCACAAAGATAAACACACTCTGGGGAACCAGGAACAGGAAACCACGACAGGGCAAGGAACTGGAGTGAATTAGGGATTTAAATATCCCTCTCTAGGCTCTGATTGGTCAGTGGGTGACCTCTGACCCCAGATCATGCGCGTGCATTGACGTCGTGATGTCACGTGCACGTTCGTATAATTTTGGGGGGTGGAGCCATGGATTGACACGACCTCATGGTCGGTGCCATCTTGGATTTCCCCGAGCGGCGTGGAGGAGCGGTTCCCGGCTCGCTGGTGCGGTCGTGCCTGTCGGGCACGGACGTACATGGCGGCGAGCCGGGGGCAGTGACACCCTGTAACTTTCCAAGACATGATAAAACCTGTACATGGGGGTACTGTTTTACTCGGAAGACTTCGCTGAACACAAATATTAGTGTTTCAAGACAGTAAAATGTATTAC
Source organism: Pelobates cultripes (assembly GCA_933207985.1). Taxonomy (NCBI): domain Eukaryota; kingdom Metazoa; phylum Chordata; class Amphibia; order Anura; family Pelobatidae; genus Pelobates; species Pelobates cultripes. The sequence continues at coordinate 106,265,395 of OW240913.1, forward strand.
AACGACGATATCGTCAGTGACAGTGACATTTTTTGCATTTTTCACACACAAATGGCACTTACACTGATGATATAATTGTTGTGATACGTTTTACTGTTTTGAAACACTAATATTTGTGTTCAGCGATGTCTCCCGAGTATAACAGTACCCCTCATGTACAGGTTTTATGGTGTTTTCAAAAGTTACAGGGTCAAATATAAGGCTTGCGTTTCAGTTTTTTTCACATTAAAATTCGCCAGGTTGTCTTTGAGACCGTACAGTAGCCCAGGAATTAAAATTACCCCCATGATGGCACATCATTTGCAATAGTAGACAACCCAGGGTATTGCAAATGGGGTATGTTCAGTCTTTTTTAGTAGCCACTTAGTCACAAACACTGGCCAAAATTGGCGTTCAAATTAGTTTTTTGCATTTTCAAATATTAACACTAACTTTGGCCAGTGCTTGTGACCAAGTGGCTACTAAAAAAGACTGGACATACTCCATTTGCAATACCTTGGGTTGTCTACTTTTGCAAATGGTATGCCATCATGGGGGTAATTCTTATTCCTGGGCTACCATATGGTCTCAAAGGCAACGTAACCAATCTGGTGAATTTCAATGTGAAAACACCATAAAACCTGTACATAGAGGGTACTGTTTTACACATGAGACATCGCTAAATACAAATATATGTATGTTACTGCAGTAAAAGCAAACAGTATTTTGACATTCACAGTTAAAATGTCACGTAGAACTAAAACAATTTTTAAAAAAATCTTATTTTTTCCCATTTTTTAAATATTTTTTTCATATTAAATTATGTTCCATACCTAAATATTTGATGTTAAATGAAAGCCCTGAATAAAATGATATATAATAAGTGTGGGTGCATTTAATATGAAAGAGGTGAATTACGGTTGGACAGACATATAGCGCAAATGCCAGGTTTTGTTTACAATTTGTTTTGATCACAACTTGTACATTTGGCTGCGGTCTTAAGGGGTTAACAAAAATGTGGACAAGCTGAACTGCCATATGGATTTTTATTTTTTATGGCCGAAGTGATTCAGCCCCCCAAATTTTTTTTTGCCATACACAAGTTTAACTAGCACAACAACCAGTATAGCATGGTGAAGTTATTATGGTGCTTACAGTGTTTCTTTAAAAAGATACTCAGGATTCTATACCACTTCAGCTTGCTAAAGTGCTTTAAATGCAAAGGGTATGTCCTCTTTTTTCATTTTCCAAAATGTAAAGATTTCAATATAAATTGGCACTTTTATAAAAAAAATGTTTTTTTTTTTTTTATAAATTAAACTTGTATTTAATTTGTTATTGTATTGAAATGGTTTGTATTAAGAGCATACCTACTAAACAGTGGTTTAGTTGCCTTTAAGATAAAATGCAGTTTTCTTTTTCAAGTTTAAATTAGTGACCTTCAGTTACAGTATACATTAAAGTAGACTTATTATGACACATGAATTAATGTGTTTTACGGTTTGTATATGCTTAAATTAATAACCGGTATATTTAGATCCTGTGTGTATTTCTAAATAAAAACCTAGGTTCAAAATAACTTTTTATTAAATTAGGAAGCCACAGAAACTTGGTCAGAAAACTGAAAAGAGTGATTTAGTACAAATTGCTGTTTGTAATTATATGCATTGTTTTATGGTATTGTACATTTCTTATGTTTGCTGATTATTTATTTTCAACACTAATGTGTTTATGTTTAGCTTGATGATGTCATGAAAAGTTTCCATTGCTTATCTAATGAGTGCAAACCCAAGGAGCTTTAAAAGGGTTAAACACCATCCCAGAAAATGGTTTAGTTAGATCCTAACAGATTCTTTTTGTTTAATAATTTGTATTTCAATGGCAAGCCATTGCTGGGAAAATATGTGAACATGTACAGAATTGTACAAGTATGAGAATGCTGTATTTTTAAATGTACATATACTTAATGGAGTAATGGGTATGTTTTGGAAAAGCAAATACACATTTGTGTCATAAAAATAAACATGATATACATATATTCACTTGTGGTTTAATGTGGCAGAAAAAAGTTCTCATCTCTATCACAATCTACATTTCAACCCTTAACAGGTCTTTTTCAAGATCTAAGATCTTGGCATATTGATTTTGCAAAGCCGGGTAGTTGGCCTGGACTCCCAAGGTGAGTGCAGCCTCTTGGTTTTATATATATATATATATATATATATATATATATATATATATATATATATATATATATATACATACACACACACATATATACATTATAGGGTGCTGCTGGGGCCTATTCATACAACATGCAAGATCAAGCGCACTCAATCGTTCACTAAACAGCAGTTTCAAGTCTCGCAGAATATAATAGTTTTATTTTAAAAAACCTCATCTAGGCAAACAATAATGGGGGTTTATTTACAGTATATGATCATACATTGCAAAAGCAATGAATAGACCCCAGCAGCACCCTATAATGTATGCATGTAAAGGTGAGTGCAGCCTCTTGATTTTATATATATATATATAAAAAAATTTTATTTTTTTTTTAAGGGGGGGTCCAGAGCTCTATTTAACCTTGACCTGCAGAGAGTCCCAGGAGGAAGAATTTCCCAAGTAAATGAATTAATCTCATAAGAGCAGGCATTAGGCTGCTAGAGTAAGACCTGCCAAAAATGGGGTACATTGACGTTGTGGCAGGCTTATGCAACATATGATCATATAATGTAACTAAACCCCATTATTTTTTGCCTAGATGAGGTGCTTTTGAATAAAACTATTACATTCTGTAGGACTTGAAATCACTGTTTAGTGAATGAGTTAGTGCGCTGGATATTGTATGTTTTTTTATATTTATTTCACGTGTATTTGCAGTGTTCATTTAAAGGGATATGGGGTATGTATGCGTGTCTTTATATATGTGTGTATATATATATATATATATATATATATATATATATATATATATATATATATATATACACACACACACACACATATACAAAATACACACGCAAATTCCGTGTATTTTCTTGTGTAGTTCATTCATGTTTGATAGTTATATATGATATATAGTGTGTCATTGTAAGACCTATATTAATTCAGCCGTGTTAAAAGTGCTTACTAAAAAACAGTAATATATATTGTTCTACAGCAAAACTTTAATATGTACATTTTATCTCCCATATTTCTCACATGCATTTGAAAAGCAATTTAAACAAATCCATTTTACTGCAAGGAAACAATTTGTGTTGCATGTGCATTGCTCCATCTGGTGGTAGAAACATGATTTAATTTTAAGGCACAAAAAGAAATGTAAATATATATATATATATATATATATATATATATATATTTGAGAAGTTGTATAATATTATTATTATTATTGTCGGCACTAGCATTTACAGAGCACCAACATATTTTGTGCACTTTGTAATTAAAATAGGGAATGTCTGACATGTAAGTTACATACAAATTAATATTAACAGAGATGAGGTGAAGAAAAAGGTCTATGCTGCCTATGAAAAGTAAGTTTACATACTTGGGAATGTGTGACACCATAGAAAATTATAAAGAGAGCAGAGGTCCAAAAATCTAAACGAGCCACTAATGTTTTGGCATTTAGCCTTTATCAAAGGAGGATACCCACATCTGTAAATCTACATTTATATATGCAAATATACAAAAAAAACATTGATTCTCCTGCAATACAACCCATACCTTAATGGCAGCCACCCATTAAGCTCTTCACTCTGCAAAGTGTGCACACACCAGAAGCATAAATATTCCCAATAAAAACAATCATATACTTGGTGAATGATGCTGTGCCTGATCTATGTTTAAATTCCAATGGTTACGTTAATTGTCACACAAAGCAATAAGCAAACATAGCCATTATATGGGACTATGTTTCAGGGCAAGCTTCGTCACCTAATGTAACACAATGGTTATATAAGTACAAATGTTGATTTTGGATTTTCGTGGATTTGTAAAAGCACTAATTATGTTATATGTACTACCTGATACAGAAAAAGGGGGATTAGTCAAATCACATGGAAAAACAGAGAATAAATTGCAAAATAGTAGAATGCCATGACATGGACAGTGAATCAACACAGTTGGAAAGGTTACTGAAGCTGTTCTTTTAGTTCCAATTACAACAAAGAAGCTAAGGTTTGTATACACCTGTAAGGCAGGGCTTGACAAATTTGCTTGAACTCTAGGCACTAGCTAAAAAAGTCAGGAGCCAGTTTTTTTTTAGAACTAGCAAAGCTTAATTTTCAATGACAAAATGCTATTCTTTTGAAATAGTTTTATTAAAGAATGTTTCAAACATTTTTAGAAAAAAATATAATAATAAAAAGTGTAATAATAATAAAAAATAAAAACAAAGGAAGGGAAACAGGAAAGGGGTATCAATTCAAAATTTTATAGCCACACAATATGTTTATGCTTATGATTATAAAACATATAATAAATAATCAGAACATATACATTAAAGGTACATTATAGTCACAGCTCAATGTAGTGGTTCTGGTGTCTATAGCCTTTCCCTGCAGGCTTTTCAATGTTAACACTGCCTTTCAAAGTCACAAGAGACACAAACAATCACTGACAGACACAGACACACACACACACACACACACATTCGCTGACAGACACACTCACTGATTTGACAAATACTCACAGATACACTCTCAGGCAGATAGACACACTCACTGACAGACACACACACTGATACTAACACATTCTCACAAATTTTCTCATACACTTACAAATTGTTTTTTTATTTTATTTTAATTTACATCCCCACAACCTGTGGGACAGCTGACTGCTGTCATCTTCTTGCTCGGCTCCCTCACATGCTTTTTTTGTGATACCTAGGTGACATCATATCCTGGCTCCTGGCATCACATCAGATAGCATCACTTGCAAATTGAAAAGCAAAACTACATTCATTACTGAGTGAATGATATACATTTTTGGCTGTATTATGTAGTATAGATTTCAGTCGTATCTCACTGAACAAACATATAGAATAAATATCCATTGTGCTTTGAAAAGAGATGACACAGTACCTGTTGACTGCAATACTTGAAAGCAAAAAACATCAGACACATACATGTTAATCAAAATTCTACAGAAAAAGCATTGTAGTTTGCAAATATTGTCTAGAAAACACATATACAAATATAGGTTTACATTTGACTATTTATTTCTATCTTCTATGCTATGCACCTGTGAAAAATGCATGTGTGATCGCAGATACAATTATTTCCCAGTGATTAATTAACTACTGTGTTTATGCTATTTAATAAAGGAGTCACCCAATTAAAAATTACAAAACAGAAAGTCAAGAAAGTGTTAGAAATAATTATTTCTAGTGCTAAAATTACTTAGACTTCACCCCAGGCAAAAACCTTTGGTGACATTAGTTCTCCTTCAGTGATCATATGGAGCATGCATTCACTAATTTCAACAATTCCAGAAGCCTTTTGCAGGCTGAAAAGAAGTATATTTTATTTTAATTAGGTAATTGGTTAAGGCAATTGCAGTCAATATATGAAAACAAAATCATCCAGTAAAGAAACTGAATAAAGTGTATTACCACACTAAGAAATTTTTTTAAAAATAATATATATATATATATATATATATATATAGAGAGAGAGAGAGAGAGAGAGAGAGAGAGAGAGAGAGAGAGAGAGAGCCACTTCAGTTACAGGAACCATATAAAAGTCGTAAACCATAATGGAACACTTCTTCTGAGTATTAGTAATAAAAATGTAGTGTAATATAAAATATAGTGTGATACTTTAACACAATCTGTAAAGTTGAAAGAACAGTAGGAACCATTTACAACTGTATTAACTTTAATTATATTAAAAAACCCATTAATATACACGAAAGAGCTCAATCAGGAGTCACCTTAGTTGTAAATAATTATTGGCACCCTAATATTTTTGTTCAACCCATACACACATTGTCTCTCTCTCTCTCTCACTCTCTACTTGTGTGGGTTGGCATTAAGTTGTTTGACCTACTAAATATATTACAACAGCATACCAAATTTTTAAATAAGTGCCATTGAAGCTGTAATGTGTTCTTGGTTATACATGAGTAATACATTTAGCCGTAGTAATTAGTAAATGTGTGCAGATTTTTAATTGTGATAATGTAGGAAAAACATATATAATTCTGCAGTACTGGCATGTAACTCGAACAGTGGTCTCTGTTCTTATTGCTGTGAAAAAAATGGAAAGTATGGATGAAATAGGGTATTCAATATTTTTTTTCAGGAGAATAAAAGACAGTTTAAACATGAATTCTTGTCTTTGAAAAATAATTTTATGGTAAAAAGCCAGTTCGGCAATGGAAAGATTATCTTTAAGAATAACTGTGGCACCTGGTAGTCCTGTATAATTATTTAGCTAGATACAAGTCTTCTTTTCTAAGTTTATTATGGTTTTTAAAAGTGTGAGTATATAGTCTTTTTCTCAAGGTTTACTTGTTTACCACGAGATTTTACCACGAGACATTAGGGGAAATACTATTCACAAAATGTTAAAAAAGCAATATTATTTTTAATAGAAAGAAGTGATTGATTTAGCCTTTAAATCGCAAGTATAATGTGAAGAGCAGCATGTTGTAATAACCAAGATCAAATTAAGACTAATTGCCCAAATGGAAATGTTACTTTTTATGATATACAAAGATGGACAAATGATAGAAATAGTCAATATTAACTAGGGTTTATAGAGCATCACAGATGGTAACTTTGGAAAAAGACATATTTTGTAAATATGTTTAGTTTATGTTGCTTGAAGTGGAACATTTTCACAGACAAGAATAGCAGTACCAATTAAATCTGTCTATTGCAAAAATACGATGTGTTCCCTGGATAGAAGTAGGTTGCTTGTTTTAATAAAATACAGGTTGTGGGAGTGAGATTTACTGAGAAATTCCAAGTATATTGAAACTTTAATGTGGATCATGAAAACATAAATTGTGTTGGAGAATATGCATCAAGGTTAAACGTCAACTGTGGGGTACTGTAGAAAAAGAGTGAAGAAACCTGGAAAATGGAAATATAAAATTACAGTTTGGTTGTGCCTCTTTGAACCATTAATAATGAGATAATACCCAACCATGTGGCCAAGTAAAATTTTAAAATCTCCATATTATAGGGACACTAATCATTAAGTTCTATATAAGATAGGAATTGAACTGTGTTCTCCCAACATGTATAAAGTGAAATTAACAAAAAAGAAAAATCTATTCTTTCAAAAAGTGACTATAATAACATGACACAGGCATGAAGCTTATCACACGTGATTTGAACATAAGTTTAATTTGAATTTTCTTCATTTGTATTCCTTATTTTAGTCTCAATTTTCACTTACATGTTCTTATTACCAAGAACGTTTAAGGAAAAATGTTTTGCACAAATAACAAATCACATTAATGATAATGAAAAATATGCTGGTTTTTTTTTCACTTAGACCATAATTTGTATCGTATTTAGGCGTCATAAAAATATTGCTATATTATATTTGTGTTTTAGCTAATTTACATATAGATAAGATGGTCAGTGAGGCACATATTTATAATTGCAAGTTCTTTCAGGATTATTGCACAAGCACAATTAGAGATGGATGTGAAATCAAATCATGAACTCTGGTCCTTAACTGTGATGTCACTTTTACTTGATCAGAGCTGTACAGATGCAGATTGATTGGACTATCACTATCTGCAGAATCTGGAAATCATCCCACTTATTTATTAGTGCTACATTTAGTTAAAAGCTTGGATTGTATGTTGTGTTTGTGGATTTTGTAGTTCTTCTAATAGAGTATATCTCAATTAAAATGGTTTACTTTTAGATTGAAATATATGTATTGGCTGCAAAAAAAAATATTTAAATACTTGATGTTTCCACGTTTATAGCACAATAGAAAATATGGATATTTTCATGATGTGATTTTAAGGGAACACTATAGTGTCAGGAATACATGTTTGTTAAAAACACTATCTAGCCCCCGGCCCCCATTTGCCCCGCTAAGTATAGTAAAATTTTACCTTATTTCCAGTCTGCTGCTGCTGGCTCTGCCCCTGATCTGCCTCCTTTGATGACATCATCAGAAGTGTTGATCTGAGACTGTCAAGGAGGCAGATTATGGGCAGAGCCAACACAAGCAAAACACAGCCCTGGCCAATCTGCTCAATGAGATGCATTGAATCAGTGCCTCTCTATGAGGAAAGTTCAGTGTCTCCATGCAGAGGGGGGAGACACTGAGTGGCAGTGCTGCTCACTGTGCAGCACTGCCCCAGGAATCGCCTCTAGCAGCCATCTGAGGAGTGGCCTCTGGAGGTATCCCTAGGCTGTAATGTAAACACTGCAATTTCTCTGAAAAAACAGTGTTTACTGCAAAAAGCCTGAAGGGAATGATAAGACTCACCAGAACAAATACAACAAGCTGTAGTTGTTCTGGTGACCATAGTGTACCTTTAATAATAAAAAATAAGAATAATTTCTGAGTGTGTTTTTTGACTTGTATGAAAGGATGCTTACTCTAAGAGGCAGGGCTTGCTTACATTTATTTTAGTGCTCAATCATTTCTGTATCCAATTCCACTGTCCAGACTGCTAAATCTATTCATAGTATTTTTTTTTTAATTATTATTATCAGAAGGTAAAGTTTTTGGTCTCTTCCTTCCATACCAAATATGTAATGTAATATAGATAAAAGTTGTTATTAGTGTGCTATTTAATTGTATTTATCTGCATTCACTATAGCCGTGATATCTTTTTCTGTGTCGTTATTCTTTACTGTCATAATCTTCTAAGGGACACACTCTAAGAGCCAAACACAATTCTATCTTAAGAAATACTAGAAAATGCCCCTGCAGTTTAGTAGTCAGTTATCTACCATTTAGGAGTTTAATTACCGTATATGCTCGAGTATAAGTCGAGTTTTTCAGCACATTTTTTGTGCTGAAAACCCCCCCCCACTCGACTTATATTCGAGTCAATGTCTGTATTATGGCAACTTACATTGCCATAATACAGACCAGGACTGCCGGGCTCATTACCAGCCCGGCGGTCCTCTTGGGGGCTGGCAGAGAGCTGTAACTTACATTTCCTGCAGCTCTTGTCAGCTCCCTTCTCTCTCCTCCGGTCCGTCAGCTCCCCTGTCAGCTCCCACTGCAAGTCTCGTGAGAGCCGCGGGGTCAGAGCGTTGCCACGGGTTACCATGGCAACGCTCCGCGCGGCACTCAGACCGCAAGACTTGCAGTGGAGCTGACAGGGGAGCTGACCATACCGGAGGAGAGAGAAGGGAGCTGACAGGAGCTGCAGGAAAGGTAAGTTACAGCTGTCTGCCAGCCCCCCTCCTACACAGCCCATCCACTGGACAACCAGGGAATGAGAGCCCCCAAAAATAAATAAATAAAAAATGTAATAATATTAAAATAAAAATATTAATAATATTAAAAAAAAATAAAAAAATAAAAAAATATTAATAATATAACAAAAAATAAAATATTAAAATAATAATAATTAAAAAATAAAAATTCCCACCCCCCCACCAAGGCTGTGCATCACATACACAAACACACTCTGCATCACACACACACACTGCATTCATACACACACACACTGCATTCATGCACACACACACTGCACTCATACACATACACTGCATTCACACACACACACACACACACTGCATTCATACACACACACGCATACACATATACACACTGCATTCATTATATACACACACTGTAAATAAATATTCTATTAATATAATTTTTTGGGGGATATAATTTTATTTAGAAATTTAACAGTAGCTGCTGCATTTCCCACCCTAGTCTTATACTCGAGTCAATAAGTTTTCCCATTTTTTGGGGGTAAAAGTAGGGGTCTCGACTTATATTCTGGTCGAGTTATACTCGAGTGTATACGGTACTTTGTTTGTGCAGCCTAGCCTCACACCCCTAGCTTGGGTCTTCTGCAGCCTCTATACACACCTGATAAAATATGGTTTAACTTCTCTTATTGCAGGAGGTATATCAGTTATGATTTCTTATTTCATGCTCTGTTAATTGCCTACTAGAGTCTGCAGGAGCCTCCCGTGTATGACTAAAGTTTAATTAAAAGAGCAGGAGATAAGAATGTCTTCTGTAAATACACTATGCCATAAGATCAGATTGAAAATGAAAACTTTTTTTCCATACAGGCTGTGCGAGTCACAGTAAGGGGAGGTGTGGCTAGGGCTGCTTAAATGGAAACTGCAGTGATTACTGAATTAGCAGTGAATTGAGCAGTGAAATTGCAGGAGCATAGACATCACCCATATTTGCACAGCAGCTCCCTCACACCTGCAAATTATATACAATATTCTGGGGAAAAAAACAACAAAAAACAAAACACACACACACACTCTCTCTCTCTATTGCTAAAATTGTATTTGATTCTTAGAGTGTCCATTTAATTTTCAAGAATACATTTCATCAAATAGAAAAAAACTCCAATGAAAAACAGAAAAATAATTCCAATTCAAATATATTTGCAGAGTTTGTACTGAGTTGTGCTGCTGTGATATTGATATGCCACCATCAGACTGTATTTACAGCAAGTGCAGGATCATTTTGTATGTAAGCTCAATAGCTACACATATACATTATTATTTTTTTTAGTAATTTAATGAACAGACAAAATATAAGGTATTTTTTTACTATGAATAATAATGAATACCCAATGATGTTTCTAACACATTTTCTTAGGGAATAAAATACACAAACAAAAGAGCTGTTGCATTTTCTCTAAGGATTTTTTTGAATGGCATTGAGTGTGGATTGCTTCCTGTTTCATTGAACAACACAGTTGTAGTGAGGCCTCATAGGATTTACGCATCATCTAGCAGCAGACAACTTGAACTGTAGCTAGACATGTCTAAGGATAGAGAATGTAGGTTGTGTTCCAAACATTGTGTTTTGTTTTTGTCAGGTTCTCTGCAGTGATTAATGAATTTTTTCCCCCCATGGGAGAATATAGATTAGGTTTATATTGTGAATGTTGGTTGGTTTCAAAAGGATTGCATTGTTTACCTATTCATCCTTAGATATATTCTGAGAAATACTATAAATGTTAATCAAAATAATTTTTTTAATAAATAAACCAAAGGTGCCAAAAGTTAGACGTGGTGTCATGATCTTGTACACTTCAGACTGGAGACTTTGGTCAGAGTTAACAACAGAGGGTTTTATTGTTAGGTTTTGACATAACAGTAGGGTAATTTATAGAGTGAACTAATATGGAGAATGGAAGTGAAAGAAATAAACATTAAGGCAACATGCCCTATAAAGATAATAAACAGGTTTGCAAATAATAAGAAAGCTAGAGATAACAGTATAGGAAGAATAATAAGACTGGTATAAAGAAAAATAAGGTTTCAGGGTAGGAAAATAACACCTTGTAAATACGAGTATGCAGCAATGTCCACATAAGGGTTATGCAGGTTTGTATAAATCAGGCTAAAGCAGAATTGTAAGCAATTCAGGTGGGTATGGAGCAAGGTTGGAAGTAATCCAGGTTGGCAGGATAAAGTAGAGTTGCAAGCAATCCAACTTGGTATAGAGCAGGGTTGGTAGTGAATCAGGTTGGAAGCAATGAAGGCAAGTCACAGGTTGCTTCATAGGAGCCAGGATCTGAAGTCTTTCAGTAAGAACATCAATTTCAATGTAAAAAAACACTTGGTTTGTCGTGTGTGGCCTTTTATCACAGAACTTGATTCATGCTATACAGGTGAGAGACTGAGGTGACAAGTGGCTAGGAAGGCCACTAAGGGGAAGAACTGAAACTTGATTTAAAGGAACAGAAATAAACAGTTGTCACGATAGGATCCTGACACGTGGGTAATATAAATTCACAATTTAAATTCCCTAAATTGTGTCGCTTGCACTTGGGCTCATGCTCCATAAAGAATATAATAGTGGTAGTGTAAATTTTGTTATTAGACTTGCATGTACATATTCTGCAGTTCTTTACAGTTACATAGTGAGCACATATAACCGCTAGTGGCATGAAAAATAATGACATTGTGAGGAGAGAGTACCAATCAAACCATTTACCAGTACCCAATAAATATGTACAACAGGGTTGCATCTTCAATATTAAAGCTTGAGCTTGATAAAGATCTGATAGGGTTGAAACGTTGCTGTTTGTGCCCCAATAAAGCTGCAATTTTTTTGTTATCCTGGAGTGCCTGAAAAGTTTTTTTCTGCATATCTTGGAAGAGAGGCCTGGCCAGTCCTGGCTTCAGAGCACCTGGATTACTTGGTGAGTGAGGTATCCAGTACATCTCTTCTCTTAAATATTAAAGACACCATTAAAATACAAAAGCTATACAAACCAAACTGCTGTTCTTAAACCCTTCACTTTGTCATGTACACATGATTGCCATTGTATTTAGCCATACCCCACAATTGTGTATGCACAATTTTAACCATTGAAAATAAAATTTGTTAATTGAAAACAAGTTTAAATTGCAATGACAGTCAGGACAGCTGAGCTGGTGCTACCATTCCAGCACTGATGCTACTGAGCTCTCCTGCAGCTGCATCAGCCAGTGGGGAGTTCTACAGCATGATCCCATGCTGCTCACTCTGCATTGACCCGTGGAGCCCAGTGGATCATCAAGGAAACTGCCAAAATATATGTAGGAATGGGCTCAGCTGTGTTTGAGAGGTAAGGTGTAGATTGTTTGTGGGGATGCTGTATTTCTCCCATACAGTGCCTTTTTCGAGTACTGAAAGCTCTTCAACCTCTGTGGCAGTACCGGCTACTTTCTTGCGAGAATTTGGGCTTACCTCATCTACAGATGCCATTGCTGGGCATATTCGCTTCTGGGACATGTCTCAGGTTGTTCCCTTCACCCCGATCTGCAGTGGATACTGGCTGAGGAGTGAGGTCCCTAAAGATTTAGCTTGTGATCAGTTACATTTATAAAATGTTTGTTTGTTTCCATGTTTGTTTGTTTGTTTTAGACTATGTCTTGTTTTTTGAGCTCCCTAAGTGAGCCTTGGGACATTAAGTGTCCCTGCTCCCCCCCAGTGCTTTGGGGTCATGGAGCAGCCTACTTATAGTTTCCTTAACTGTTGGCCAGAAGTCTTTACTCAAGACTGCGCTATTTGTCACCATCTTCATTAGTTTACAACCATCACACGCCTCCTGGTTTACAACATCTCGACAGGCCAATAATTTCTGTCCTTAATTGTTTTCCTTGTGTCCTATTCTAAACTGCTGCATACACACCTAGCCTGTACTTTTCTTAACTTACGTTCTTATATAGCTATGTACCATCATCTCTGATGTAATTTTAGGCCCTCATCTATCCTAGACGTCTATAAAAAAATTAAATAAAAAATTAATTATTGTGCCACGACACTTTCCTTTTGAATGCTATATATGTTGTACCATCTGTTATTAGAATAATCCTCAATTGTGCATCCTGGGCACACACTGATGAATTGCCTGGGATTGTGCCAATCCATAAACTACATAGGGTTTATTTCCTTATACTGTTACTGTCACCTGGAGAGATTTTTTCATGCTGTGATAAATATTGTTTCTATATATTTTTTTCAATTTCACATTATTATTAGTTTTCTAGTTTTACAAATTTGCAAGTCCTTCTTTTCTCTATTCTGCATTTTTTCCTTTTTTTTCATTCCTATCAATCTTTCCTTTACCATGGTTTCCATTTTTCCCATGTCTCTATCCCACTACCCTATCTTTCTTTTTGTTATCTCCTATGTCTGTTTCCTATGTTTCCTTCTGTCTCCTATGCCCTCAATTTTGCTCCAAAAGTCTGTTTATGTTACATCACTAAATCAGACATCCAAGGACTTCTTCACTTTATCTCCATACAATAGTGTTCAGGCCTGCACATTGTATAAAGATGCATTGGGTGATCACTGGAACCCAAACTTGCAATTTAACATGCAGAATACTATGTACAGACCTCTAGGTAAATTGAACTTCAGACTGTGGACTCTAAAGAAGGCAGCTCAGGAATTACTTGTACTACCCTCCCCTTGCTGGCTTCAGCATGTGTGCACACTGTATAGCTGGGGAGCAAGGGTAGGCATTGAGACAGCTATCAAGTATATATAAATATACAATGTAATTGCAGCACACTTTGAGATTTTTTTTTTTTTGTGCCATTGCATGCTGGCTGCAAAAACAATAGCATTTAAAACAATTTAAAAGCAAAATACATATACTGAGTTCTTAGATTGTAATGTCTGGTAACTTCAAAAATAGGCACTGTATGTGGTCTTGTTGCTTTTTAAGATGCTATTTTTTTTTAAAATTGTTTCATCGATCATAAAAAATTTACTAATTTTAATGCATGTTGTTGCCTATCGAGATGATCAGTGCACGAATACATCTTATTTTTTTGTTCTATTTTTTTGTATTCTCATTTTTTTTTTTTCAATCTGGAATTAATTTAACAATCTTGGTATCACACCAGAGGTAGATACTAGCTTTTGAAGCTCTGTTTTCATCATCTGTTTCCTTGCAGAACACAAAAGCACATTCCCAATCAATCTTTCTCAGTTTGTACATCATATCACAGATGTTAACACAAAATCTATTAATCTAATATGTGTACCTTATTAAAGCTTGGTTACACTTCATGGAAGAAACTTGGCAAATGTTAGAGTCCTTTGCTGTTTTATATAATATTCTTGTGTTTATCAAATATAAACTTACAATTTGTATAACCGCTTTCTGTTGGCACTGCTAGCAGATTTTTTCACTAATACTAAATATTCATTATTTATTCTGCTGAGGAATGTATAGCCATTTACTCTAAGCAGTAAGTTTATCATTATTCTATCGGTTTCTAAGATTCCAATAATGCTAGGTTTGCAAAATAGTTTGTTCATGTGATTATACAAATAAAAAATAAACTGTAAAGTGGTAAATGAAAATTATTCTATGGAACTGATCTTTTTATAGAAATGGAAAACATGGTTGTCAGACTTAACCTGCCAATCTTGCTGATAATAATATGTAATAAATAATTCATTATAACTATGTTCATTTCCAATTCATTTCCGCCTTATCTAAAGAACAGACAGTATAGCAATGCTGCCAACTCAATGTATGTACACTTGCTTTGTTATTGGAACAGCTGACATTGGATGCATAATGCACTGTACAACAAACTACAATAAAAAAAATAATAATTATACACTATCAGAGTTATTTAGTAAAATCAGAATAGCCCCGTACCAAATGGGGAAAACCATCTGGCTGCATATTTTGACTTAAAAATTCAGGCATCAAAGCTGAATTACAGCTGAACAAATGCTACAAGCGGGCACCCTGCAACCCCCGGTCCACCTATGGGGGGCCTCCCTGGCACGGCGGAAACAACTGAGAAGTTAGCTGGAGAGCCGAGAGGCACACCTCAAATAGTGGAGACCACGCAGACCTCAAACAGCCATGAGGTGAAACACGACTACGTGTCCAACCTGGACCGAATATTCAATAACTTCTGGCTACAGCTTGAGCAAAAAATGCTACAGAGTGCCCCAACACTGCTGGACAGCCACTCACCTCGACAGCTGCCACTCGACCTACAGCCCCAGCAGGGAACAGAGCCGTGAGATGGCGATGGAGGGACAAGCACTTCTCACCTCCACATAAGGCAGCAAAGTGGAGGGAACCACTGAAATCAAGCACGGCACACAGACGGCTCAAAGCATGCAAACGTCGGGAGGCAAAGCACTGAATGAGAACCACACGACTGACCCACAAATCCCATCGGCTTACCCCACTGAGGTTGAGCCTGAACACCGCCGGATGCCAAAAGTTTGAGAAGTCGGTGCCTGCCAACAGGCAAAGCTGGAGCAGGGACGTCTCTTCATCTGAGCCCCACTTTGCCGATCTGAGCAACAGCCTAGGACTCAAGCCCCGCACTGGTATGGGATGACTGTGCAGCTATTTAACTCTAGAGGACCTGATCCGGGACCCACAGACTCTGAGCTATCTGGAGGCCACAGGACTCAACCCTTACACAAGGAAGTCCATGGTACCAGCTCGGACGGCATACCCGCAAAATGCAAGCAACGATCCTTAACTTAATAGTTTAGCATCTCTGACCCACTCTCTTGCCATAAGGGATGCCATTGCTAAGCTGATTATCTACCCAAATTGAACCTATTGGAAAACAAAATGGGGGGTTAGGTTCTAGCATGTCATAATATTGCTCTCCTTCTGTCTCACTCTCTTGACTCCCACCTGCTGCTGTAGCATTATAACGCATAAAGTGCTCTCTGTTCATACTGCATTTTAGTAAGCATGATAGCATAGCTAATCACATTACATATAGCGTACAAGCTTTATAGTTTACCGTTAAACTTAAGCTACATCGTGTAAGCCTCGCCTTTGCGTTAACTTTATTGTTATTTCTCCACAGTACACATCACGCTGAATCACGTTAGTTACTGTACACCACTGTGTAGAACAACTTGATAGTTCTAGCAAAACTCTTGGTAACGTTTATATAAATATCAGACAGTCAGCTTAAGAGTTATTAGGTTATATACAGGCTGTAACAGATAGACCAGCATTAATAACTCAATTTTTTCTGTCTTTGAAATTAGCATGTACCGTTTTGTCACGCATACCTTATCAGATTAACATTGTTTACTAATATTATAAAACTGTGCTGACTTTCTATTTGCCATGTTTGACAATGTATCATATACTAAGCTTGTGACTGCTGTTATGGCGACACGGGCTCGTCTGTTATCACTTGCACAATAAAAAATAAAGAATTATAAAAAAAAATAAAAAGGGATGTTAGTGCTTATCATTTTGTCTCTTTATAAATCAATGGTAAGACCACACCTTGAATATGCTGTGCAATTTTGGGGACATGTTCTAAAGAAAGATATCATGGCACTAGAAAAAGTGCAGAGGCAGGATACATAGTTAATTAGAGGAATGGAATATTTTAGTTATTTAGTTAGGTTGACAAATTTAGGTCTATTTAGGTTTAAAAAAATGTGTCACATGTGGAATATGATAGTTTTATACAAATATATTCAGGGACTATACAAACCATTGTCTAGAAATGTATCCATAAACAGGACTATACATAGGATATTAGAAAAGAGATTAAGTCTAAGGAAAAGGAAAGGGTTCTTTACAATAAGAACATGGATGTGGAATTTTCTGTCTGAAGAGGTGCTTTTTTCATAGTCTGTACAGATGTTTAAACAGCAACTGAATGAATACTTGCAAAAACACAATATTCAGTGATATGTTTTTAATACATGGGGCACAGTGTGAGACTATTAGCCTCCCAGATCTAATGTTATCTCCCTATCTCATAAGACAACTTACACTTTTACTATGCTTGAATTTTACAAATCATCTTCTGATAAATATTTATCATAACAAAAGGGCTTTTCTAATTTGTTAATGGAAATATTGACTGTTGGGACTTGACAAAGTAGGTCCTTTACAGAAGCTGTACAGAATCGAGTGTTGATGATTACAGATGGAATCAAGTGTTCAGTAATCATTCCGTAGTTGTTTGGGATAATAACTTAACTGCATGCAGCTATTCAGGATGTGTCTTTGTTTTCATATAGTTATGAATAGATGTTTTTTAATGGGAAAATAAAAATGATATTTTTTCTTATATTTCACCTCATATTTTAATGTGTAAGCGACAAAAAGATAAAGGTTTTTGAAACCAGATCAGATTTTTTTTTTGGCCTTGATCACATTAGAAACAGTTTTTCAAAGAAAGAACATAATTCAGTTTAAAAATGTAAAAGTTAAAGTCAGAAAGCCAGAGAAATCAAGAAAAAAAAGTTGTTTACCTTTAATGTTGGATGTTGTCATGTTCATATATAAATCACATCTATTTTTAGGATTTATAGAACTGTCTTGGAAAGTTCTCAAAACAGCAATGTACTACTAGGCAATCACTTAATTTGTCTTTGAACTCTGATGTCTCTTATGCAATAACGCATTAATCCTATTTTGAAGGTAGTGAGTATTGGAAAAAATATATATTTTGCAGAAGTACCGCATGCAAGAAAAAACAAACTAAAATGAAGGCTAAAAGTGTTACATAGCTATATAAAGATGAATATAGTGAAATAGTTACATAGGCTAAAAAGAAACATACACCCATCGGGTTCAGCCTTTCTCACATCTGTTTTGCTGTTGATCCAATAGGAGGCAAAAACACAGTTTGAAGTGCTTCCAATTTTGCAACACACTAGAAAAGCTTCTTGACCCCAGAATAGCAGTCAGATCTCTCCTTTGTTAAATAAGCTATTAGCCAACAAATTTAAAAAACTATATCCCTGAATATTATATTTTTGCAAGTGTTCATCCAATTGCTGTTTAACCATCTGTATAAATTCTGATAAACCCTACTCTTCAGATAGAGAATCCCACATCCTTATTATTCTTAATGTAAAAACCATTGCCTTTGCCTTAGACTGAATCTCCTTTCTTCTAGTCTAAATTTTGACTCAATGTCCTATATACAGTCCTATTTATGAATAAATTTCAAGACAATGTTTTTTTTAGAATGTTTGTACGTGAACATGTTTTGCGGTAGTTTTTGCTCTCTTTGACTATTACTTTCCCATTTTCTAGTTCAGCCATTCTTTTTTTTTTATTCTTTATTTCTTTATTTTTAGCTAAACAAGATAACCACATTTTTACAGTACAGTGGAATAAGCAGTTACAAGGCAAATATGGCTTTGATACAATCACAATACATTTACCACAGCATTCCCCCATGCGGCACCTGTAAGCGTGTCATATCCTGTGGGTAATTATCCATTCCCACTACCTTCAGTGTGGTTGAGCAATATTGTGTCTGCTACATTCAGACAATTCAGTAGTTATACAATGCACTTTCTATTGCGGGTTTTGGTGTACCCATAGCGGTATGTGGAGCCTCTCCTAATGGAAACTGTACCTATGTGATGCACAATGAGGTCTGAGTTTGTCCGAATTTCAAATTCCAACTAGCCAGATGTCCTGTGCCACCTACAATGTGCCATCCCGTGATATAGACCACCGCCATGTATGTGGTTAGGCTACGTTGGTGGCATTGTTTCTAATCGCATAAATAGGAAGAGAGGAAAGTAATTAGGAAAGTAGGAAAATAGAGGAGGCACGAAGGGAAGGTGATGGGAAGAGGGAGAAGCTGTCGGCCATCACCTAGTGTCTTAATGACTTGGAATCACAAGTAAGTGGGTTACCATGTATTTGTAAGTGAGCTAGCAGAATCTCATATTCTAGGTTCCTTGTCCTTTTGCCGGGGACACTCAGGCCTCCCATTTGTCCCATGCAGCTATTTGTTTCTGGGATCTGTTGGAACTCATATATGCCATCCTTTCATATTGTCCATTGATGGAGACTTGATTGATTACTTATTCCCTGGTAGGTATTTTTGTAGATTTCCACCCCGTATCTATCAATAAATTTGTAGAAGTTAGGATATGAAAGCTCCCTTGCTCTTTTGTCAAGTCATTTGGGAACACATACAGTAAACAAAATGTAGGTGTTTCCTCAATGGGTTTACCCAAAACTCTTGTAAAAGTGATGACACCATCCCCCAGAAGGGCTTTATAGCTGAACACTTTTACCATATGTGGGACATAGTCCCCCTGTCCATTCCACATCTCCAGCACTTATCAGATGGGGATGGAAACATGTGGGCCAGCTCTGTCCAGCTGTGTTAAATCAGAACATTTAATTAGAGAATTAACTATAACTTCTTTTATAGCCCATCCACTGGGTAAATCCTCCAGCCCCCGACCCCCCAGCCCGCTCTTTGGTAAAACATCTTCCCCATAAGGTCCCATATTGGGGGAACTTTGCATACCCGATCAGATCCTGTAATCATCAATAGTGACCCTCAATATTTGAAAGAAGAAGATCGGTCCCCTGGCCCTATTAGCACTTCCCCACCAGATCCCCTTTTTACCCCTGTGAGCGCTCATTTGTACTTACTGGGGTTTTGGGAATCTTGGACTGTCCTCCCCGGGTGATAACTCCCTAAAGCTTGGTTATGTCTCTCCCCCTCCTTTGTTCCTGGCTAGACCACCCCCCGCTGACTGGGGATGTGGGAAATTCTGCACCATGTCAATGCCATTACAACCTACTAGGGAGGGAATGTACTCCTGCCCCCATACGCTCAGGGACCATATTCTTTTCCCAACCGTTACCCCACTTCGGGAGGGATGTGAAACATTGCACTATACCAGTGCTCTAATTGCGATTCAATCTTCTGCAGTCTTGCCGACAAGGAGTTATGCGCTTCTGTGATCTCGTCTACTCTAGTTTCTAGGTGCACAGTTCTTCAGATCAGACATGGAGGTTTGGAGCTGGCACAGCAATTGTGCCGATTGGGCATCCAGCATTCTTTGAAACAGGGACGTAGTCAAAATGCAATCCTCTGGTAGTGAGTTTTGGAGTAATGAACTCGAGTCTTGGCTATCCTCGGACTCGCGGTCGCCATCTTCTAGACCTTGCTTTACCTTCAGCAGTTTTGATTGCTGCCTTATAGCAAAAAAGGCAGATTTGTCGCCTTTTTGTTTGCCTTTGCTATGAGACATGTTGTAGGGTTCTACTGCTCTGATTTTAGGGGTTTGTGTTGAGTTAGGAGCATGTTTTTAATCAGCCATGCACAGAGCTTCGGAATCATGTGGCCATTCCATTTGATGATTGGCTCCGCCCCCTAGTTTAGCCATTCTAACCCCCTGTTTGCATTTATTATTGGTTTATATCTTATATAGAATGTCTCTTATTTTTTCTAATTTAAATGCCCTTTTCTTATTTTGATGGTTTTGATTACTTTCCCACTAAGCCATATTGGTGTCAATTTGTTTCTTTTATATTTATTACCCTATGGTACATACTGAGAAATGTACCTTTCCTATATTTGTTTGAAGATATTCCATTTATCCTCAGTGTTTTTTTCACTAAAGAGTTTATGCTAGATGCTCACCCAGTCTCCACTCCTTCAAAAAATCGTTAAAAACCCACTTCTTTATAAAAGCGTATCAATTAAACTGTTAATAGCTCCTGACTAATACCTCTTCTACAACTGTCACTAGTCTAATACTATACTTACTTTTTTGTTTCATTTTACCCCACTCCCTCTAGCATGTAAGCTCATTGAGCAGGGCCCTCAACCCCTCTGTTCCTGTGTGTCCAACTACATGTCTGTTCGTCCACCCATTGTAAAGCACTTCAGAATTTGATGGTGCTATATAAATACCATAATAATAATAATAATAATATGCGAATCAATATGTTGTAAAGCTGACCATATCTTATAGGAACTTTCCTTTTAACCTTAAGGACCAAACTTCTGGAATAAAAGGGAATCATGACATGTCACACATGTCATGTGTCCTTAAGGGGTTAAAATTATGTGTTATACCCCATGTTCATTTGCTTTTTTGAGTTGATTTTAAAATACACCAAATTGTGATCACTATTTCCCAAGTGCTCCCCTACTTAAATGTTGGTCAAAAGATCACATTGATTGGTATAACCAGATCCAGACGAGCGTCCTTACGAGATATTGTTTGTACCAGCTGTGACAGGAAGGTGTCATTTAGCGCACTTAAAACCTGATTTCTCTTGCTGAACTACTAGTTTCTCTTTCTCAATTTATGTCCATCTATGAAAATTTTAAACATAGAAACTGAAATTGCCTGGTCTCTTATATGGCATTGTAGCTTCAAAGAATAGTAGCAAAGGCATACAATAGGGGTATCGTTGTACTCAGCATATGTTGCTGGACACAATGTGGGGTTTTGTACAGGAATAGCACATATCAGCTTTACGAAATACACATTAAACACAACTCATTACATGTATGTATGTCACAAAACTGAAAAAACACAATTTTACTACAATTTTGCAGAGACTGGTGGTGATATGTCAAAAGTGTCAAAATAACCTTCGGAAAAGAGCCTGTGATGTCTACTTTATATAAATATATACTTTTGTCTGAAAATGTTATTTTTATAGCTATTAAACTTACAAGACAAACATACCAACCAAAATAGTTTCAAATTGGAATTGTATTCCTTGCATTTTGTGACCTGTAACTTTGAAAATAAACTGAACTCATAGACATAGTATGTACTCTGTAAAAAAAGACACAAAAATTAATTTATTTTTAATTATTTTTCCTAAGCTGGACATACTATGCACACATTATTATTGCCAAAACTATGAAAAATCGTTCATTTGTTTTTTATAAATAATGAGAATTGACCAATGTAAATGTAGGGGATGTGCATGGGCAAAAAATTTGGTTCTGAAATTTGGGTAAGTAAAAAAATTTGTCTGCAATTCGGACATTCGAATGTCTGAATGGCGTGAACTTCATACGAATGTACATTTGGAATGAAACAAAGCCCATTTTGTCCTTTAAAAAAAATGGTATATAATATATGTTGATGCAATAAATAAAATAAAAAAATGCAAATTGCAGTTGAACGCAAACCGCAAAAATTGCTTATGTCCTTAAATGTAAGTCTGACTTTTTAAGCTGTGTCCTAGAGGGGTTAATTCTCAATTTCGCTATGAAAGACTTACCTTTTACACATTGCAGATTGAGTAAGGCCATAGAGTTTTCTACACAGTGAATTGTGGTAATTTAAAACTGAATTTGTAAACTTAATCTTAAAAATTGGCAAATTGGGAAAGTAACTGAGATTTTAGTTATCTCAACTGTTTTGTTCTACGTCTTGTGTTCAGATTGACACAATTCACTTTTAATCTTAACAGTATTCATTTTAATTAAATAGTATAATCGAGTGTAAGTACATATTCTTAATATAATTTTCTTTATTTTATTTTCCAGATATTTAACACAGATTTCTGTCAATAATACAGATTCTGATACAGCAAAAGGGATTGCACTTCTTTGGACCTCAATAGGCTTAAAAGAGGTTCAGCTAGTAAATTATTCAGCCTTACTTGACCTACCAGGCTCTTCTCCAAACACAATCACTCTGAACAATGGTCAGTGCTATTATCCAAATGGACAGCAGTGTGATGAAGAATTCAAGAGGCATAAGAGTCACGAGATTCTGCTCTCATATGCTGCTTACTCTGCCAAAGGAACTCTCGAGGTAACATAGCTATTCATCTCTGTCATTTTAAGTAAAATACTTCTATAAGTTGGCAAATTCCATCACATTTGCTGTATAGTTGGTCCAATACAACCTGTGCCAATGTGCCACTTAATAGAGCCAGGAAGTAAGTAAATTATAGTGGTGGAACATTTACATGGCAACGAATGGTAGGATGCACTGACACAAGTCCATTAATGGCCCCACCGAAAGACATGCCCTGTGTCATAAATACACAATGCTGTGAAATGAGCACTCCATTGTTTCTACAGTATATAACCTTTTAAGTTCCAGTAATATAGAATATTAACAATGACGTTATAACCCTATATATTTCGGGGTTTCATCAGTTTTGTAAATTTTATATATTGCATGACTGATTTTCACAAAAAAATACATTTACTTAACTCAGCTTTACTTTTTTCTGATAAGGTTTTTTTGCTGTATGCACTAATAGATTTTTACAAGGTTATTTGTAGAATATCACTGCTTCCTTTCTCTGTGTCCTGTAAAACCCATTCATCTTTAGCTGTTTATATAAAGTATGCAATTTGTGTTTTCTAGTAACAGTTTAAATAGCATTTGTGATATCTGCAATCTAGTTAAAACGAAACTACTTAATGCCATAGTGATGAATGATGTACCTTGAAAGCTCTTTCTAATGCATTACACACTGCAAAATGTAACACATCTTACCTATCACATAGGCATCTAGGTTATAGGTTACCATAATATTGTCAGGTCTTGTATAAGCATAACACAATAATGCAAATACATTTACATAGTTGTGCTCTTGGTGCAAAGACCAAGGAAAAAAATAAAAAGAAAAAAAGTTATTGGAGAAAGATTTCTATTGATGGGAATGAAACTATTGTTGATGGACATTTTTCAATGGTTTTACATGAACTGAACTATTAAAAAGGAACTTCTGGTAATAACAGTTGGGCAAGATTCTTTCATCAAGTCCCAGTGAACAAATCACCACACTATGTAAACTCATTTTTGGCATACACATGGCTATTGCATATTTGTTATTGATTACCAATGGATAACATTGCCAGACATTTTTCAAATATCAAAATCTGTCTAGTTCTCTATCAAACTACCAACAGTCTTCTTAATTGCAATTACCCTTGAAATATGCTTGCTTAGAGGATTATGGTTTTCTAACTTCTAACCCCTAGCACCATCTCTGGTGTGGTTACTGCAGTTAGATTAGCTGCTATTGTGTGTCAAGAATCTGATTCTAGTTGTAAAAATAGGTACTGTAATAATTTGATGTTGAGTTCCTATATATATATATATATATATATATATATATATATATATACATACCAGATTATTGCAGTATGCAATTATACTTTTTTATTGGACTAACATAATATTTCAAAGACAAGCTCTTGAGAGAGTTTTCTCTCCTCCTCAGGTCTGAAGCAATACTGATCATTCTGAAAGAGTTTAACACTTAAAACAACTTATGTTAGAGAAGGGGAGGGAGTGGGGGTGGAGGGGTGTGTCTTAAAAAGCAGAAGATGTGCCTGAAAGTGAAAGGTTCAGCTTGGCTGAGAATAGACAAAATAAATAAATAAACAGATGAGAGTTAATCAGCTAGTTAAAAAGAAACAAAAAAGGAGAAAAAAACAAGAAAAAAAGCAGATCAGGACATAAAACAAGAAAAAAAGCAGAGCAGGACATGCCAGTATATAGCTGCATATATGTATGTATAAAAATTGATCCAATAAAGGTGAAACAAGAATATTGAACGAGAACTATATAAGACATTAAGATGTGTGTTTATAAAAAGTTTTAGTAGTGTGTTAGAAAGCCAGAGTCTACATTAAGTCCTTTGTTTCTGGTGTTGAAATGTGTGATAATTTTCATCTCAAATGTCTTTCGTTCATAAGAGTCTTTGAAATTCCCTTTAAGAACTTTAATCCTGAGATTTTGGATAGAGTGACCAGTGTGGGGGAAATGATGACCAACATGGGTACAATATCCGTTTTCTTTGTTGTTCTTGATTGAGTGTCTGTCTAGGTTCATTCTGAGATGCAGCTTAAGCTGCATGAACATGACCACACCTAGATCACTTTTAATAGTGAACACCAGGGGCAAGGCTCAACATTTATACTGACCAATTGCCATTGGCAAGCGAAAAGTTAGCCCTGGTGAGTAGAATTACACCACTAATGATGTTGCCATTAACCCTCCATGCTTGTAAATAAGTATTGCATAAGGCCAGACTAGAAGTGTAAGACTTAAAATTTTAAGCACTGCTAGAAGCATTTAAAATTGAATCAACATGCCTAGGGGAGTTTTCTCAAAACCTATTAAGAATCATTCTTACATTTGCCATGAAACTGTTCTTAAAGGGTCACTAAGAACCAACACAACTTAAGCTTAATGAAGATTGTGTGTATAGATCATGCATCTGCAGTCTCACTGCTCAATTTTCTGCCATTTATGTGTACAATCACTTTTGTTTCAGTTTATGGATCCATAGCCACACCTCCTCTGGCTGTGACTGACTCATCTTACATGAAATAAATGTTTTCATTTTCAATCAGATTTTCAAACATAGTGTGCTTATTTTAGAGATTTGTATCTCCTGCTTTGTTAAATTAACTTTAATCATACACACTATGATTCTACTGGTTTTAGAAGTTTATTAACTGAGCAAAAGATAAGAAATTATAAATTAAACAAAATGTACTCTAATTGAAGTTTAAGCATTAGATCTTTTTTTTGTGAACAGTAATGTTTTAAGCACTTTCATAATGAATTAATGTAAACATTAATAATAGTGCATGTGCTTCTCTAAATAACAAGTGACCTCACACACCCACTGATACAAATGAACAACATATAAAGTGTGCACAGTGCAAGAAATAACCCACATTAAAAACACAGTGGAATAAGTAGAAATTGAGAAAATACTGTTCTTCTAAATCTTGTTAAAACACATTTCTACATAAAACAAAACAATGAAAAAACATAGTGAAGCACAAATTGTACCTGCAATCTTAACTCCTTAAGGACGGAGCCAAATGTACACGTTGTGAACGAAACAAAATGTAAACAAAACCTGGCATTTGCGCTACATGTCTGTCCAACCGTAATTCACCTCTTTCATATTAAATGCACCCACCCTTATTATATATCATTTTATTCGGGGGAAACGGGGCTTTCATTTAATATCAAATATTTAGCTATGAAACATAATTTAATATGAAAAAAATGGGAGAAAATAAGATTTGTTTTGATTTTTTTAGTTCTACATGACATTTTAACTGTCAATGTCATAATACTGTTTGTTTTTACTGCAATAAAATACACATATTTGTATTCAGCAAAGTCTCACGTGTAAAACAGTACCCCCTATGTACAGGTTTTATGGTGTTTTGGGAAGTTACAGGGTCAAATATAGCACGTTACATTTGAAATTGAAATTCGCCAGATTGGTTACGTTGCCTTTGGGACTTTAGAGTAGCCAGGAATGAAATTTACTTTTTTCAAAAGTTACAGGGTCAAATATAAGGCTTGCGTTTCAGTTTTTTTCACATTAAAATTCGCCAGGTTGTCTTTGAGACCGTACAGTAGCCCAGGAATGAAAATTACCCCCATAATGGCATGCCATTTGCAATAGTAGACAACCCAAGGTATTGCAAATGGGGTATGTCCAGTCTTTTTTAGTAGCCATTTGGTCACAAACACTGGCCAAAGTTAGCGTTAGTATTTGTTTGTGTGTGAAAAATGCAAAAAATGCCTATTTTGGCCAGTGTTTGTGACTAAGTGGCTACTAAAAAAGACTGGACATACCCCGTTTGCAATACCTTGGGTTGTCTACTATTGCAAATGGTATGCCATCATAGGGGTAATTTTCATTCTCGGGCTACCATAGGGTCTCAAAGGCACCGTAACCAATCTGGCAAATTTTAATGTGAAAAAAATAAAACGCAAGCCTTATATTTGACGCTGTAACTTTTGAAAACACCATAAAACCTGTACATGAGGGGTACTGTTGTACTCGGGAGACTTCGCTGAACACAAATATTTGTGTTTCAAAACAGTAAAAAGTATCACAGCAATAATATTGTCCGTGTAATGCTGTTTGTGCGTGAAAAATGCAAAAAAATTCACTTTTACTGGCGATATCATCGTTGTA
Organism: Pelobates cultripes; assembly: GCA_933207985.1. Classification (NCBI taxonomy): domain Eukaryota; kingdom Metazoa; phylum Chordata; class Amphibia; order Anura; family Pelobatidae; genus Pelobates; species Pelobates cultripes. The sequence goes on from OW240913.1 coordinate 106,292,758, forward strand.
ATACATTTTACTGTTTTGAAACACTAATATTTGTATTCAGCGAAGTCTCCCGAGTAGAACAGTACCCCCCATGTACAGGTTTTATGGTGTCTTGGAAAGTTATAGGGTTAAATATAGTGCTAGCCAATTAAATTCCCTTTACTTTCGGCATGGGTTGTCAGGCATGTCCCGCTAATTGTAATTAATTAAGATACCTAATAATGTAAAAATATTACATAAATATATATGTAGAATTAATATATGTATATATATATATACGTATGTGAATCTATATGTGTATATCTATATAATTTTTTAAAAATATTTTTATTTATATATAGGTATATATATAGTGATATATACGTATATATTTAAGTATGTAGATATATATTATTTCGTTCTACGTGTATTTTGATATAAATATATATATATTAATATCACAATACAGTTAGAACGAAATAACACACATCTATATATTTTTTAATTTTTTTTAATTATTTTTTTAATTATTTTTTTTACGTATTTACATATTTAATTTTTTTATATTATATATAAATATATATAACAATAATTATACAAAGAATGATAGGAGTTGCACTCCAGCTCTCCTTATTTATTGTCCGGTGCTCGGCTGCACAAATGTATAGCTTTTAGAAAAGAGTCAGCACTCAAGGACTTTCAATGTGCTAAAAGAATGCAAAAAAAACCTTTTAATCCAGTTGTTCAAAGAGGTCAACGTTTCAGTCCATCGTCGTGGACTTTCATCAGGACCAATAACAATAATTATATATATATATTTAATCAGTATTAGTCTACGTGTAATTTGATATTAATATATATATAATTATATATATATTAATAGTAAAATACACCTAGACGGTGTACGTATGTGTATGTATATGTGTGTATATATACTTAGATCATATATATATATATATATAATATATATATGATCTAAGTATATATTATTTTTTTTACACTAATAAATTTTATTTTATTTTTATTTTCAGCCAGCAGGGGGACCACCTGTCATTCCAGGCAGCCCCCCTGCTGGCAATGCAGGAGGCAGCCTACCCAGCCATGTGATTGTGGGGTCCTCACAAGGACCCCACTCTCACATGGCCGGGGGGCACCGGAGGAGGAGGATCTGCCACGGGGGGGCTCCCTGGGAGTCCCCCCCACCGCCATCGCCGGTGTGGGACCGCCGGCGACCGGGTAAGTAAACAAAAACCGGAGGGCGTACAATTACGCCCGGCGGCGTTTAGAGCCGCCTAAAATAGGGCATAATTCTATGTCCTCCGGTCAGAAGGGGTTAATAAATACACCACTCACATGGTCCAGAGTAGGGGTAGGCAACCTTCGGCAGTCCAGCTATTGCGGACTACACCCCCATAATCTTTTTTTATCCCATAATGATGGCAAAGCATCATGGGAGGTGTAAGCCAAAACATCTGGAGTGCCGAAGGTTGCCTATTACAGGTCTAAAGCATTGACCAGGCTCTATGTAACACACTTCAAGGTGCCTCCTTCTCATGCTATGACTTTAAGATGTGTCCCTAACACCAAATGAGTAGAGGTAATAAAAATACTTAGTTTTTTGTTTTTTAAAAGAGCAAACTCATAAAAAGGGCAAAAAAGTTAAATAAATCACAACAGGTGAAATAAAGTATGAATTTATCACCATGAAGTAGCTTTCCAAAAGGCACAACACATTTCAACTTAAATGATAAATAAAAAAATAAAAAATCTACAACTAATCTTAATGAGAGGAAAAGCTTATTAAAGAGATTATTTATGTAATGTATTTATGTTGACAGAAGACATAAACTAGTTACCCTTTTGGTTTTCAATCAACCACAAATCCCAATTTTGTGAATAAATTCTGCAGAATATCTCTGATGTGACATTTTCACACCTGTGCAGGCAATAATGGATAGGTACAAAGGAGCAATTAGGAGCCAGCATTTTTAAAAAGATATACCAATGCAGACATGCATAAGGATTTATTTGCTAAACTGTGGTTTATTGGGAAGAGAGGTATAAGAAGTAAAGTTGATGGCTGAATTGAAGATGGAAAAAACTGATTAAAAGGATTAAGAAAGGCATCTGACTAGGAGAGAAAACACTTAATAAGGAGGGGAAGTACCTGCCTGAGCAAGATAACAAATAACTTAGAGGTAAAGATAGGAACCAGTTAAGGGGATTGGAACAGGCTACATGGAGCTGTGTAGTAATAAGGTTGGGTAGATAACTTGAAGAACAAGAGACAAGTACACACGAATTTAGATAGAGAACTGAGTTAGTAAGCAGTCAAGCCCATAAAGATTGGGTGACTAGCTGGAGAGAAGAGAAGAGAACAGGATAGCATGTTTGAACACTAGCTTGTTTAGAGGGAAGGTGACTGCCCCCATGTCATAATAACTTCACCTCTCCCCTCTCACTTGACACTCACTAGCCTGCCAGACTAACCCTATAACACCATCCCTTACCCTGCCAAACATCCTTTTACAGTCGCAACCTCCGCCTCCCCCTCAACTTGTCACACTCAACTTGACAAAGGCACAGGAAAAGTGCCTAAACATTGTTAATCTTTGCACTCCTAAATAAAAGACTGTCACTTTAAAAAGCAAACAGGTCACCGACCCCATAAACACAACACACAAACACCACACACAGCCATGCTTACACAAATCACATTTGCTTTAGAAGCTTTATAACTGCCGGGAAAGCAGGTGGTTGTGTGCATGCTGGGATCTCACTAATCAGTGTGCACTTAATAAGAGAAATAAGGGATGCCCAACTGCATCTTTTCTGCTGGTGAAACAATGTCTAGCTTCACCACTGAATCCACCCTAGTCTCTGTCTATACAGATTAGACTTTTGGCTCAGCTAAACAAGTTTTCCTAAAAACAGAAAATTCTGGGGATGCCAAAATTCCAGCCAAATATGGCTCACAGATAAAGTGAAAAAACAAGGTTTACTTACTGCTCCCCTCTTTTGTCCTCTATTGCTCAGATTTATTGTTTTTCCCATCAATCAACTATTTTTTGGAACTATGGGTGGAGTTCAAAATCATGAACAGAAATGAACATGCTCCACCATTATGGCTGATTCTATATTCAGGCACATTTCAGCTTGGTATTGGGGAATTTGACTAGGCACCCAATCTGCCCAAATTCAGATGAATGTAGTTTGCACTGGAACAAAAATTCCCAAGTCTAATATATATCATTTGATACAGAGCAGTCTTAAACAGTGCATAACATATATTAAATCTTATATTTAGTCTAATGTTTTCATTACATTTAATTTGTTCAGGGTGAAATCATCGACGTACAGTATGGAACAGTGAAAGATCTACAACGAGTTACACAAGCAAGAAATGTAACAAACAGTAGCTCAATAGCTCTCATGAAATTGGGCATGTTGCCATTATTGTATAAGGTTAGTATTAATATATATATGTATTCATATATATGACAGTGTTCTTGAATTATAAAACTGTTATTACATTTAAACAATCAACAACCACAGAAAGACATTGTTTAATTATCTAATTTCCCTTCCTGATGGATCAGACACAAAGTTATCTGTTGTATTATTGATTACAAGAGGTTAAAATGAATAGATGTTGTATAGCATTAATGGATGTTTTACTCTCTGATATCAGATGTTTCCAAGGTCATTTGGAATCAAATTGAGTTCACCTGAAGTTTCGATGAAATCACTAAGACATGGCCTTAGAATATCTGCTCATTAACCCAGACGGAGTATCAGCTCTGTTTGTATTTCATAAAATCTTTGGAGTGTGCATATAGCAGCTCTCTCTTGAATGAAGTGTAATAGAGCTCCTTCAGCAATAGTGGTTCTATTTGCACATTCTGAAAACTGACTCAAGATCATATTTTTAAAAAATACTTTTTTTTTATTGAAAACACATTATATACATATTGGTTTTATATTCAACTGTGTGTGTATATATAGATATATATATATATATAATTATTTTTTTATCAAACTGAACTATTGCCCATAGGCAGCTTTAGACTGAAAAAAATGCTAACACTAACTGGCCAGAGTTCCTTGTGTCTAGTGGTGGGAACTCCTTACTGTTTCTCCTCTGCATGTAGCACAGTTTCCAGCAAGTGGGTGCCGGTGTATCACTCTGCACCCACTGCCTTAGCTCCCAGTTCCCCCTACAGAGCTGAGCAACAGCAAAAGTTATTGTGGAGCTGGTCATTAAATTTGTGATCCTAGCTGACTCTGTGGCTGCAACTACAGATTCTAATGCTATGCTAGACTTTGAGTCACCTATCGCAGCATGGATAGAATGATATTAAACCATTTTCCTCCTGGATGGTGAATTGGACATGCTGCTATTTCCACTAATGTGAGGCTTAATACCACTAGTGATGACAGTGAAGATGGTGGATGCAGTGATTATGGCAGTGTGAGCAAAGGAAAACGTCCAGAGTGGGATGTGGATTGGTAAACATGACCCTATCCCCTGCCCTTCCTCAATTTCTTTCTTGGGATAATAATGCAGCATTGATTATGGTGGTTTGTTTTTATTATTAAATTAGATTTGGGATATGATTGCTTGTGTAAACAAACAAAACTGTATACAGCAAAAATAGTTGTTTGCGCTGCAAAATTGGCTAGTGTTTGGTAGATTTACTACTGTAACATTGTGTTTGACTTTAAGAAACCCTATTGATGGTGACTGGTGATTCCAAGTTAGTGTTAATTGTCAGTATCTACAAAGCAGTAGGCACAGCACAAACCATAACCACCAGGATGGCATTTGAAAGAATGAAGTAGACTATCTCCCTCTTGAAGTATGTGTGAGTGCCACGGTAGCAATATCTGAGCGAGAGGAACTTCTTTTTTTACTTTTCACTCAACAACACACACTCTGCAAAAAAAAATTTCTTTCTACAAACACTTATAAAAAGAACTGTCAAACTGATTATTCATGATTATTTTTTTTTTATTCTTCTTTATTAAATTGTATACATTTTAAAACATTCACAACACATAACTATTTTTTATACAGAGGGAACTCATATATAATAAAGAAATAAAAGGGAAATTAAAAAGGAAAGATTTTGTACACATCCCGAGTAGTTTTGGGTAATGACACATTAGTAAGGCATATTGTCTAATATAGCTAATACACAATTTACAATTTACAGAACTAATGAGTTCTTTGAAAATCAAAACAAAAGCACATATATTAGATAAATTAAACAAAGAAAAAAACTCAACATAAAATAAAGAAAAAATAATAATAACCTTTAGGGGAATTTTTTTTTTAAATCCAATTATCCCATAAACCCCAGTTTAGTGGAATTTTATACTAGATGAAAGTTGTAATACCTTTTCCATCTTCAGTTGGTAGCTTTAATTGTATGCCAATCGGGTTTATTATGACTTTTCCAGTTTCTTGATATAACTAATTAACTGCTGTACGAGCATGTTGCAATCATTTTTAAGATGTATTTTGATTCTGAGGAAGATTAAGATGTAGGAGTGCCACTTCTGGTCTAAAGGTTATATTGTAGCCCAATAATTTAATTTGAATCTCTGGCCACATGGGGAAATTCCACCACATGTGTAGGGACAATCAGATTTTATATATATATATATATATATATTATTATTATTATTATTATATATTATTATTATTTGAGTGAGATGCCATCTATTAAAACGCTTGCAGTGAAGTTAATTTGGGGTTAAGCAATGGATGTTTTTGTTTACAGTAATCGCTGAGTTAAACCAATCCTTAAAAGAAAAATAAATTTCCAAATCATGTTCCCATTTTTGTATAGCGACTGGGGTAAAACATTTCTCCAGTTTTCTTAACATTGTGTTGCAGGTAGAAATTATTTTTTTAATATCTAACTTATTTGTGTTTTGATCAAATAAACAAAGGTCAAATTTTATGTTTTTCAAAAGATATGCACAAACTTTAAGGAAATTACAAAATTCTTTATTTACAATCTCATAATTAGAATTTAAGTCTTGGAAGGATTTAACTTGCCATAACTTATAAGATCTGTCATAGGTATAAAGCCATTGGAAATACACTGGGTCATATCTACATCATTAAAGAGGTCGCATAAGGAATCAACATTCAAAGACTGTAAGATTTTTTCCTTTGAGACTTAGGCTTTTTTCAGTTTTATACCAATTCCTTAGAATATAGTTCATGGATGAAATATTCTTAAACTTTAATTTTAATTTTTTAAATAGACTCAGGGTGAAACCAGAAGTTAAAATTAAGATTTCTGTCTGGGCCTATTCTCTTCAGTTCAAGGTTATACCAACTTTCTTTAATGGATGATTGATGAAAAGTATGGATAGTGTGAGTTAATAAGTAAGCTTGATTAAGTCTATCTAGACAGGGGAAAGCCAATTGACCCTTCTCTATTTTCTTGAATAGTAAGGCTTATTCTAGGTCTTTTCTTTAGCCAAATAAACTTAGAAAACAATGTCTGTAATAACTTAATTCAGCTCAAAGGGATATTTAAGGGCAGTAAACTTAATAAACAGTTATTTTTGGTAGAACATATGTTTTAACAGTGTTGATTCTACCCCCAGAATATCTCTTTGGTTTACCAAGTTCTAACATTATTGTTAATCTATTTTTATTAGAGGTAACAAATTATCTCTAACCAATTTTGAAGGTTTCATGATATCTTTATACCTAAATAGGGAAAGCACTCTTTAGCCCAAAGAAAATCAAATCTTGCAGCAATGTCTGCTACCATCCACAAGTCCATAAATAAAGGGTGGGCAATTGATTTAGAGGTATTCAACTTTAAATTTAAAAATTTACTATAATTTTCTATGACCTTCATTGGCAGATAGATACGTTTTCCCTTCATAAACGATTTTACAAATCATTTTTGATTTGTGCATTTTCTCAATCTGTATGTTAAAAGCGTATCAGCACTATTTAATTTTGTATTACCTACAATTTTTCAACTTATCTAATGCTCTATAGGTTTTGAGTATTAATTGGTTGTTAATTTAATTGTTTAGATCGTCAATCAGTTTAACCCCTTAAGGACACATGACATGTGTGACATGTCATGATTCCCTTTTATTCCAGAAGTTTGGTCCTTAAGGGGTTAAAAGTATTTACTGAGGGGTTTGATTTATTAGTTCTAGATAGTTTTTCCAATTCTATATTCAAATCAGAGATATTTTTTTCTCTATGACTTTTATCCTGAGTTGCCAATTTAATGAAAATGCCCCTTATAATTGATTTGAAAGCTGCCCAAATGACTTTACAGAAATAATCAGAGGTTATCTACTCCTGAAAATATGCCGATATAATATTCTTGGTATATTCTCTATTATGAGGGGACTCTAATAAAAATTCTTTAACTTCCACTTCAGGTATTTTCCTATGAAACTGTTCTTTTAGAGGCATATAAATAATATTGTGATCTGAGCAAGGAATCTCTGTGATTTTAATTTTCTTAACTCTTTGTGCAATATCAAAGTCAGTCAAAACATAGTTATTTCTCTAATATGATAAATTGAACTAAAAGAAGCATGTATAATCCTTTTCATTAGCATGAAAAGCACACCATATATCTAAAAGATCATTACAAATTACACTACAAATCAAAGATTGAAATTTAGTTGTCTGACAAGAGGAGTTTCTATCAATTACCCTGTCTAAAAGACGTGTCTGTCCATCTGTAGGTTAATGACATAGTTAAAATCACCAAGCCAGATAACTGAGCCCTGTTGTAGCCTGGCTAGTTTTAGGAGCTAATTGGATACAATTTGGATACAAAATTTATAGGTGACAGGTGACAAGTATGTAAGAAATTTGATTAATATCACACATAACTGTTGGATATCTCCCTTCATCGTCACATTTAACATGTTTAATTTTTAGATCTAGAGTCTTATGAAAGAAAAAAAGTGACCCCTTTTTTCAGCTAGAGAAGAATAAATAATAGGAAAATGTTTTGAATTAAAACTGCATTTATGTAATTGATCTCTAGTGGGTTTCCTGTATAGCACATGTATCAACTTTCTGTTTTTAGCATTTCAAATAGAATTTATCTTTTAGTAGGGTAGTTGAGTCACTGCACATTGAATTATGCTAATTTAAACCATTATCCAATACGCGGGGTCACCCTATCTCCTCCCCAGAGCTCACAATTAGCAGAAATTATTTTTTTTATTTTTTTTTAAAAAGAACAAAACACAAAAAAGACAACAAACAAACATTCATATGTAGCAATACTTTCCGTAAAGAAAATTTCTAGACTTAAAAACACATTACTTGTCAACCCCTGCCCCCCCCCAAAAAAAAAAAAAAATAGGCAGGGAAATATGCCATGTTCTAATGGTACACATAGCAAAAACGTGAAGCAAGTGGTTGTTTTAAGTAGAAGGCTTTTATATATAAAAGAAAGTAGAAAAAAAAATCACTAAAGTGATCTCTGAAAACCCATATGTTCCTCATTATAAAATCTTAGTTTGAAATGACTCAATATTGATGACCTGTTTGACTCAAAAAACACATACATAAGGATTCATGCTTTTATGAACAGTAAAGTGTTTCTTGTGCACCTTATCACTCCTCTTTTGAAAGACATAGTGAAATGCTTTTCTGTATTATCAACATATTAAAAAAATAAATAGTAAATATCAAATAAATTGTGTGATGCTCCATTGGAGCCCTTACATTCCTCTTTATAATAATGAGCAATTACAAATATATAAATAGCAGTTTTGAATAGTATTAAAAAAATGCAATTATGAACCATGTGTAATCAGTAAAGTGTAAAAAAAGAAATATGTCATAATAGTTACAATAGTAACAATAATAGTTACAATAGTAACGACCAATGTTAAGAAGAGAAAAAAAACCTATGTGATATTAATGTCAATATAAACACCAAAGGGCTCTCTATGCACCCTACCACTCCTATTCTATAGACATAGTGGAAAACAATTAATGTTCCCTTAGAGCCCTGGCACTAATTTTCTTAAGACGTTTGTTTTTCAGAAGTAGTCAAGTCTTTTTCTCTTATGCAAGGTTTAAATTTTTCAGGAGTATCAAAAACAAAAATTCTGGCATCATAGTTCAAAATAAGCTTAACGGGGAAACTCTGTGCCAGCGTTCCATAAGATGGCCATAATAATTACTTTTTATGTTAATGCTTGCAAATATTTATTTTCAAATATTATTATTATTATTAGTAGTAGTAGTATGTATATAGCGCCAGCATATTCCATAGAATTTTACAATATTATCGGAGGGAGAAATGTAATAATATATGAAATCTTACGGGAACAATTGGCGGAAGAGGACCCTGCTCGAACGAGCTTACAGTCTAGAGGAGATGGGATATAAAACATATTAGGACAGGAAATCGTAATCAAACAAGGTGGGAGTGAAGCAGAGCTGGAGGAGAGAGTAGAGTGCTGCCCTTTAGGAGACAGGTATGTGAGGTAGAGGTTTATCTGGGAGGCCATAAGCTTTTCTAAAGAGATGGGATTTAAGGCACTTCTTAAACGATTGAAGACTAGGGGAGAGTCTGATAGCAGTAGGCAGGCTATTCCATAGGTGGGGAGCCACCCGCAAGAAGTCTTGTAAGTGTGAGTTGGCCATAAGGGTGCGAGCAGCAGACAGGAGAAAGTCATGGGCAGAGCAGAGAGACCGAGAAGGGACATAGCTATGGATCAGGGAAGAGATATAGGAGGGGCTAGAATTGTTCAGTGCTTTATAGGTATGGATTAGTACTTTGAATTGACTCCTATTGGATACAGGAAGCCAATGTAAGGACTGACAGAAAGGAAAAGTGTGAAAATCAGTCTGGCGGCAGTATTCATTACAGACTCAGTTCGGCTACTGAGAAGACCAATTAGGAGAGAGTTACAATAGTCCATGCAAGAGATTACTGTAGCATGGACAAGCTCCTTAGTAGCATCTTGCATAAGAAAGGGGCAGATGCGGGTGATGTTTTTAACCCCTTAAGGACGGAGCCAAATGTACACATTGTGAACAAAACAAAATGTAAACAAAACCTGGCATTTGCGCTACATGTCTGTCCAACCGTAATACACCTCTTTCATAGTAAATGCACCCACCCTTATTATATATCATTTTATTCAGGGGAAATAGGGCTTTCATTTAATATCAAATATTTAGCTATGAAACATAATTTAATGTGAAAAAAATGGGAGAAAATACGTTTTTTTTGGATTTTTTTAGTTCTACATGACATTTTAACGGTCAATGTCATAATACTGTTTGCTTTTACTGCAATAAAATACACATATTTATATTCAGTAAAGTCTCACGTGTAAGACAGTACCCCCTATGTACAGGTTTTATGGCGTTTTTGGAAGTTACAGGGTCAAATATAGCACGTTACATTTGAAATTGAAATTCGCAGATTGGTTACGTTGCCTTTGAGACTGTATAGTAGTCCAGGAATGACATTTACACCCATAATGGCATACCATTTGCAATAGTAGACAACCCAAGGTATTGCAAATGGGGTATGTCCAGTCTTTTTTAGTAGCCATTTGGTCACAAACACTGGCCAAAGTTAGCGTTAGTATTTGTTTTGTGTGAAAAATGCAAAAAATGCCAATTTTGGCCAGTGTTTGTGACTAAGTGGCTACTAAAAAAGACTGGACATACCCTGTTTGCAATACCTTGGGTTGTCTACTATTGCAAATGGTATGCCATCATAGGGGTAATTTTCATTCTTGGGCTACCATAGGGTCTCAAAGGCAACGTAACCAATCTGGCGAATTTTAATGTGAAAAAAATGAAACACAAGCCTTATATTTGACGCTGTAACTTTTGAAAACACCATAAAACCTGTACATGAGGGGTACTGTTGTACTCGGGAGACTTTCGCTGAACACAAATATTTGTGTTTCAAAACAGTAAAAAGTATTACAGCAATAATATTGTCCGTGTAATGCTGTTTGTGCGTGAAAAATGCAAAAAACTTCACTTTTACTGGCGATATCATCGTTGTAATACATTTTACTGTTTTGAAACACTAATATTTGTGTTCAGCGAAATCTCCCGAGTAAAACAGTACCCCCCATTTACAGGTTTTATGGTGTCTTGGAAAGTTATATGGTTAAATATAGTGCTAGCAAATTAAATTCCCTATACTTTTGGCATGGGTTGTCAGGCAGGTCCCGCTAATTGTAATTAATTAGGATACCTAATTATGTAAAAATATTACATAAATATATGTGTAGAATTAATATATGTATATATATACATATGTGTATATATACATATATATATATATATAATTTTTTAAATATTTTTATTTATATATAGGTGTATATATTTAGTGATATATATGTATATATTTATGTATATAGATATATATATTATTTCGTTCTACGTGTATTTTGATATAAATATATATATATTAATATCACAATACAGTTAGAACAAAATAACAAACATCTATATATTTTTTTATTATTTATTTTTAATTATTTTTTTAATTTTATTTTTTTTACGTATTTACATTTTTTTATATTATATATAAATATATATATATAACAATAATTATATATATATATTTAATCAGTATTAGTCTACGTGTAATTTGATAGTAATATATATAAATAATTATATATATTAATATTTAAATACACTTCGTGTATGTGTAAATGTGTGTGTGTGTGTATATATATATATATATATATATATATATATACTTAGATCATATATATATATATATATAATATATATGATCTAAGTATATTTTATATTTAACTGTAATTTATTTTTTTTAACTAATATTTTATTTTTTATTACAGGACAGGGGGCAGAGACAGTGTCAGCCAGTGATTTTACATCACTGGCTGACACACAGGATCAGTGATCACAGTGACTGCCTGTCACTGTGATCACCTCCTGCAGATTGGGTAATTGGCCACAGGGGGGAGTGCCTGGGTGGTACAAGCACTCCCCCTTCCATTCTGCAGGGGGATCTGTGTGCCAGTTACATGTGTCAGCCAATAGGCTGACACATGTAACACTGATCGCAGTGACAGGCTGTCACTGCGATCAGAGCGCTCTGAGATCGCAGTGACAGCCTGTCACTGCGATCTCAGAAGGTGCAGATCGCGGTCACTGACCCCAGGGGGACTGCCTGGGGGCCAGGTAAGTCCCCCGACCGCGATCTGCATTGCAGAAAGCCGCCGGCCACGTGTGTCAGCCGATTTGAAATCGGCTGACACACGTTAAATACTGATCGCAGTGACAGCCTGTCACTGCGATCAGTGACTGCAGATCGCGGTCACCGGCCACAGGGGGGGTTGCCTGGGGGCCGGGCATCCCCCCCGACCGCGATCTGCAGCGGGCGAATAGCGCCGGCCACGTGGGCGGCCATTAAAGTGAGGGCGTACTATTACGCCCGCCGGCGTTTAGAGCCGGCTCCTGCAGGGCGTAATAGTACGCCCTCCGTCCTTAAGGGGTTAAATAATAAAGCTGCTAAGGCCAGTAAGGTTTTGTCATGTATAAATAGGAGCATAAATTCTCGGGATGAAAATATAATTTTGCCTTTTTATAAATCGCTGGTAAGACCACACCTTGAATATGCTGAGCAATTTTGGGCACCTGTTCTAAAGAAAGATATCATGGCACTAGAAAAAGTGCAAAGACGAGCTACAAAATTGATAAAAGGAATGGAGCATTTTAGTCACGAAGAAAGGTTAAAAAATTTAAATATGTTTAGTTTGGAAAAATGGTGCATTAGAGGGGATCTGATATCATTATACAAATATATATGGGGCCAATACAAACCATTATCTGGAAATCTATTCACAAACAGGGCTATACATAGGACACGAGGTCACACATTTAGGCTGTAAAAAAAAAACTTTTCTTTGCCTTAGATGAAATCTCCTTTCTTCCAGCCTAAATGTGTGACCTTGTGTCCTATGTATAGCCCTGTTTGTGAATAGATTTCCAGATAATGGTTTGTATTGGCCCCATATATATTTGTATAATGATATCATATCCCCTCTAATGCACCATTTTTCCAAACTAAACAGATTTAAATTTTTTAACCTTTCTTCGTGACTAAAATGCTCCATTCCTTTTATCAATTTTGTAGCTCGTCTCTGCACTTTTTCTAGTGCCATGATATCTTTCTTTAGAATAGATGCCCAAAATTGCTCAGCATATTCAAGGTGTGGTCTTACCAGCGATTTATAAAAAGGCAAAATTATATTTTCATCCCGAGAATTTATGCTCCTATTTATACATGACAAAACCTTACTGGCCTTAGCAGCTTTATTATTTAAACAGCATACTTTATGATTTTGCTTTATTTTTGTTTATTTGGTTTTTTTTTTACTTTAATGTTGTGTTAGTTGCCTAGTTTTAATATATCTATCCACTCTTATTTTACGTTACATTTTCACATCCAGAGACTTTTTTTGGCGCTTGAAAATCTATAATTACATTGTGTACTATTTAAGTTATTGTTTTGAAAAATGTGCATGTCTAAATATATTTTATATAGAAATTGCCTAACTCATTTTTTGCTGTCAGTAAGATGTAAAATGTTTGTGTTCCAGGTTCTATGGGAAGCATGTCAAAGGCGAACGGGAGAGCACAAAAACATGTTGCAAATGATCCTCTGTAATAAAAGCCACCAGCAATTGTTCATGGGTAATATATATATTTATCAACCAAGAAAAATAAAAACATTGTATTAGACAAATATATTAGTTTAAAAAAGTTTACAAACTATGTTTGCAGAAGAAATATATATATATATATATATATATATATATATATATATATATTTATATATCTAATAGCTGTATTGAACTACATCTATCTACCTATGAAGCCACACATGGTGTATTAATTTTAAAGAACTGCTTACAAGAGTTTCAGACCAAGGATCAGCAGAGCGTGTTAAATTATGTTTGGAAATAAAATTATCTGGAATTCGAGATATAACAACATAGCCACAGAGTAACTTATCTTTCATTAAAGCATTGTGTTAAATTACTCCAAACAAAGGGAGCTAGCAGTGGAAACAGTATACTGACTTTAAGGACAATTTATCTGTCCTTTTCCAAGAAAGTGATAATTGTACATATAGTAGATATTAGAATTTGCACTGTAAAAAAAACAAACATGTGGTTCATCCAAATCGATTTGTCCCCAAAAAAAAAAAACATATATTTAGTGTGATTCAGATTTCATCCAAGTGGTGTTTTGGTTCAGTCAAATTGCTTCCATGCATTCACTTTGGAAAATAAATAAATTCTGATAACCCAAACTGAGGCAGAAAATTGTCAATCTATGTACTGCAAAATACGTACATAATATATATTATTTTATAAATTTCCCCAGATCAAGAGAGAAGAAGTAACCAAAAATGGGGGAATAAATAGTTAAAACATCTCTTTCTTTCTCTTTCTCTCTCTCTCTCTCTCTCTCTCTCTCTCTCTATATATATATATATATATATATATATGTATATTTTAATATAATTTTAAAATTATAAATTATTATTTTACTGCTGCTTCTTTTTCCCCTCTCTTGGTCACTACTGTCTTAATCTGTGATTAAAATCAACATTTTGTGACATTTCCCCAAACCATCAATCACTGTTTTCCATCAATAACCTGTTTTGATTGATCACAAAACAAACAAAATTGCTCATCCTTTACCTTTTTCATTTGTTTTGTGATTCATCCATATTGGAATTCAGATGAACCACTGAACGCACAAAATTTGAATGAATCGAGATATGTTTGAAACCAAATGGAACAGTGTAGTAAATATGTTTAACAGAGGCGTAACCACGTGTGTGGCTCCAGAAACTACTAGTTGGAATTTCTTTCTTTAAAATACTGTATGGTGTCAATAGCTTTGAGATAACAAGATTGAAGGAAGCACCAAGAATTATGAGAAATTATAAAAAGAGAAAGGTATCAAAGGAGAGGATGAAAGTAAATTATCCATTATTAACTAGGCAGGTACAAGAAAAGAAAACAAATAGGTATGGTAATATTTAAGGGCATTTAACATTTAGAAGAGATCTCTTATGAACAGTTACCTAAAGAGTGACAACTAAATAGATGCAATTTTATCTGATACATAGTAGTGAGAGAAAAAAAAATAGGGCATTGTTTAAAGTTTTACAACATGACGGCGAGAAGTCAAGGAGTATACTTCTCTAAGATAAATGTCATCCTTTAAAATATGTCTCTTTGGAGGAAAATGTGTATGTACCTGCAAATCATTTTACAGTGTAAATCTCTATGCCATGCTCCTTTGTAGCCAACACACTTTACTTAAATGTCTGCCCCAATCCTTTTTTAAATAATGATATGTTATTTTGTGATGCCCTATTTGGCATTAGTAGTGTGTCCATGCTCCTTTTTAAAGTAACAAACCTGCAAAATAAAGATAAACCTTACCAGTGCTGACGTCATGCCACATCACTCAATTGATCTCCTCGAACGAATCAAATGTTTGGACTGAACCGATCTCCAGGCTCAGAGAGTATGTGTTTACTCTGAACTGGGGAGGGGAGGGAGAGAAAATATAGTCTTCCCCTTGCAGTGAAAATGTGAATGTGAAAATTTTAATGCTTGCATTAGGTTGGAGGAAGACCTACAAACAGTGGGGACCATATATGTCAGGATTAGTAAATGTATAATCATTTTTAACAATTATTGAACATTCAATTATTTTTTTCTTTCTTTCTTCAAGATTTTGAACAATTTCAAAATATTTCTGGCCAAGACATTGCGACAGCTATTGCTGAATGCTTTGATGGATACTTTCAAGAGCTTCTCTTGGCAATAGGTATGTGATACTTTTACGCGTGAAACTATTTATAGATATATATAAGTGTTTACATTGTCCCCTAGGGACACCTCCAGGAAACCTCCAGTGGCCTCCCCTCTCCCTCCCACCCACCAATCCCCAGTTGCTGAAGGGGTGAAAACCCCTTCAGTGACTTACCAGAGGCAGCGACGATGTCCCACATCACTGCTTCGTCCTCCGCCGCCGCTCCTCCCTGTGATTGCATCGGCCAGTGGGCGAGACTGATCCCGCCCACTGGCTGGGGAGACAGAGCTCCCCATAGGAAAGCATTGAAAATGCTTTTCAATGCTTTCCTATGGGGAAATGAGCGATGCTGGAGGTCCTCACACAGCGTGAGGACGTCCAGCGACGCTCTAGCACAGGTTTCCTGTGCTAGAAACCAGTAGGTGCCCTCTAGTGGCTATCTAGTAAACAACCACTAGAGGTGGAGTTAACCCTGCAATGTAATTATTGCAGTTTATAAAAAACTGCAATAATTACAGTTGCAGGGTTAAGAGTAGTGGGAGTTGGCACCCAGACCACTCCAATGGACAGAAGTGGTCTGGGTGCCTGGAGTGTCCCTTTAAGCTCTGGATGAAGGATTTTTCAGCCCTGAATCTCTACTGGTAATGGAAGGGTCATGGGGGCAATAACTCAGTGTATGTAAGTCTGCATGAGTGGGTGGAACGAATAAGGGGGGCACATTTTCTTTAGCCTAGGGTGGCAAAAATCCTTGCACCAGCCCTGTTGATGTTCTATTATGATAATTTCCATTTTCATTCATCAAATCATCCACCTTAAGAAAGAATGATTGAAAACGATAAATTGTGGTAGCTATGAGAAACAGAATTGTAAATAAGGGAGAGAAGAATAGAAAATGGTCACAATTGACAGATTACATGAAAAATATCATGAGAACAAGTGGAATGCACACAAATGAAGGGATATACTGGACTGGTGATAGCAGAGCAGGCTTAAAGGGACACTTTAGTCACCAGAACAACTACAACTTATTGTATATGTTCTGGTGAGTAGAATCATTCCCATTAGGCTTTTTGCAGTAAACACTGTCTTTTCAGGGAAAATGCAGTGTTTACATTACAGCCTAGGGATACTTCCACTGGTCACTCCTCAGATGGCTGCTAGTGGTGCATCCTGGGGCAGTGCTGCACACTGCCTTCACACAGACTGTTATATCAGTTTAGTTTAGTTTAACATCCATAATTACAGCACCCATGAAGGATGGTCCTATAGATTGCTATTACAAGCAATAAAATCAAAGAGTTACCCCATAGGTTCTCTAATCTTCCCTAAGCTATTTAATTTGCAGTTTAATCCCCACTGCCAGTCTCTGTAAACCTTACAATGCACAATACATATTAAGATAATCTTAATATAAGGATTAATAAGGATTAATCACCATGGAAAGCAATAGAATGTCGGAGAGCATTAAGCATGCTGTACCCAGAATAGAACCTGCTTTGCCAAAATAAACCTGGTACTTTAATGTATTTATATATGTATATATAAAAGTGTCACCACCTCCATTCAGCACTGTTGAATTACAATAGCTACAACAATAGGTATTGATTTTTAATTTCTAGAAACCACTGAGTCAAAATGTATTAAAAGTGATTTGCATACTGTGCCAAACATCACATAGTTCAATCACTGCTAGAGGCTGCTATGTTTAGGAGCCAGTAACTAAGTTTATGACTATTTTATAGCTTGTTACATACATTTTCTAAACTCACATCTGTTAAAGCCTTTAGTGATGATTCTGTAAATTAACTGATGTGATTACATAGTATCCAGTCAATTGTCATAACAATTCCTAATTATCTCTAGTCTATGGGAAAA
Source organism: Pelobates cultripes (assembly GCA_933207985.1). NCBI lineage: Eukaryota > Metazoa > Chordata > Amphibia > Anura > Pelobatidae > Pelobates > Pelobates cultripes. The sequence continues at coordinate 106,310,459 of OW240913.1, forward strand.
TAGAATGTACTTAAGGATGTTTATTTTGTAGTTATTTTTTTTTTTAATGTAAACTAGGAAACCAAGCAAATTGCACTTCATTATTTGAAGATACCTTATTAAATCCCATTTCTGTAAAGTGTACTAATTACCTTTCTGTCTGCCTGAACCTGGCTATTTTCATCTGACCTTCTCACCTAGCACAAAGTCAGATGATAGTATGCATACATGGGATTGTCTGGCACAATAAACATATGTGCAGCAGTGTTCTCTGGTATATTAGTTATTTCATATATTTTTCATTGTGTATAATATTTTTATACATAGTCTGTGCAGAAAGGCACATACTGTTAGTGCAAGACATAATTATTTAGCAGATAGCCCCCATATCATTCTTTTTTTCACGCCTTCTTTCAAGTCTTACACTGTTCAGCCACAAAATTAAAACCACATGCCTATTACCATGTAGGCCCTCTTCGTGCCTCCAAGACAGCTCTGATGCGCTAAGAAATAGACTCCACAAGATCTCTGAACATGGCATATGATTTCTGGAACCAAGACTTTAGTTGTGAGGTGGGGCCTCCATGGATCAGATTTGTTGTTCTAGCATTTCCCACAGATTCTCAATCGGATTTAGATATAGATACATACATATATATATTTTTTTTTTCTCCAACATTTCACTATAAAGTATTATGCCTCTAATGATAGAAGCAAAGAGGTAATATGTGTGGTAATTAAAACAGGCATAGCATAATTGTATTTCTTCATTATTAACAAACCAATATAGTGCAATATGAATAATGTAGATAAAGATTCCAGATAGTCTATGACCAAAAATGAAAAACCAAAACAAACAAGGGAACAGAATGTACTGGAAGCATAATCTATAAATGCAAGGGCATCAGAATACTTTCATAATTACATTACCTTTAAAACAAGTGATGTAGGTTTCTATTGTAATTTATTAAATGAGGTAGTAACACACGTGTTTAATAATGCAATGCAGGGATATTACCCATAAAAATAATCTACTTTAACTAATCACAAGTTGACAAGAAGAGACACACAAGTGCTATGAATAATTAATCACAGTTCTGAGCTGGGTTAGTACATTACATTTATAATTTTTTTTTTGCTGTAAAAATCACATGAAGGAAACTATGGACTATGCTAAATAAAACATTTAGAAACCCTACAAGAGATTAATCAATATGATTTTACAGTATTGTCTTCTGAGGTTCTTAAATATAAGGTTGTGTAAGGCAAGATCAGACCCTGAAATGACATGTGTTTAATGCATTTTATATTTAAGAAGCTTAGCTGAGTTTGCCAAAATGCCATGCAGAGTTCTACACTTTCTCTTCAGAATAAACCAAGGTGGATTCCCTCTCATGTACATTGTTAGAAGGTCATATTACAGGACAAATCTTGGGACAACTATATCCATTGTAAATAGGGTTGTTATGGAAATACTTATCATGCATGGGAATAAGTATTAATAATATGCAATTGTTCCTATTGGAAGAAGCATCAGTATTCTTTTATTTATTAGACTAAGGCAGGGCAAGTGCACCTGAACATCTGTTGCTAATATAGTTAAAGGGACACTCCAGGCACCAAAACATCATCTAAATAAAGTCATTATGGTGTCAGGAGGCCTCCGGGAGGCACTCTTACCTTAATGGGTTAAACTGTTCTGAAAAAGTAGCTTCTTGCTCTTATGTCCACTTCTCCTCCTCCCCCTCCCCCCCCAGCAGATCAGTCAGCTGATGCTCTCAGAAAATCAGAAAATCCAGATTGAAAAAACTAGTTTGGAAAAGGTACATGTCTTTCAAAGCCATTTTAGTGAATGGGGAGTCTCTAATTGGCTGAGAGCCTATGCTAACTGCTGTCAGTGATTCTCACAGCAGGAGACTAATTTTTGGTTTAACTCCTTAAGGTAAGAGCACATCTGAGGGCCTCCTGGCACTGGAGGCTACAACAGCATCATTCAGATGAAGTTGTTCTGGTGCCTGGTGTGCTCCTTTAAGATATCATATGAGACTACACTCTTTATGAACAAATGAGCCACAGTAATGTAGTTTTAAGAGATACGTTAGTGAAGAGTACCAAGCATAGCCAAATGGACTATTAAACTATGTATTAATAAAACATAAGCATTAGGTCACTGTTTTGAACAAATCCAATGCAACGTCTCTAATATCTCATACCTGCACAAGAATCAGAACTGGATTTCATATCATTTTCTATAAGGTGTGTATGTTTGGAATTTACCATACTGTAGCGCAGCTTTGAGAAAAGGCAAATCATACAGACTTGAATCTCATATAAAAATAAGTATACATTTTTTTTATTTTCAGTTTCCTGTGTTCGAGACAAACCATCATATTTTGCGTACAGACTGCACTGTGCAATTCATGTAAGTTGATGAGTTACATAATATCATGCTTTGATATTCAAGAATTTAATAAACATTATAACTGCAGTTAGTATTATTATGTAATATGTAATTACAATACTTATATTTTTGTCATCATATCAGTAAGGAATTACATTTAGGAAATTGCCCATTTATATACACAGCACAGGAAAAGAAATATTGGCAGATATATATTAATGGACTTTGCTGCCATCTGCTGTTAAAGTCTTAACTATATATTTAGCAGTTTTCCCAACTCCATTTATATAATAAAACTCTGTCACCTATATGACTTCATATTTTCTCATTACATTCCTCCATATCTTACAATTTCATCTTGTAATCACCTAAAAATGCTTTAATAATTATTATTTTCTGCTTCTTATTTGAGTGTAGACAAAATGATTGCTAGCGTCACAAAGTATGATTGGGTGAATATTTAGTAGAGTAAGAAATTGTTCAAGGAGTTAGTTTAGGAAATAGCCTCAGGATTTCGTGAATAGTGTGTGCTGCTAGGGTGAGATGTTAGTATTAGGTAACAAGTTATGTAATTATTAAGGTTAGGAATAATGAGAGGATTGCAGTTTTAGAGTGAGGGAAGAGGACACAAACTGAGGGGGTTAGGGAATGAGGTAAAATGAAGGATTAGGGGACTGGATTAAATGTTCAGATTAGGAATTAGAGGTAGCAGAAGAGAAAGAATGTAAGAGATTGTTTTTTAAAAGAAAATTATAAGGCCAGGAACACAAACAGGTATTCCTGACCCTATAGTGTTAAACTAACTATTTAGGTTGTCGGCCGCCCTTTATCCCTCTTATAAAAGGTATTTTATTTACATTTATCCCAGCGCCATGCGTGTCAGCTGGCACTCACTCCACCCCAATCCTCCTCCTTGGCTGACATTATCAGAACTGATGATCTCAGCCAATTCAATGCTTTTCCATAGGAAACGTTAAGCTTTATTTGTTCTGGTGACTATAGTGTCCCTTTAAGCTACGTTTATATGACTTGAATAAAGAATTTTCTGTCCATCAAAGGAACTTATGACCAACATATTCTGGTAGGAAGATCGATCATTCCAACACCCCCAGGTCCTCCACACAGGTTTTTATTGAAATTTAATCATGTTCAAGAGCGATTATGTCAGTAAGCAGAATTAGATCAATCTTGTAATCACCAAAATTACTATGATCATCAGTTGTCATAAATTCCGGTCACCATTTAGCCTCATATAATATTCTGCCACACAGACACTAGGCACTAGACACTTTTATGGGCCTGCTCTGAACATAGACATAGGTGGAGCTTAACAAAAGCAGAATGATGACAATGTGGGTGCACTGCATAAACATGCAGACAGCTTAGACATATATAGTTCTGTTGCCTGTTCTAATATATGTTTGTTATAATTTAGGATTTCGGTTTTCATAACAAGACGATAATACGGATACTGGTAGCTAGAAGTGAAATAGACCTTATGAACATAAAACAGAGGTACAAGGAGAGATATGGGAAATCTCTATTTCATGACATTAAGGTAATTACATTAAATACTGTTTTTAACATGATAATGTACTATCAAATGGAGCTGAAGGCCATATGGAATATTTTTTGCCCACCATATATCATATATTTACTGCTAAGCAATGTATTTTCAAACCCATTGAAGTTCCCCAGAAATTCTTTATGTGTGATTTTCGAATAGCATTTAAGTAATTCTTCAGATAGAGTTGAAAACTACTCAGGAAATACTCGGATGCCTTCTACATACTTTTTGAGTGTAAAATAGCAAATATTTAAATACCTGTGGAAAACTGTGGCCAGTACCCAGGTCCCAGGCTGCATTCTGAATAGTGTCGGTAGCTGACACGACATGGATAAAAGCTTGTGAATGAAAGATAACACAGATTACACTGCAGAGAAAGTCAAGCAAAATCTATATTGCATGGAGTGTAAAATAAATTGGCCATAAAAACTAAAACACTATAACCCAACTTCTATATAAAAATAACCCCCAAAAAAGTATTGTTTTCAATAACATTGCCAAAAAACATTGTTGTTGTCAGAATTGCTTGGAGATGTATAGTGATAGGTTGGCTTTGGAAGCCAATCAATCACAGTGCACTAAAGGTTCTTTAATCCCTTAAGGATCAAACTACTGGAATAAAAGGGAATCATGACATGTGACACATGTCATGTGTCCTTAAGGGGTTAAAGTAGCATATAAATGCTGCTGGACTATTAAATATATTTTCATTATTGAATCCTCTAGACAATTGAATGGAGAATATTGCTTATTTCCCCAGGCACATTTTATATCCATGTGTCCAGAATCTAGCTTTTCTTGTGAAGCAGGGGGTAGGTTTGGGGTTGCAGTTGGGCACCGAGCCACCAGAGAAGTTACTACTTTGGTCACGGGGATGGGCATCGCATTTGCAGCGATCCGGGGTTAACTTTAGTATATTACGGAAATTTTCCGTCATGAGTCCTTAACGGTAGGTCTGCCTTGATGGAAAATTTCCATCAAGCGTCGTTAAGGGGTTAACAAACTGTTTAAGCTCAATGTCTTCAAACCCATTCACTCTGCCCCTGAACTTCCACTCCACATGCAAGGCTTCAGGATATGTAACTTTTTCATATTTATTTCTCAATGGGTAGCTACTAATAGGCTTTAGGGATGGGCACATTTTGATGTGACCAGGATAGCCCTTAAAGTTTTTGTAGATATTTCAAATTTTTGCGCTATTGCTCACTATATTTGCTGATGCAACTAATGATCCAACAAATTAAGGATTTTGATTTTCTTGATTGTGGCTGACCATGCTTTTTATTTCCACAGAGTATGAACATTTAAACATTTTATGCTGAAATGACAGTTTAGTGATTGATTTTCTTGTGCCCTTTGCTAACTCTCTTTCGTAGGGCACTTCAAGTCTCAATTAATGGCCTTTAGCATTTTAAAGTCCTATTAATGAAAAGACTTCTTGAGAGATAATTCTATGGTCCCTGTATAGATATACTGTGGTACGTCGGAACTTGAACTTAATCCATTATCGAAGGCTGTTCGAGTTCCGATGTGTTCGAGAACCTAATCAACATTTCCCATAAGAATTAATGTAAAATGTATTAATCCGTTCCAGACCGCCAAAACTACAGCATTTTAAATACTTTTTCAACCCAAAAGCAGGCATGTGTTTATTAGAATCCAAATGCAAGTCCATAAACATTGCCTTAAATAGTTCAAAGCTGAAATATACATAGGAGTAGAATCACCTTTCTTCAATTTAGTTGGATATTTTTAACTCCCTACTGTTCTCCAGACCTGTGACACTAGAGATGGGTCTTGCAAATGCACCATTTTCTGACTTGAAAATGAGACATGGCTCCTTGTAGTATGTTCAGGTACCATAGATCGTTCGCATACTGAGACATTTTTTACTTAAAATTTTCGTTTGACTTCCGAATTGTTGCAACATTAAAACTTAAATCTATCTGTATAATATTGTGTATGTCCTCTCATGTTGCTAAAATAGCTGTGATGCATCAAGGCATGGACTCCACAAGACCTCTGAACATGTCTTGTGGTATCTGGCACCAATACATTAACAGCAGCCCTCTAATTTCTGCAAGTTGCAAGGTTGGGCCTCCATGGATCAGATTTGTTTGTTTGTTCCAGCACATTCCACATATGCTCAATTGGATTGGGATCTGGGAAATGTGAAGGCCAAAGCAACACCTTGAGCTCTTTGCTATTTTACTCAAACAATTCATGATCAATTTTTCAATATGTCAGGGTGCATTACCCTGCTGAAAGAGGACACTGCCATCAGTGAACACTATTGCTATAAGGGGGTGTATGTGGTCTGCAACAATTTATAGGTAGGTGGTACATGTCAAAGTAACATCAATATGAATGCAAGGTGTTCCTGCAGAACACAGCCCAGAGCATGACACTGCATCCGCCGACCTGCCTTCTTCCCATAGTGCATCCTGCTTCCATCTCTTCCACAGGAAAATGACGCACCCTACCATCCACCTAATCTAAAAGAGAATGTGATACATCAGATGAGGCAAGTGTTTTCAATTGCTCCATGGTCCAGTTCATGTCCTCATTAAAGGCACTTTCGGTGATGGATAGGTGTCATCATGGGCACTCTGACCAATCTGCAGCTTTCCAGCCCCATAGGAAGCAAATTTAAAATCAAATTTTTTAAGACGCACTAAGTTTTTGGCGAGTCTCTTACTACTTTATCCCGGCACACACCTTCTATAAGGGCTATTCAGGTATATGTATGGTAGGTCAAGGTACCGTAAGGAGGTATAGTGAGTTTTGTTAGACTACCTATGTGTGAGGAGCCTACAGTAATGTCATTAGGGTATGAGGAGTAAATGGTATTGGCTCCTTTCTTTTCTTCTGTCTAGCTTTCCTCACTTGCCCCAAATTTATTTTCTACCTTGAAGTGCACTATATACAAAGTTACATGGTATCAATATACAATGGGGAATTCTACTGTGGGATATGCCCTCTTCAAATGTAAAGGTCTACATTCTCTTAAGATTGCTTTGCTTTTGTTTGTTAAATGAATTAGTACATGCTGGTGAACACTAACAAGTAACCAGTTGTGTTTTAATAGAATGGGAACACTTTACAGTGCTGCATAACTTGCATTTATATATAATGAACTTTGCCTGTAATGTGAATTTTGTAAATTGCCATGATTACTTTGAACACTAGATGGCACTAATCTACTGCTTAGTAACACTGTGGCTCTGGCACATAAACTTGCAAGTTTGTTTATTAAATGATTCAAATAAATTCACTAGTATGGGATTAAGAAAAGTTCAAATAACCCCTTAAAACCGGTGGACGTACAATTACGCCCTCTAATAGGCGGCTCTAAACGCCGCCGGGCGTAATTGTACGCCCTCCGGTTTTTGTTAACTTACCCGGTCGCCGGCGGTCCCACGCCGGCGATCGCGGTTGGGGGGACTCCCAGGGAGCCCCCCGCGGCACATCCGTCCTCGTTGAAGCCCCCCGGCCATGTGAGAGTGGGGTCCTAGCGAGGACCCCACAATCACATGGCCGGGTATAGCTGGCTTCTGTATTGCCGGCAGGGGGGCTGCCTGTAATGACAGGTGGTCCCCCTGCTGGCTGAAAATAAAAGTAAAATAAGTTAATGGTGTAAAAAAAAAATTATTATATATACTTAGATCATATATATATATATTATATATATATGATCTAAGTATATATATACACATATACATACACACACATACACCGTCTAGGTGTATTTTACTATTAATATATATATAATTATATATATATATTAATATCAAATTACACGTAGACTGATACTGATTAAATATATATATAATTATTGTTATATATATATTTATATATAATATAAAAAAAATAAAAATGTAAATACGTTAAAAAATAAAATTAAAAAAATAATTAAAAATAAATAATTAAAAAATATATAGATGTGTGTTATTTCGTTCTAACTGTTTTGTGAAATTAATATATATATATATATATATCAAAATACACGTAGAACGAAATAATATATATATCCATATACATAAATATATACGTATATATCACTATATATATACCTATATATAAATAAAAATATTTTTAAAAAATTATATAGATATATACATATATATACACATGCGTATATATATACATATATTAATTCTACATATATATTTATGTAATATTTTTACATAATTAGGTATCTTAATTAATTACAATTAGCAGGACCTGCCTGACAACCCATGCCGAAAGTAAAGGGAATTTAATTTGCTAGCACTATATTTAACCCTATAACTTTCCGAGACACCATAAAACCTGTACATGGGGGGTACTGTTCTACTCGGGAGACTTCGCTGAACACAAATATTAGTGTTTCAAAACAGTAAAATGTATTACAACGATGATATCGCCAGTAAAAGTGAAGTTTTTTGCATTTTTCACGCACAAACAGCATTACACGGACAATATTATTGCTGTGATACTTTTTACTGTTTTGAAACACAAATATTTGTGTTCAGCGAAGTCTCCTGAGTACAACAGTACCCCTCATGTACAGGTTTTATGGTGTTTTCAAAAGTTACAGCGTCAAATATAAGGCTTGTGTTTCATTTTTTTCACATTAAAATTCGCCAGATTGGTTACGTTGCCTTTGAGACCCTATGGTAGCCCAAGAATGAAAATTACCCCTATGATGGCATACCATTTGCAATAGTAGACAACCCAAGGTATTGCAAACGGGGTATGTCCAGTCTTTTTTAGTAGCCACTTAGTCACAAACACTGGCCAAAATTGGCGCTTTTTGCATTTTTCACACACAAACAAATACTAACGCTAACTTTGGCCAGTGTTTGTGACCAAATGGCTACTAAAAAAGACTGGACATACCCCATTTGCAATACCTTGGGTTGTCTACTATTGCAAATGGTATGCCATTATGGGTGTAAATTTCATTCCTGGGCTACTATACAGTCTCAAAGGCAACGTAACCAATCTGGCGAATTTCAATTTCAAATGTAACGTGCTATATTTGACCCTGTAACTTCCCAAAACGCCATAAAACCTGTACATAGGGGGTACTGTCTTACACGTGAGACTTTACTAAATACAAATATGTGTATTTTATTGCAGTAAAATCAAACAGTATTATGACACTGACCTTTAAAATGCAATTTAGAACTAAAAAAATCAAAAAATTCGTATTTTCTCCCATTTTTTTCATATTAAATTATATTTCATAGCTAAATATTTGATATTAAATGAAAGCCCTGTTTCCCCTGAATAAAATGATATATAATAAGGGTGGGTGCATTTAATATGAAAGAGGTGTATTACGGTTGGACAGACATGTAGCGCAAATGCCAGGTTTTGTTTACATTTTGTTTTGTTCACAATGTGTACATTTGGCTCCGTCCTTAAGGGGATAAAATTCACTGGAACAGTCTCTTGCAATATTCTGTTTCCAACAAACAAATGCAACTTTGTATTCAGATGTGTCACCTTAAATAGAAGAAACAGTGCAGAGTGTAATTTATGCAACAAATATAAAACACCAATTAAAACCCTTACATGTAAGAATGTGAGACTTATTCCAGAACTCGCAAAATTAGTTAGTGTAATGAATTACACATTTTTTTAAAATTTGTTTTAGAATTCTTTATTTATATGTGCATAGGTTTACAATCTGACTTGCTGAGCCACAATGGCTATAGAAAGCATTTTAAGGGACATAGAATTATATTTGTATGGCATAACCGTTAGACTGCACATTTTTAAGGTATGATGTAGTTAGAGTTAAGTCACAGGGGTTAGAGCAGGGAGACTGCATCTGATGACAACTATGAAAGTAACCCTCTGAAAACTAAAGTGACAATTGCTTAAAGTAATACAAAGAAAATAAAGTAAAACAGGAAGAAAGTAAAAGAGTAGAATGGATTAAAATTGTTAAACTAATTAGTTGCAATCTGCTGGGTTTTACACTACATTTACACTATGAAGACATTGTCACCTTTTGGTTTGAATGCAGAAATGGAACTTTAAACACTTTTAAACAATGATACATAGATTACATTGCATGACATTATCAATATATGTATCATATGTTACATAGTTACATCATTACATAGTTACATAGCTGAAAAAAAAGAAATAGAAAAAGAACAATATCCAAGACATCTACTCCCAATGGAGATAGGTGTATAGGAATTAGTACAACCTAAAGTAGAACAGATCGGTCTTGAGAAAAGTCTATTGTGACTGAAACGTCGACATTTTTTGTATTCTGCACAATAAAGCAGTATTTATTTTGATATAAAACGAAGACTCCAGAGTGCTCTCTACTTGGATGCTATATATTGGTCAGAGATTACTTGCACCGGAGCATGGAAAAGACTGGGAACATTGAGTGCTGGGACCTGAAAAAAAAATAAATATAAATATATATATATATATATATATATATATATATATATATATAAACCTTTATTAATCCTTAAAGCATAGAGCTATTATCTGTAATAAAGGGTCCTAAATAGGAACAAATATCTATATACCAGGTATGGAGGTATCAACCCTAGGAGAAAGATGAAGCATTCCACTTAAGAGGTTAAGGGTTCTATAGCATTTCCCAAGAGGACCTCGGAAGGCATTTTGTCCATAATCCCTATGGTTGCCATGCCAGATCCAGCTCCCCAATCAAGGTTAATACGGGCAGTAGGGAGGTGAAACACAGCTCCCCCATCTACCCGTACATCGACTGTGTGCTTAGAGCAATCCTCTGGCTTGACTAAGTGCTGCTGGACCAGAGTGATGGTAGCGCCCATGTCTTGTAGTCCTTGGGCTACTTGTCCATTTATTTTGACCTCTTGTCGATGCGGTTGTCTGTTGTCTGGGGATGCAGCTTGTATGTGGTCCTCCTCGTGCAAGATTCCCAGATATTCCTCGGCACCAATGTCAGTTTCCACACAATGAATAGCCGGGGTATTGGGTGATGTAGTATCGGCTACGGGTGTGGGGCATCTCCAGGTTTGGGCGGAGGGCCCTAATGGACAAATAGCACTCATGTGGCCCCATCCGTGGCACCGATGACACATGATCTTTGTTTGATCCCGTGAGTATTTAGGTTGCCATTGGTAGCGAGAGGGGCCAAGTGGAACAGGAGCATGGTATTCGGGGCAATGAATGGGGGCACGGGCCCGTGATTCTGTGAGGGGAGGGTGTCTCGGGGTGGTTTGACTCACCCTCCTGGTAACAGCATATTCATCTGCCAATCGAGCAGTGTCATTCAAAGTTAGGAATCGCCGATCTCGTACCCACTCTTGTAGTTCAGGTTGTAGTCCAAGCAAGAAGTGTTCTAGCAAAAACAGTTTGAGTACTTCCTCCCCGTTGCTTGCTTGACACCCTGTAAACCAATGGGAAGCAATGCAATGTAAGCGGCATGCCCATTTCATGTGTGAATCCCCCACTCTCTTTTTGGATTCCTGAAAATGGCGGCGGTATGCCTCTTGGGTAACAGCATAATGGGTGAGGAGGGCTTCTTTAACCAAGTGGTTCCTCATTGGGAATGTCTCGAAAAAAGCTTCAGATGCTTTCCCAGACAATTTGCCTGATAAAATGGTGACCCATTGCTCCGTGGGTACCTGATGCAAGGCACACGGTCGCTCGAAATCTGCTAGGTAACCGTCACTTTCTCCACGAATGCCTTAAAAAGCTGCATGTGGGACCTTTCTACGGTCTGCTGTCAGGTAGAAGTAGCTGCCACTGGTATGGCAGGTTGCTGTGTTCTTACCAGTTGCAGTTGGTGTTCCCTCCTTTCACAGACTTCAGCCTCCACAGTGCGGAATATTTGGTCGATCCATTCTTCCAATGGGTTTGGCCCATACATCACAAACGTGTCTGAACAATGCGTAGAGTTTCATCTTCCTCTACATTTGGGATATTTAGTTCGGCCATTTCTGTTGTATGGTCCAGTTCATCTAACTCCAGCAGATCGGCGATTAATTCCCTCTGTGGTCGGGCACTTGCAATGTGTCCCCGGCTCTCCAGCAAGTCTTTTAAAGTTGGTCGTTTCAGCTTCTGGCTCTCCATCCGGTCAGCCCTTGCTCTGGGCATAAAAGTACCATCCCACTTCAGCCACCAATGTAACGGCCACCCTGAGTTTCAAGGGGTGTACGCTGTTAGGGACTTCCTTTTCCCTTGGAAGGAGCAGTGCTGCAGTGTTCTCCCGATGTCATCTCAGCCGACCAAGTAATGAATAGATAGTAGAGCTCTTACAAGAGCTAGTGATTACTTGTGAAGCAGGTTCCCTACAACAACGAGACAAGGCTACATGTTGAGGGTTAAGCAGAACTGAATTTTAATGGCAGCCACACAGGCCTTTTATGCAAGTCCCCAAGCAAGGGTGACACCCACATTGACCTTGGGGACAGGGACACAAATGTACATACCAATCACAATAGCACTGTAATCTGAGACACTCTCACAGATGGCATTCAATCCCGCCCCTCTGCTTGGGAGATAATTGAGCTAATTACTGTATCAACTCAATTATCTCTAAACAAAAAAAAAAAAAAAAAAGTTTATACATTTCTGGAAACACCCCAAAATCACATAAAAAAACCCATCAAATGTACATCTCCTGATAGTCCTGATCTGGGTTCAGGGATTCAAAAGTCCATTTCTGCCTCGCCGCAAGCAATGCTCCTGCCAAGAATAGTTCCATGAATTCAGCTGGTGCGGCCGGTCTCTTTTGTGCAGTCAAAATGTCGAACAATATCTTTAATAATCATTTGTGCATAAGGTAGTCGTGTGCATCTTTGTTCGCACGTTGTTTTTACCGAATACCGCTTCCTTCGGCGGAATTAGGATGAATCTAAGGTCCTGGAAGTCTCAGTGGTGTTCAGGCCATTGAGTGTCTGAAAATAGTTCTAGACACTTGACGACCAAACCCCGCTGGACGCATTTGACAAAACAAGATGGTCGCCACCACGTGTTTGTGCATACAAATCGACGGCCACCCAGTGAACCACTTAGAACGTTCAGAGTTGCAGTTTGGAATAGTGTCAAATAGGTCAATTGAAGGCACATGACTGTCTTGGGTGGTCAAAATGTTCGGTGAAACGTTCGTATACGAACTAGCTGGGTAAAGTCTGTTCGCCTTAGTTCGTATACCGTTTTAGGCAAATGGCATTACAAATAAAGTTCAGGATGGCAACAAATAAAAACAGGGCATCTGTTAAAGGGTGGGGTTAGAAGATAGGGGTAGGTTTGATGTAGGGTTAGGGAACTGCCAAAGTCCCAAATTTTGGAAGTCCAAACCTAACCTAATTTTTGCCCATGCAAATCCTTAGTAATTACAGGACCCACCATTGTGACATGCTAAAAGAACTAAACTGGCTGTCGCTGGAATCCAGACGCACCCTTCATCTTTCCAGCCTTGTGTTTAAGAGCTATTCTGAGAAGCTCCCACCCTACCTGAGTAGAATGCACTCCCCAGCTGTTTCCACCTCCTATAACCTCTGACCCAGTACTAGCACTTTATTTAGTCTACCTCAATACAAAAAGAAAGCAGCCAATCCTCCTATTCCTACAGGGCGCCGCAATTGTGGAACGACCTCCCGCACACTTTCAAATCTTCTCCAGGCCTTAAGTCCTTAAAGAGATCCCTCTCTGCATACCTTAAAACAGAATGCAGCAGTCATGGTTGATTTCTATATTTCCTACCTGTTCTATGTTAAATTTTATATATATTGTGTATTAATATTATTTTTGTATTTTATTGTACCCTATTGTATCAATGCAATGTTTTGTGTACCCAGGACATACTTAAAAATGAGAGAAATCTCAATGTATCTTTCCTGGTAAAATATTTTATAAATAAATAAATGTGTAAGGTAAAATACATGTACACCTTGTCCCTGTTTAAAATATGTTTATAGATTTAGAAACTGTTTAACCATGTTTGTATTGTTGATGGAAATAAATAAGATTTGGCAACCAGCAAAGCAAGTTTGCTCTCAGAGGAACACTATAATCAGGCTCACACCTTAAAGAGGCTAGCCTATAAGCACTGGGGTATAGAAGAATCCAAATGCAAATAATTTATCTCAACCCTTTCAGCATCATTGAATTGACCCAGGGAAGGACAACATATTATACAGGAATCACATTTTTTTTTTTTAATTTCTGTAAACCTTTCTTTTTTTGAGTTCCATAAAAAGGCAGTCACTCATTATTAACCCCTTAAGGACTGGACTGTTTTTGCGATGTTGTACATTTGCGACCAGGCATATTTTTACACTTTTGTGGTGTTTGTGTTTGGCTGGAATTTTCCGCTTTCTCATTTACTGTTCCCATACAAATTATATATTGTTTTTTTCAGGACAAAAGGGGCTTTCTTTACATACCATTATTTATATAATCTCATGTATTTTAATTTAAAAAAATAAAAATATATGATGAAAAATTGAAAAAAATACATGTTTTTTGACTTTTACTTGAAAAATCTTTTACTCATCTACAAAAGCGAATTAAAAAAACTGCTAAATAGATTCAAAATTTTGTCCTGAGTTTAAAAATACCCCGTGTTTACGTGCTTTTTTTTGCATGTTATAGGGCTATAGGTACAAGTAGAATATTGCGGTTTCAAAACATAAATTTTTAAAATTTATCAATAGTGACATTGTAACACTATTATCTGTCATAAATCTCTGAATAACACCCCACATGTACATATTTTTTTTAAAGTAGACAACCCAGGGTATTCAATATGGGGTATGTCCAGTCTTTTTTAGTAGCCACTTAGTCGAAAACACTGGCCGAAGTAAGCATTCATATTTGTTTGTGTGTGAAAAAAGTAAAAAAACTAAATTGAACGCTAATTTTGGCCAGTGTTTGTGACCAAGTGGTTACTAAAAAAGACTGGACATACCCCATTTGCAATACCTTGGGTTGTCTTCTTTTGCAAATGGTATGCCATCATGGGGGTAATTCTCATTCCTGGGCTACCATACGCTCTCAAAGGCAGCGTAACCAACCTGGCCATTTTCAATGTAAAAATATTTGACCCATATATTTGACCTTGTAACTTTCAAAAATACTATAAAACCTGTACATGGGGGGTACTGTTTTACTCAAGAGACTTTGCTGAACACAAATATTAGTGTTTAAAAACTGGAAAACGTGTCACAACAATTATATCATCAGTAAAAGTGCTGTTTGTGTGTGAAAAATGCAAAAAAAGTCACTTTCACTGACAATATCATCGCTGTGATATGTTTTACTGTTTTGAATCACTAATATTTGTGTTCAGCGAAGTCTCCCGAGTAAAACAGTACCCCCCATTTACAGGTTTTAGGGTGTCGTAGAACATTACAGGGTAAAATACAGTGCTAGCAAATTCAATTCTCTGGAATTTCGGCCTGGGTTGGCAGGCAGGTCCCTTAAATTGCAATCAATAAAATTACTGAATTATGTAAAACTATTACATAAATACACACGTAGAATTTAAATATATATGCATATTTATATATTTGAAGTCTACGTGTATATTTATATAATTATTTATGTAATTTTGTATATGGACATATGTATATTTCTTATTATTTTTATATACATAGATATATATACAAATTCATTCTAAGTGTATTTTGATATAAATATCTATATATTAATTTTAAAATACAGTTAGAATAAAATTTCATATAGATATAATTTTTTTTATTTTTTATTGTTATTTAAAAAATTTTTTATTTAATTTAAATTACTTATTATTTATATTTTATTATATATATACAATATATATAGTTATTATATATATTATATATATACGTGTGTAATTTAATTATAAGTGTATTTTTATATTAATATAAGTACATATTAATATAAAAATACACTTAGTATGGCATTATATATATATATCATATATACACAATACACAATAATTTTTTTTTTATTTTTAATTAACACTAACTTTATTTTTTATGATTTTACACATGCAGGGAGACTGCCTGTCAGCATAGACAGTCCCCCTGCAGGCAGCACTATGGACACCTATTGTGACCATGTGATCGCTGTGTTGAGCGATCACATGGCCACAGGGGTCCTAATTCAGTGTGGGGAGACTGTCTGGGCTGCAGGCAGTCTCCCCACAACCGGAGCCACGCTGACCGCCGCCGGGGGAACGACGGCGATCAGGTAAGTAACTAAGACCGTTAGGACGGTTCAGGACCGTCATCGCTCCTCAAGGCAAAAATGCTGATGACGCTAAGGGGTTAATGCATAAATAAAAAATAGTTACCGAAACACAAGAAAAAGGAAAATAAAAAAAATTGGACTGGCCCTGCAATAACTATTTCTCTTAATTTGTTAACTTTTTTTTAACAAATTTTTTGTTTGCTGCAAAATGTGTTTACTAAATGATCCTATTTTTGTTTCATTTTACAGAGGTTTGCATCAGGACATTATGAAAAGGCCTTGCTTGCCATCTGCTGTGGTGATGCAGAGGACTACTAAAATATGGTTTTAAACAAGACTACACAGATGACAAAGATCTCATAGAAAAGCTGAAAATATTTGTCTTGTTTAAATAAATCACATCAAATATTATCAAAAGTAAATGCAAGGTCAGCAATTTCAAATAAACTATAATTTGAACATTTATTTCAAATTCTGATTGTTTTTATTGAAATATAGATATTTCCTCCGTATAACTCCTGTAAAGTTTGAGTACTTTTTTACATTTGAAATTATAACTTGAATGGAAAATGCATTCCATTTTGAAGGAACACTGCGCAAAAAAAAAAAACTCACGCTGACTAAAAGAGTGTAAGCTAAATGTCTCCTCTTTCCCACTTAAAGTGTGGATTTCAAGAGAAATCAGTACTTTTATAAAGTTTCTGAGTTATACCCTCCTAGATGTCATTTACACATCCGGAACGGTGCTCTTCATAATTGCTTTGCGCCCCAGTATTTAAATAAAAGACAATGACATTTGCCATCATTATAGTGCCATTAATTTTACAAAGATTAATACCTACCACGTTCATGGTATGGTCTGTGATTTTTAGGCCTGACTTGGCCAAGACCAGGAATGCCCCACCTATACCGGCTCCTATGTTACCATCCTCTCGCCCCATTTCACTCTAACCTGTGGAGCTGTATATCTATATTTTCTCATTTCCATTGTACACTTTTTTTTTTTTCAAACTTCTTTGGTTCTTGTTGTGTTCCTTCCAGGAATCCATACCGACCAATAAGGTCCTAACATGGTTTATAAAAACCCCGAAAATAACCATGGTCAGAAATGTTATCCTTATTGCGGAGTTTGTTTGTGTCCATGTTAATGTCTAGGCTTATATGTTACTTGATATGTTCAGCTCATGCATGATCATGAAAATATAAAGAAATCTTTTTAAAAATTATGATTAAATTGTCTTTTTTTTCTGGGACAGTTCAATAATCATGGGTCTATGTTGAAACATCATGGAACATTGTCTAAAAAGAGGAAAATGTTAATCTCTTGTCTTTTTTTTTTAGTGATGCATGTCCTGTTACCCACAGTTGGTGTTTCACAGAAAAAAAAAAAAAGAGGATTAGTGAAAAAGTCATGACATCCTCCAAGAATAGTGATTGTAATACAACAAACCTGTATTACTAAAGCTATAGTGTCTCTCTCCCTATCTCTAAATAGCCTCCCCATGCCAGTTTGCAAAAATAAAATTTTACTTATCTCTTTCCAGGGCTGAGGCTCCCCCTGTGTTGCTCATCTCTCCTCTTCACATGTCATCACAGAGGAGGCATGACCTCCTCTGGTGTGGTCCTACCTAATGCTCCTCGGTCACACGGCCATGATCACATCTCCGCGCCCAAATGGCGCAAACACGAAAATAGTAAAACCCTTAACTCTTGCCGGGTCTCCCTCTGCTCTCCAAGCTACACGGCAGGAAGCTGTGCTGACATTTCCACGGACCCAGTCAAATTCCAGCAGCCACAATTTAAATGGACAGACATCAATTATGACATGGACATGCATGCGTCAGACATGTATGCAGGTTTTGGAGTCACCAGATCACTGTAAAAAATGAGCACCCCAGTTGGGCTATTTAAACTCATTTGTCCTTATGTTTGATGCCTTGTCGTGGTTTCCATTTAGTGGTTTATCCGAGAGCGCGTTTACTTCTTGTATTTTCTGGCATTTTGACCATGGCTGATCTTTTACTATTCACTCTTCTGATTGTCCTTGACCTTTGGCTTTTCATTACATTTATTCTATATCCATGACCGTGGCTTGTCTTGTACTATTCTTGGTGTGTTAAATCCAGCCATTCTAAGGTCCGGTAATATGCTTGTTGATCTTTTAGTATTTGCTTTCCTTATTTTTGCCTATTGGATCCTGTCTATCCGTGACATCCCCATAGAGAAGCTCCCCATTGGAGACCTAATGCGCATGCAAGGTGACCATCATGCAGGCATTCAAACTTTTCCATAAGAAAACATTGAATCAATGCTTTCCTGTGGGGCTTCTTCATTACATGACCGAGATTTACTTTGTCAGTGCAACGGAAGCTCCTCTACAGGTTGTAAAAAATTGCAATGTTTTACATTGCAGGCTTATGAGCACAGGGACACTGCAACCAGACCACTTCATTGAGATGAAGTGGTCTAGGTGATTATAGTGTTCCTTTAAGAGGAGAATAGGAGGGATACACACATAGGGATTAGGTAGAGTGTGGTACAACATTTTACAATCCCAGGTAAAGGGGATGTCAACATACAGTTTAGTTCTGAATGCCAATTAACTAAAGTACACCTTTGTGTATTTGTGGCATAATCAGTAAGCACACAGTTCATGTCAGTTGCTCATGTATCTACAATGTAGATATAAAATATACAGAATTTTTTAACATAAACAGAGCATACAGTTCTATTCTGGGCTAGTTGTAGGAAATAATAACAGGAGTAAAGTAACATCTTTTAAAAAACAAATGCAGTCAAGGTAAGAAGTAAAGGTTGGAGAAAAAAAAAGAAAATTGCATTAGATGCACCTTTTCTGTGGAACTCCCTTCCCTTCTCCGTTAGATTTTCATTCCTTTAAAAAAATCATTGAAAACTCACTTCAGCATATCAATTAAACTTTTAATAGATTTTCATCCCCATTCCATGACTCCTCTCCTGCAACGGTCAAAAATAACC
>OW240913.1:106329688-106583818 GCA_933207985.1 Pelobates cultripes
CTACATCATTAAAGAGGTCGCATAAGGAATCAACATTCAAAGACTGTAAGATTTTTTCCTTTGAGACTTAGGCTTTTTTCAGTTTTATACCAATTCCTTAGAATATAGTTCATGGATGAAATATTCTTAAACTTTAATTTTAATTTTTTAAATAGACTCAGGGTGAAACCAGAAGTTAAAATTAAGATTTCTGTCTGGGCCTATTCTCTTCAGTTCAAGGTTATACCAACTTTCTTTAATGGATGATTGATGAAAAGTATGGATAGTGTGAGTTAATAAGTAAGCTTGATTAAGTCTATCTAGACAGGGGAAAGCCAATTGACCCTTCTCTATTTTCTTGAATAGTAAGGCTTATTCTAGGTCTTTTCTTTAGCCAAATAAACTTAGAAAACAATGTCTGTAATAACTTAATTCAGCTCAAAGGGATATTTAAGGGCAGTAAACTTAATAAACAGTTATTTTTGGTAGAACATATGTTTTAACAGTGTTGATTCTACCCCCAGAATATCTCTTTGGTTTACCAAGTTCTAACATTATTGTTAATCTATTTTTATTAGAGGTAACAAATTATCTCTAACCAATTTTGAAGGTTTCATGATATCTTTATACCTAAATAGGGAAAGCACTCTTTAGCCCAAAGAAAATCAAATCTTGCAGCAATGTCTGCTACCATCCACAAGTCCATAAATAAAGGGTGGGCAATTGATTTAGAGGTATTCAACTTTAAATTTAAAAATTTACTATAATTTTCTATGACCTTCATTGGGAGATAGATACGTTTTCCCTTCATAAACGATTTTACAAATCATTTTTGATTTGTGCATTTTCTCAATCTGTATGTTAAAAGCGTATCAGCACTATTTAATTTTGTATTACCTACAATTTTTCAACTTATCTAATGCTCTATAGGTTTTGAGTATTAATTGGTTGTTAATTTAATTGTTTAGATCGTCAATCAGTTTAACCCCTTAAGGACACATGACATGTGTGACATGTCATGATTCCCTTTTATTCCAGAAGTTTGGTCCTTAAGGGGTTAAAAGTATTTACTGAGGGGTTTGATTTATTAGTTCTAGATAGTTTTTCCAATTCTATATTCAAATCAGAGATATTTTTTTCTCTATGACTTTTATCCTGAGTTGCCAATTTAATGAAAATGCCCCTTATAATTGATTTGAAAGCTGCCCAAATGACTTTACAGAAATAATCAGAGGTTATCTACTCCTGAAAATATGCCGATATAATATTCTTGGTATATTCTCTATTATGAGGGGACTCTAATAAAAATTCTTTAACTTCCACTTCAGGTATTTTCCTATGAAACTGTTCTTTTAGAGGCATATAAATAATATTGTGATCTGAGCAAGGAATCTCTGTGATTTTAATTTTCTTAACTCTTTGTGCAATATCAAAGTCAGTCAAAACATAGTTATTTCTCTAATATGATAAATTGAACTAAAAGAAGCATGTATAATCCTTTTCATTAGCATGAAAAGCACACCATATATCTAAAAGATCATTAAAAATTACACTACAAATCAAAGATTGAAATTTAGTTGTCTGACAAGAGGAGTTTCTATCAATTACCCTGTCTAAAAGACGTGTCTGTCCATCTGTAGGTTAATGACATAGTTAAAATCACCAAGCCAGATAACTGAGCCCTGTTGTAGCCTGGCTAGTTTTAGGAGCTAATTGGATACAATTTGGATACAAAATTTATAGGTGACAGGTGACAAGTATGTAAGAAATTTGATTAATATCACACATAACTGTTGGATATCTCCCTTCATCGTCACATTTAACATGTTTAATTTTTAGATCTAGAGTCTTATGAAAGAAAAAAAGTGACCCCTTTTTTCAGCTAGAGAAGAATAAATAATAGGAAAATGTTTTGAATTAAAACTGCATTTATGTAATTGATCTCTAGTGGGTTTCCTGTATAGCACATGTATCAACTTTCTGTTTTTAGCATTTCAAATAGAATTTATCTTTTAGTAGGGTAGTTGAGTCACTGCACATTGAATTATGCTAATTTAAACCATTATCCAATACGCGGGGTCACCCTATCTCCTCCCCAGAGCTCACAATTAGCAGAAATTATTTTTTTTATTTTTTTTTAAAAAGAACAAAACACAAAAAAGACAACAAACAAACATTCATATGTAGCAATACTTTCCGTAAAGAAAATTTCTAGACTTAAAAACACATTACTTGTCAACCCCTGCCCCCCCCCAAAAAAAAAAAAAAATAGGCAGGGAAATATGCCATGTTCTAATGGTACACATAGCAAAAACGTGAAGCAAGTGGTTGTTTTAAGTAGAAGGCTTTTATATATAAAAGAAAGTAGAAAAAAAAATCACTAAAGTGATCTCTGAAAACCCATATGTTCCTCATTATAAAATCTTAGTTTGAAATGACTCAATATTGATGACCTGTTTGACTCAAAAAACACATACATAAGGATTCATGCTTTTATGAACAGTAAAGTGTTTCTTGTGCACCTTATCACTCCTCTTTTGAAAGACATAGTGAAATGCTTTTCTGTATTATCAACATATTAAAAAAATAAATAGTAAATATCAAACAAATTGTGTGATGCTCCATTGGAGCCCTTACATTCCTCTTTATAATAATGAGCAATTACAAATATATAAATAGCAGTTTTGTATAGTATTAAAAAAATGCAATTATGAACCATGTGTAATCAGTAAAGTGTAAAAAAAGAAATATGTCATAATAGTTACAATAGTAACAATAATAGTTACAATAGTAACGACCAATGTTAAGAAGAGAAAAAAAACCTATGTGATATTAATGTCAATATAAACACCAAAGGGCTCTCTATGCACCCTACCACTCCTATTCTATAGACATAGTGGAAAACAATTAATGTTCCCTTAGAGCCCTGGCACTAATTTTCTTAAGACGTTTGTTTTTCAGAAGTAGTCAAGTCTTTTTCTCTTATGCAAGGTTTAAATTTTTCAGGAGTATCAAAAACAAAAATTCTGGCATCATAGTTCAAAATAAGCTTAACGGGGAAACTCTGTGCCAGCGTTCCATAAGATGGCCATAATAATTACTTTTTATGTTAATGCTTGCAAATATTTATTTTCAAATATTATTATTATTATTAGTAGTAGTAGTATGTATATAGCGCCAGCATATTCCATAGAATTTTACAATATTATCGGAGGGAGAAATGTAATAATATATGAAATCTTACGGGAACAATTGGCGGAAGAGGACCCTGCTCGAACGAGCTTACAGTCTAGAGGAGATGGGATATAAAACATATTAGGACAGGAAATCGTAATCAAACAAGGTGGGAGTGAAGCAGAGCTGGAGGAGAGAGTAGAGTGCTGCCCTTTAGGAGACAGGTATGTGAGGTAGAGGTTTATCTGGGAGGCCATAAGCTTTTCTAAAGAGATGGGATTTAAGGCACTTCTTAAACGATTGAAGACTAGGGGAGAGTCTGATAGCAGTAGGCAGGCTATTCCATAGGTGGGGAGCCACCCGCAAGAAGTCTTGTAAGTGTGAGTTGGCCATAAGGGTGCGAGCAGCAGACAGGAGAAAGTCATGGGCAGAGCAGAGAGACCGAGAAGGGACATAGCTATGGATCAGGGAAGAGATATAGGAGGGGCTAGAATTGTTCAGTGCTTTATAGGTATGGATTAGTACTTTGAATTGACTCCTATTGGATACAGGAAGCCAATGTAAGGACTGACAGAAAGGAAAAGTGTGAAAATCAGTCTGGCGGCAGTATTCATTACAGACTCAGTTCGGCTACTGAGAAGACCAATTAGGAGAGAGTTACAATAGTCCATGCAAGAGATTACTGTAGCATGGACAAGCTCCTTAGTAGCATCTTGCATAAGAAAGGGGCAGATGCGGGTGATGTTTTTAACCCCTTAAGGACGGAGCCAAATGTACACATTGTGAACAAAACAAAATGTAAACAAAACCTGGCATTTGCGCTACATGTCTGTCCAAACGTAATACACCTCTTTCATAGTAAATGCACCCACCCTTATTATATATCATTTTATTCAGGGGAAACAGGGCTTTCATTTAATATCAAATATTTAGCTATGAAACATAATTTAATATGAAAAAAATGGGAGAAAATACGTTTTTTTGGATTTTTTTAGTTCTACATGACATTTTAACGGTCAATGTCATAATACTGTTTGCTTTTACTGCAATAAAATACACATATTTATATTCAGTAAAGTCTCACGTGTAAGACAGTACCCCCTATGTACAGGTTTTATGGCGTTTTGGGAAGTTACAGGGTCAAATATAGCACGTTACATTTGAAATTGAAATTCGCCAGATTGGTTACGTTGCCTTTGAGACTGTATAGTAGCCCAGGAATGAAATTTACACCCATAATGGCATACCATTTGCAATAGTAGACAACCCAAGGTATTGCAAATGGGGTATGTCCAGTCTTTTTTAGTAGCCATTTGGTCACAAACACTGGCCAAAGTTAGCGTTAGTATTTGTTTGTGTGTGAAAAATGCAAAAATGCCAATTTTGGCCAGTGTTTGTGACTAAGTGGCTACTAAAAAAGACTGGACATACCCTGTTTGCAATACCTTGGGTTGTCTACTATTGCAAATGGTATGCCATCATAGGGGTAATTTTCATTCTTGGGCTACCATAGGGTCTCGAAGGCAACATAACCAATCTGGCGAATTTTAATGTGAAAAAACTGAAATGCAAGCCTTATATTTGACGCTGTAACTTTTGAAAACACCATAAAACCTGTACATGAGGGGTACTGTTGTACTCGGGAGACTTCGCTGAACACAAATATTTGTGTTTCAAAACAGTAAAAAGTATCACAGCAATAATATTGTCCGTGTAATGCTGTTTGTGCGTGAAAAATGCAAAAAACGTCACTTTTACTGGCGATATCATCGTTGTAATACATTTTACTGTTTTGAAACACTAATATTTGTGTTCAGCGAAGTCTCCCGAGTAGAACAGTACCCCCCATGTACAGGTTTTATGGTGTCTCGGAAAGTTATAGGGTTAAATATAGTGCTAGCAAATTAAATTCCCTTTACTTTCGGCATGGGTTGTCAGGCAGGTCCTGCTAATTGTAATTAATTAAGATACCTAATTATGTAAAAATATTACATAAATATATATGTAGAATTAATATATGTATATATATACGTATGTGTATATATATGTATATATCTATATAATTTTTTTTAAATATTTTTATTTATATATAGGTATATATATAGTGATATATACGTATATATTTATGTATATAGATATATATATTATTTCGTTCTACATGTATTTTGATATATATATATATATATATTAATTTCACAAAACAGTTAGAACGAAATAACACACATCTATATATTTTTTAATTATTTATTTTTAATTATTTTTTTAATTTTATTTTTTAACGTATTTACATTTTAATTTTTTTTATATTTATATATATAATATATATATAACAATAATTATATATATATTTAATCAGTATCAGTCTACGTGTAATTTGATATTAATATATATTAATAGTAAAATACACCTAGACGGTGTATGTGTGTGTATGTATATGTGTATATATATACTTAGATCATATATATATAATATATATATATGATCTAAGTATATATAATTATTTTTTTTTACACCATTAACTTATTTTTATTTTATTTTCAGCCAGCAGGGGGACCACCTGTCATTACAGGCAGCCCCCCTGCCGGCAATACAGAAGCCAGCTATCCCCGGCCATGTGATTATGGGGTCCTCGCTAGGACCCCACTCTCACATGGCCGGGGGGCTTCGACGAGGACGGACGTGCCGCGGGGGGCTCCCTGGGAGTCCCCCCAACCGCGATCGCCGACGTGGGACCGCCGGCGACCGGGTAACTTAACAAAAACCGGAGGGCGTACAATTACGCCCGGCGGCGTTTAGAGCCGCCTATTAGAGGGCGTAATTGTACGTCCTCCGGTTTTAAGGGGTTAAAGTGGAATTGACAGGATTTGAAAACAGACTGGATGTGAGGCTCAAAGGTAAGGCCAGAGTCACAAATAACACCAAGACAACAAGCCTGGAAGGATGGGCTGATGTGGGTACCACCAACTTGAAGGGAGAGCAAGAGAGAAGGATTAAGGTGGAGGAAAGACAAGAAATTCAGATTTGGAGAGATTGAGTTTAAGAAAGCGGGAGGACATGTAATCAGAGATGGAAGAAAAGCAAGTGGTGACATGTTGCAGGACGGCAGGGGATAGGTCCGGAGAGGAGAGATATATCTGGGTGTCATCGGCGTAGAGGTGGTATTGGAATCCAAAAGAGGTAAAAAGTTTGCCAAGAGAGGCAGTATAAAGAGAACATAGAAGGGGACCAAGAACAAAGCCGTGGGGGACTCCAGCTTAGACAGGATGAAGGGAGGAGGTATCATTTAAAAAGGAGACACTGAAGGAGACACTGTCCATGAGAGTTAAAGGTATCAAAGAGATGCCTGGGATTGCAAGAGCATCAGCTAATAAGAGATGAAAGGTATGACTGTTTGGCAAGCACAATGACTGTATGAAAGCAAGATGAATTTGTAGTGGAGGAAGTCTGACTATCCTTAGATATTTAATCTGTGATGTTTTTTATTCTTATATTGTTGTGTCTTGTTATATCTTCAAGATCAGCAAATTTTTGTTCAAGACAGACCACTTTTGCTTGCATTTGCTGGAGATCAGATTGAATTTGAGACATAGCACATTCTAAGTTTTGAATTATCTCTAAATTTTCTGAAATTCTTTTGTTTATGACTCAAAGATCCTTTTTATATTCATTTGTAAACCAAAGAATTTCATTTTTTTATTTTTTCAAATAGGGTTACAAATGCGTTGTTTAGTAGATCAGCAGTGACGCTCTAAGGATCAGTAATTTCAGTAGATGTGTTTGCTGGATCACAATCTACTGTTTCTTTCATTTTCTTTTATCAGGAAATGCCTTTAAACTTCAATCCTTATCCGGTTCTAAAACTACAATAGGAGGTATTTTGTTTGATTTTATCTTCTTAGACTCTTTATTAATCTCAAATATCTTTTTCAGTTTCTCACATCTCTCCTTTGATGTTATATATTTTACAATTAATCAAAAACATCTAAAAAAAAGATGATATTGGGAAAGTCTCAAAAAAAAGAGAAAAAAAACCACTGTCTTTATGTCAGACCACTTAGAGAAGGAGTGGGGCTAAAATGTGTGTGTGGTGTGATAAAAAGAATGGGCTCATCTACAGTTTAAGTAGAAGTCTTCATTTCCATTAAAACCATTTCATAGGTATATGTTGCATTACAATTTTGAGTCCAGTGACAATTAGTTAGGACTTCCACCTGTAGGGCAATAAGACTTATATAGTCTTTCTCCGAGGCTTATCAACCTGCTTCTTCTTGACCCAAATGTCCATGGTTTGCCACTAAATCACTCAACATACTGTACAGCTTTGGAGTCTCCCCACTTCACCACACAAATACTAACTCTGGGCAGACTGCTCTTGCAGCAGGTTCATCCAGCGGTGCCTTCTGTAAGTGCTCACTTTACTCCCAACAGTGTGGGTGCAGAGGTCTTTTGGCCCTGGGAGCATCGTGCCAGAGACCCTTCACATCATCTTGTGGGTTCTGGCTACAGACATACTGATCCTGAGTCTGATTCAGATTCAGCTTTGTTCATTGGCACATTCTACAAGTGCTACTTCATTGCTCCATCTCCCCAGAAGTACCTATTTTTATTCACAATTTTAGGTTAGTGTTACGTGGCAGTGGCTAACAGTAGACGCCACACTAGTCATATCAACCAGACACACTGGAATGGATTAAGCAGGCTCTATTGAGTACCACTGTGGAAGTAGGTAGGCAAGATGATATTTTTTTTTTTTTCTTATATTTTTACCAAACAACACACTTCCAAAAAAATATATATTTTTTTATATACAGTTAAAAAAAGTTTAAAAACTGCAATTTGGTGATTCCAAGTTGAAGTTAAGTATCAGTGACTGCTAGCAGTAGGGTGAGCACTAACTTAAACATTGACAGTAACTACTGCTAGTTAGGTAGATACAACAGTAACTTTAGGATCAATCTCATTTCTCACACTCAAAGGTATTTTAACCCCGTAAGTACACGTGACATGTGTGACATGTCATGATTCCCTTTTATTCCAAAAGTTTGGTCATTAAGGGGTTAAAGGCACACTACAGGTACCCAGACCACTTCAGCTAATTGAAGTGGTCTGGGTGCAGTTTCCCAAGTCCCTAAACCTTGCAAAGGTAATTATTGCAGTTTTTAATAAAGGGAGCTTCTAGTTTCTCTTTAAGTGCCACTGGCAGTAACTAGGTAGTTAGATACAGCAGTTAGCTGCTGTATCAACAGCAGTGATATTCTAGGCATCATATATTAATCAGTGACATTACATGGCCCTGTTGCCTGTGTTGTGAAATCCATGCTGTATGTATTCCCTATAAAAAAACTTTGGGAGTACTTAAGTCTGCCAGTAGCCTTAGATCCTGAGATATATGGAACAATACATTACAATTCTTACAATAATGAACTGAAGGTAGATATAATTTATAGATTAACATTTAAGTGCACAAAACAGTGACATAACATGTACATAATAGCGGATCATGGTTCCATTGCTAGGTCTCCTATCCAAGTCAAATAAAACGGCTTGTATTTTTGTGACATAGAAACATAGAAACATAGAATGTGACGGCAGATAAGAACCATTCGGCCCATCTCGTCTGCCCAATTTTCTAAATACTTTCATTAGTCCCTAGCCTTATCTTATAGTTAGGATAGCCTTATGCCTATCCCACGCATGCTTAAACTCCTTTACTGTGTTAACCTCTACCACTTCAGCTGGAAGGCTATTCCATGCATCCACTACCCTCTCAGTAAAGTAATACTTTACTGATATTATTTTTAAACCTTTGTCCCTCTAATTTAAGACTATGTCCTCTTGTTGTGGTAGTTTTTCTTCTTTTAAATATAGTCTCCTCCTTTACTGTGTTGATTCCCTTTATATATTTAAATGTTTTTATCATATCCCCCCTGTCTCGTCTTTCCTCCAAGCTATACATGTTAAGATCCTTTAACCTTTCCTGGTAAGTTTTATCCTGCAATCCATGAACCAGTTTAGTAGCCCTTCTCTGAACCCTCTCTAAAGGTATCAATATCCTTCTGAAGATACGGTCTCCAGTACTGTGTACAATACTCCAAGTGAGGTCTCACCAGTGTTCTGTACAATGGTATGAGCACTTCCCTCTTTCTACTGCTAATACCTCTCCCTATACAACCAAGCATTATGCTAGCATTTCCTGCTGCTCTATTACATTGTCTGCCTACCTTTAAGTCATCAGAAATAATCACCCCTAAATCCCTTTCCTCATATGTTGAGGTTAGGACTCAAATATTCTGTACTCTGCCCTTGGGTTTTTACATCCAAGATGCATTATCTTGCACTTATCCACATTAAATGTCAGTTGCCACAATTCTGACCATTTTTCTAGTTTACCTAAATCATTTGCCATTTGGCATATCCCTCCTGGAACATCAACCCTGTTACATATCTTAGTATCATCAGCAAAAAGACATACCTTACCATCAAGACATTCTGCAATATCACTAATAAAAATATTAAAGAGAATGGGTCCAAGTAAAGATCACTGAGGTACCCCACTGGTGACAAGTCCAAGCTTTGAATATATTCCATTAACTACAACCCTCTGTTGCCTGTCACTCAGCCACTGCCTTACCCATTCAACAATATTGGAATCCAAACTTAAAGATTGCAGTTTATTGATAAGCCTTCTATGTGCAACAGTGTCAAAGCCTTACTGAAATCTAGGTAAGCAATGTCTACTGCACCACCCTGATCTATAATTTTAGTTACCCAATCAAAAAATCAATAAGATTAGTTTGGCATGATCTCCCTGAAGTAAACCCATGTTGTCTCTGATCTTGAAATCCATGTGTTTTTAGATGTTCATCAATCCTATCCTTTAACATGGTTTCCATCACTTTCCCCACTACTGAAGTAAGGCTTACTGGCCTATAGTTGCCGACTCCTCCCTATTATCTTTCTTGTAAATGGGGACAACATTCGCTAACTTCCAATCTTCTGGGACTACTCCTGTTAACAATGAATGGTTAAATAAATCTGTTAATTGTCCCATTGACTTATTTGTCTTTACTTTTGACAGTTGAAATAGAACCTCTTCCTTTGTAAACTCACGTGTAATGAATGACTCATTTATCCTTTTTCTCAACTGAGGTCCCTTTCCTTCATTTTCATCTGTAAATACAGAACAAAAATATTCATTGAGGCAGTCAGCTAGACCTTTATCCTCTTCTACACACCTTCCTTCTTTTGTTTTTAATCTAAATAATCCTTGTTTTACTTTTCTTTTCTCATTTATGTATCTAAAAAATGTTTTATCCCACTTTTTTACTGACTGCTATTTTCTCTTCTGTGTGTGATTTGGAAGCTCTTATAACTTGCTTAGCCTCTTTCTGCCTAATCTTATAGATCATTTTGTCTTCCTCACTCTGCGTTTTTTTATAATTCCTAAATGCTAACTTTTTGTTTTTAACTATTTTGGCCACATCTGCGGAGTACCACAGTGGTTTCTTGAATTTTTTGCTTTTACTGACAAGCCTAATGCAATTTTCTGTTGCCTTCAATAGTGCAACTTTTAAATAATCCCATTTCTCTTGGACTCCATTTAAATTGCTCCAGTCTGATAATGACTCCTCTACCCATATTCTAATTTTAGAAAAGTCTGTTTTTCTAAAGTCTAAAACTTTTGTTTTTGTGTGGTGTGACTCAGTCACTGTTTTTATATTAAACCACACTGACTGATGATCACTGGATCCTAAACTTTCACCTACAGTAATATCTGATACCAAATCTCCATTTGTTAACACTAAATCTAGTATGGCCTGTTTACGAGTTGGCTCCTCAACAACTTGTTTTAGAGACAATCCCAGTAGGGACTTTAGAATATGTGTGCTCCTGGCACAAGTAGCTAATTTTGTTTTCCAATTTACATCAGGAAGATTAAAGTCACCCATGATGATAACTTCCCCCTTCATTGTCATTTAGCTATTTCCTCAACTAGTAGATTATCTAACTCTTCAATTTGTCCTGGGGTCCTATAAATCACACCTACACGAGTTACTGTGTGATTACCAAATTCTAACGTAGCCCAAACGGACTCTATGTTTGCCTCACTAACTTTTATTAGGCTAGATTTTATGCTATCCTTCACATACAAGGCGACCCCTCCCCCTTTCTTGCCTTCCCTATCTTTCCTATATAAAGCTTGAAGAGGGCCCTGCTCAACTTACAGTCTACAGGTACATACATATATACTACCCTAATTTGAACAGAATCCTTAGGATTCTCCTTGTCTCAATGTTTAAAGGGTAACTGTCATGACAAATACAACTTAATCTTAAATTGTAAAGAATTAAACTCCATCTGTACTTTGTACTAGCAGAGTTGCTAGGAAATGTCTAGATTTCTCTAAAATCCGTGGTAAAAAACCCAGACTTTTAGCCCCTCTATTAGTCAATTCAGTCTGTGCCGATTGGCTCAGCGATAAGAAAGCTGTGCTTTGTATATCTATTATCAGAGCATCTCCCCTGCTTTCCTTCAACCCAAGGGAAAGTGGTTTATATGATATTGTTACATACTTAAGTCATATTATTAATTACTGGTATTGCTATGTCCCAGTCATTTTTCTCATTATACCCTGTCTCAGTAACAGCGACTAAATCTACACTATCAGTCGCCATTATTGCCACAAGTTCATGGATCTTATTCCCTAAGCTGCGAGCATTTGTAGACATGACTCTAAGCTTATCATTTTTTAACACACTTGCTACAGACACCTTCTGTCCTTGTTTTGGGGGACAATTGGATTGATGTTTTATCACCCTTTTGCCCCCCGCTCCTAGTTTAAATACATCCTAGCAAAACCTCTGAACTGCTCACTGAGAACATTTGTTCCCTTTTGAGAAAGATGCAAAGCATCTTTTTTGTACAGCTTATCTCCATTCCAAACAGAGCTACCATGAGAAATAAAGCCAAATTTTATATTAAATTTTATATTTTGTCCAGGGTAACCAGAGTTATTTATAGAAGACTAAGTCATCTGATGGATTAATAAAGCTACTTTCCATTAGATGTTGATACTCTATTTGTTCCTTCCAACAGGGAAGTTGAGTTTTCTCCCAGTATTGAGCAATAGATATCTTGAACGCAAACGATATATGAGTAATCCAGTATTTTGCTTCTTTATCCTATAATAATAAGTCTATATTGAATACATACAGATATGGGGAAGCAGTTGTAATTTTAGGAAACAGATTATTGATCAGAAAAAACAAATGTTCTTTAATTTCTTTTAATTTATCACAACTCCACCATATAAGTAAGTAGAAGTATAGATCTGGGTGTTGCAGTGGATGTGATCTACTTGGACTTTGCCAAGGCATTTGATACGGTTCCTCACAATAGGTTAGTCTTCAAACTAAAAGAAATTGGTCTAGATGAATATTCCTGTTCTTGGGTAGAACATTGGCTTAAGGACAGAGTACAGCGAGTTGTCATTAATGGTAAATTTTCAGGCTGGACAAAAGTGGTAAGTGGTGTCCCTCAGGGTTCTGTTTTGGGACCACTTCTATTTAACATATTTATAAATGATCTTGAAATAGGCATTGAAAGCCATGTATCAGTGTTTGCAGATGACACAAAACTTTGTAAAGTAATAAAATGTGAGCAGGATATTGCTTTGCTGCAGAGAGATTTGGATAGATTGGGGACTGGGCACTAAAATGGCAGATGAAGTTTAACATAGAGAAATGCAAAGTTATGCACTTCGGGGTTAAGAATGCACAAGCAACTTACACACTAAATGGTAGTGAATTAGGGATAACCACACACGAGAAGGATTTGGGCATTGTTATAGACAACAAATTAGGCAGCAATATGCAATGTCAATCTGCAGTTGCTAAGGCCAGTAAGATTTTGTCATGTATTAATAGGGGCATAAATTCTCGGGATGAAAATATAATTTTGCCTCTTTATAAATCGCTGGTAAGACCACACCTTGAATATGCTGTGCAATTTTGGGCGCCTGTTCTAAAGAAGGATATCATGGCACTGGAGAGGGTCCAGAGACGAGCTACAAAATTGATAAAAGGAATGGAGCATTTTAGTTATGAAGAAAGGTTACAAAAATTAAATCTGTTTCGTTTGGAAAAACGGCGCCTGAGAGGGGATATGATAACTTTATACAAATATATTCGGGGCCAGTACAAACCTTTATCTGGAAATCTATTCATAAACAGGGTTATACATAGGACACGAGGTCACACATTTAGGCTGGAAGAAAGGAGATTTCATCTAAGGCAAAGAAAAGGTTTTTTTACAGTAAGAACAATAAGGATATGGAATTCTCTGCCTGAAGAGGTGGTTTTGTCAGAGTCCATACAGATGTTTAAACTGAAATTGGATAAATACTTACAAAAACATAACATACAGGGATATAATTTCTAATTAGTGGGGTAATAGCTGATTGATCCAAGGAGACATCTGACTGCTATTTTGGGGTCAAGAAGGAATTTTTTCCTAGTTTGTGGCAAAATTGGAAGTGCTTCAGACCAGGTTTTTTGCCTTCTTTTGGATCAACAGCAACAACATTTCTGAGGAAGGCTGAACTTGATGGACGCAAGTCTCTTTTCAGCTATGTAACTATGTAACTATATATGTAGCATAGTT
The DNA here is from genome assembly GCA_933207985.1 of Pelobates cultripes. Classification (NCBI taxonomy): domain Eukaryota; kingdom Metazoa; phylum Chordata; class Amphibia; order Anura; family Pelobatidae; genus Pelobates; species Pelobates cultripes. The sequence continues at coordinate 106,343,504 of OW240913.1, forward strand.
CCATCAGCACTATTACATCTCCAGCTTTGTAAAAAAATGATATTGGAGATATTATGTAGTTTAACTGGGACAAAATATCACCTATACAGCATCTTTAAGTGCAATTCCAGTAAAGAGATGCAATGAATATATTGTTTTATATTGATCGTTGATTGATACCATACATGATAAACCATATTTTTAGAAGTCATTGGTAAAAACAATTCTATATCACTAGTTAGACTTCTCTCATGGACATTAATTGCTTCGATGGGGGCATTGTTTATACCTGAGACGAGGTATATCTTATACCTTATACCTTTATCTCATTGAGTTCTTGTTATTATTGTTAATATTAGTAGTAGCCAAAGTGTTAGCAAAAGCACTAGAATTATTCATATAATACCAACATATTTACCAGTGCTGTAAAGTGATATACTACACAATGTAAAACTGCTTATATGATTACAAGGGCTGCTATAATAATAAGTATTACTTTCTTTTTTAAGTAGCACAGCACATGTCAATAACGGAGGTGAAAACAACAGAATGCACATTTCTGAAAATACATTTAAAACATTTCAGAAAAAGAAATCCAATTAACCATAGGTATTATTGTTGAGAATTTATATTCATTAATTTCTTCAAAGTACCCATGTACACTCTTCTCACTGAAGATACAGTAATGCAATCAATACATACTGAGAAGGAGCTTTCCAGTATGTATGTGACTTTTAAAGGCTACTCATTTTAAAAAGATTTACCAGCTGATATTGACCACTACAGCAATAACCTCATTCTGACCTTTTGAAAATTGAGATAGAGCTTTGTGTCTTTATTTCCAGCAGTGTTGGGATTTCACATAGTACTGAGATAACAACGTTCTAGTACCAACAACCAGTTTTGTATGGTGGTTATGTTATGAACTACTTTCCCTTGGGTTTCTTTAACAGATAATATCTGTGTTTTTCTGATGACATTTTATCAACTCTAAAACCTTTACATTCCTTTGGACATACAGTATGAACTAGTGTAATGTTCAGGTAACAAATGGACCTAAATATCAATTTACTGTGCTTTGCCTTACTCTTGGGCATTTAAAAAATATATATTTGTATCTATTGAAGCATCCTTTGTATGCAGTAACCGTTTCATCTATTTTTTTCAATGACAGACAAAAAGTACACAAAAATCGACTATTTGATAATACTGTTTCATTACCTGTATTTATTATAAAAGCTTTAATTTCCTTAATCTATTTGAAAATTTAATTTCTGCTAATTATGCAAAATCAAAGTTGAATTTCGTTTAGTACATATTAAACACATAGTTGAAGTAAATTGGAAAAAACTATGTGAGTCAATGTAATTGTATTTGTAGTTGCCCAAGAGATTTAAGTAATAATATGGTTTGCATAAACTTCTAAACAGTTGATAAATTAAATGCTACTTATGTTTAGATCAAGAAAACAAACATAAGTAATTTTGTCCAAACACTTTAGCAAGCAAATCATTTTTATCTAAATTGATTATTATCTATATGAATAAATTATATACTAGTACTAAAAGCCCATAGCACAATCACTGTACACTAGAATATCACTATGTGCTCACAATCTATGAATGTGATGATTTGCGAAATTATATTTATAAACCAGTGCATATTATTAAAACTTAAACATATTATTATTATTATTATTATTATTATTATTATTATTATTGGTATTTATATAGTGCCAGCATATTCCAAAGCACTTTACAATATTATAAAAAGGGGGAGATTTAACAATAAATGAGACAATTACAAAAACTTACAGGAACAATAGCTTGAAGAGGGCCCTGCTCAAACGAACTTACAGTCTATAGGTACATACATATATACTACCCTAATTTGAACAGAATCCTTAGGATTCTCCTTGTCTCAATGTTTAAAGGGTAACTGTCATGACAAACACAACTTAATCTTAAATTGTAAAGAATTAAACTCCATCTGTACTTTGTACTAGCAGAGTTGCTAGGAAATGTCTAGATTTCTCTAAAATCCGTGGTAAAAAACCCAGACTTTTAGCCCCTCTATTAGTCAATTCAGTCTGTGCCGATTGGCTCAGCGATAAGAAAGCTGTGCTCTGTATATGTATTATCAGAGCATCTCCCCTGCTTTCCTTCAACCCAAGGGAAAGTGGTTTATAAAATATTGTTACATACTTAAGTCATATTATTATTTACAATCTGAGGGACCTGCCCAACAACACAGGCAGAAAGTCTATAGAATATGGCTCGCAAGACCTATATTTAACCCTGTAACTTTCTAGGACACCATAAAACCTGTACATACTATTTTACTCGGGAGATGTCGCTGAACACAAATATTAATGTTTAAAAACAGTAAAACATATCACAATGATAAAGTCAGTAAAAATGCAGTTTTTTTAATTTTTCACACATAAACTGTACTTTCAATGACAATATAATTGTTGTGATACGTTTTACTATTTTAAAACACTAATATTTGTGTTTAGCAAAGTCTCCCGAGTATAACGGGTTTTATGGTGTTTTCAAAAGTAAATGAGCCAAATATAAGGCTTGAATTTTCTTTTTTTTCACTTTGAAATTTGCAAAATTGGTTATATTGCATTTGAGACTGTATGGTAGCCATGAATGAGAATTACCCCCATGATGGCATACCATTTGCAAAAGTAGACAACCCAAGCTATTGCAAATGGGGTATGTCCAGTCTTTTTTAGTAGCCACTTAGTCACAAACACTTGCCAAAATTAGCATTCAATTTAGTTTTTTGGCCACTCACAAAGGTAAGATGTATAATTGCCTTCAAAATAGGTGTAGATGCAATTCAGCCCAGGAATTGGAAGGGTTTCTTTCTCCAAGTGGTGTAATGAAATAGTGAAAGGTCCAATTAGTAAGCAATTTGCATGTGCAGTATAAACATGTATTTATTTACTCACATAAAAGTATAAAAAAGTCCTACTCGTTTCATCCCATCTAGGGACTTCCTCAGGGACAATACAGCAGTTACAAAATCAGAATACATATAAATACCCCCCCTTTAGTCCTTATATATCAGTCTTTTTGATTGAAGATCATTTTCAGTTGGTCTTTCGTGCTCCATTTGATCGCATAGATGGTTCCGGGATCGTGACCTTTTTTTACGTTCTACGCATGCGGTTCATGCTTGCATTCCATTTAGTTGGTATAGGACTTCCGGTATGTAAATAGAAGTATTTGCGTTCCAGCTTCATGTTACCATAGCGATCCGATGCTCAACCATTCATGCATCATATGATGTAAACAAAGATGCAGGGAAGATGTAGGTGGGAAGAATTAATTAAATGTCAAAGAGTAATAAAAAAAATTATATTGATACTAAAAAGTGTTAAATGAAAAATATAAAATAAAAAATATGAAATAAAAAATAGAATTGCTATTGGACAAATGCATTGCTTTTTCATGTGTACATATACTCATAAGAAATGTGAAATGAAATCAAATACAATTGCAATTAGGCAGATACATTGTTTTTTCATTTTTTTCATTTTTTTCTTTCTTATGTTATATATATCTCCATATTTGCATTCATATTTGTATTCATATATTTCCATCTGGGTTTTATGTATTTTTCATTTTATTATGTGATAATTTACATATGTGACTGTATAATATTTTTAATAAGTTTATATCCAGATAGAAATTGATAGGGAGAAGACATCCTACAATTCATTGTAATTTTCCAGGATAGAGATTACAATAGTACAAACAGAAAGGATAATAGTTAATCATAGGTGGGTCTGACTTGATGGGGTTGAACTTTAAAAAAAAAAAAAGTATTAATACTTCATTTATAAAGGGGAAGTCCTCTATTAACATTGTATAGTATTTTTGAGATGTTTGAACTACATGGATGTGTAAAACTATATATATATATAGAACCAGAATTATCCTATAATGATGAATTTCAATCCCATGAAGCCTGAACCATCTTTACAATATTAATCTAGGAAGCACCATAAATCAATTTCTACATTCAGACCTCCTGGCTGTAGTGTTTTTAAAGTTTCTATCCAAAATGTTTCCCTTTGAGCTAGCTTTTTTATAAAATTACCTCCTCTCCAGTGTTGGACCACTTGTTAAAATGACATTCACAGTTAAAATGACATGCAAAACAAAAAAAAATAACATTCCTTAATTTCTCATTTTTTTAATATTTTATTCATATTAAATTATAATAAGACTGGCGTGCATAAAAACAATACATTTTATAAAACCCACTGATGATACTTATGTGAAATACTCAGACCCCACATACATGTGATACTGGATGAATATTACATACAGGGATAGTACAGAAGTAGTGAGACAAACTTATGTGCCAAATTAAAGCAATGATCTATGGCAAATATAGTGCACGAAAATTCACAACAAATATATTTGCACAAAAAGCTTCACAGTCATCGTATCTACAAATAAATAGACAAAAAAACTAGTGCAATATGTAAAGTAAAATCACAATTGATAAAAAAGAATGCTCAGAATTGGAAACTCATAAGATGGGAGTGGTTAAAGTACCACTCTCCACTATAGGGCTCTGGGGGATCAAACCCTGGTGAGCGTTGGATCAAATGGATACATTGCAGCCAGACACAAGGTAACAAAATGTATTAAGTATTCCTTAAAAACAATGTAGCACAAATATGTTAGGTAGAAAGCTCACCAGCAGGCAGTCATTGAACAGTCTGTCTTAGGTAACTTAACTTTATCCCCTTCCCAACCTAGGACATATCAGGTAAATCCAACAAAAAATTTAATTAAAGGGACACTATAGTCACCAGAACAACTACAGCTTATTGGATTTGTTCTGGTAAGTAGAAACATTACCTTCAGGCTTTTTGCTGTAAACACTGTCTTTTCAGAGAAAAGCCTGCAGCCTAGTGATAACCTCACTGGCCACTCCTCAGATGGCTGTTAGAGATCCTTCCTGGGTCATGGCTGCCTAAAATGCACCCAAACATTCAGTATCTCCTCCCCCTGCATGCAGACACTGAACTTTCCTCATAGAGATTCATTGATTCAATTTATCTCTGTGAGGAGATGCTAATTGGCCAGGACTGTGTTTGAATTGTGCTAGCTCTGTCCCTGATCTGCCTCTTTGTCAGTCTCAGCCAATCCTATGGGGAAGCACTGTGATTGGATCAGGCTACCACTTCTGATGATGTCAACAGACTGCTTGTTTTTCTGAGCCAAACAGCATGCAGAGTTACAGCTTCAGGATTGAATACAGTAGAATGTTGCTACATTTGGAGGCATGAGGGGCTCAAGGGGGCTAGATGGTGGTTTTAACACTATAGGGTCAGGAATACATGTTTGTGTTCCTGACCCTATAGTGATCCTTTAAGGACCACAGACGTACCTGATATGTCCACAGGGAATTAGACTGCTGGAAACAATCATGATCACTTCCAGCAGCTCTAATGGTATTGCAAGTGATGCCTCTATGTTGAGGCATCACTGCAATACCTCACTCACTGTGGGTGGGTCCCAGAGAACACTGGGTGAACGCTCCCCTGATTCTTCTTTATTTAACGATCACTTCCATGTTGCTTCACGTGAAGCCTGGAAGTGAGGCAAACACTCATGTACTTACCAATCGCCGGCAATTGGTTTTCTTTTTAGGAGGTACTGTCTGGGCCCAGCCCAGACAGTCCCCTCTCTCCAATTTAGGACCCCCAGGGCCAAATGACCACACAAAGAGCGGTCACATGGCCACCATGGGTGTGGTTTGTGCTGACAGGCAGTCCCCCTGCTGGTGGAAAAAGTAAAAAAAAAGTTGAAAAAAGTAAAAAAAAAGTTGAAAAAAGTAAAAAATATATATATATATATATGAATGCTATAAGGAATCCTTGCACTCAGGCTATATACATAAATACCTGCCAGGTGCTTAGCCTGGGACTTTGGTATCCAGAAAGCAGTTGAAATGGCAGCACTCACGGTCTTCAATAAAATGTTTTCTTTATTTATCCTGACCCTATAGTGACCCTTTAAGGACCACAGATGTACCTGATACGTCCGCAGGGAATTAGAGTAGTCTGGTATGCTTGACTACTGGCTTTCTCTTATCTCTGTGTCCCATTATGTGTCCCTGACCTCGACTAGTATATTGACTATTGTAAGGTACATTAAGTCTGGCCGTTGTAAGGTCTGTTTTAACGTTACCCTTAGTCCTAGGTGTGAAACAATTCTGCATGCTGGATCAACTGTAATCCTGACAGCTGTACTTCTAGTAATACCTATGGGGTCCTTGTAAGCAACGTTTCTGACTATGTTTGTTTAGCAGTTGTGTCATGCCTACTGAATGTGAACAAAATGCATATTTATTTTTACTAAAATTTCAGAGCCTGTGTGAAATATTGTAAGGTCAAATACACTGTATACTGTCTAAAGTCTTTTATTTCTCAAATAATGTTATAAAGGCTGAATGAACAAATGAAAAATAAAAATTGTGTAAACAATTTTAGTTTTTAAGTTTGTAAATCGATCTATATACTAAATTGTGGCTGTATCATATACATGTATTTATTAGTATGTATTACTATTATTAATTCCCCCATTTTCACTATTGTTTGCCACAAGGGTAAATATTGCATTCTGCATATTTCTGTTTGTATCATATACAAGTTAGCTGTGCATCTCTTTCTAAGAATAAATGTTATGCTAATATTGTTTTAACTTCTTGCTAGTGAAGGGGTAAATACAGATTCAAAGTTAATAGTCATTCCTTTTTGGAGCGATCGCGGATCACTGTAAATAGAATATAATCACATACAAATTTTATAATTTTTTTGTCCAAGATTCAGTCTATTTCTTCCTTTTTCTACCTAATTATCAAAGAAATTATGAATATTATGTAAATATGTATCCATCTCAAAAACATAGCTCGCATCTGCCCTTATTTAACACCAGACGCAGCTAAGGTGCTGGTTTATGCTGTTGTTCTTTCTCGCCTTGACTACTGCAATACCCTGCTCATTGGTCTTATGTGTTCCCAGATTGCACCACTGCAATCTATAATGAATGTGGCAGCAAGGCTCATTTTCCTGTCCGCCTGTACCTCCCACACCTCCCCCTTTGTCATTCCCTTCATTCCAGTTAGATATAGGGCTCAATTTAGGATTCTGGTGCTTGCTTACAAGTCCCTACATAATTCTGCTCCAACCTACCTATCCTTCTTAATACACAAATATATCCGGTCGACGCCCCTGCACTCTGCCGAAGACCTAAGTCAATCCTCTGTCCTTACTCCCACATCTGATGCTTGCCTCCAATACTTCTCCAGGGCTGCACCTTTTCTGTGGAACTCCCTTACCGTCTCCAGTAGACTTTCACCCAGTCACCACTCCTTCAAAAAACACACTTCTTCAGGAAAGCATGTAATTTAAACTGTTAGCCCCCTGCCCGTGACTCCTCTCCTGCAACTGTCAAAAATAACCTACTAAATTCTCAGTGAACACATGTCTAGCAACCTATTTCATTACCCCTACTTATACTCTTTGTGTCACTATACCCCACTCCCTTTAGTATATATACTCATTGAACAGGGCTCTCAATTCCTCTGTTACTATATAAATAATAATAATAATAATAATAATAATAATAATAATAATAATAATGTGTATTGGTTTGTATATGTAAAATAGATATACTGAAAATATTATATTGAACAAAATCCATATATATATTTTTTTAATTAAGGAAATATATTCAGACAAGGCTTGTAGTTAATTTTAATTAATTATTTAATTATTCACACAGGGATATCTGAAGGACAAGACCTGATAATTCCTCATGAACTAGAGATTTTGAACTAAGCTTTATGCAGGAAACATAAAAACCTGGAAATGTGTGGTTGCATTTTAAAGTATTACCATAAGTGGCACTTGGTATTTCATTTAGAAATTACAGGCCATGTTCTGTTGATAATTAGTAGAGCACAAACAATGTGCTTGTTGAACATACTTAAACTTGAATTCGGAAAGTTGAACAGATGTATATTCAGATCTGGGGTTTTTTTTTTGTAACTTGTATTGATCCTGTTTGTTATAAATCAACTTAATTAACCCTTTTGTAAGCTGATATATTCTAGTGGATAAAAATTAAAGCGAAACTATAATGATTTTAAGTACTAAAACAAACATTTAGATGTTCTATATTTCTGACAAAGAAGAAAATACATCTTGTTTGTAAATCAAAATTGATTGATTTTCAAAGTAAAAAGTAACAGTCAAAAAAGAATGTTAACATTTTATGCTTGAAATAAAATTGCATGTTAAAGAGTAGAGAAGTTTTTAATTGGTCCAACTGGACATATTAAAGTTACATATATAGCTATGAGAGATTAGGATGATAAATATGTATTGCCAATGTTTACATGCATACAAATAAAAACACTTTTAAAACGTTGATATGACAATTAAATTGCAGTTATAAAGTAGAAGACAAAACAAAAGTAAAAAGAAGAGACATGCATCTCAATGCAACATCTGTGTGTATTGTTGCTTCTGTCACATATTTTATATGGTTCGAAATGTTGAAACAGCAATTATATATTTGTTATCATCCTACCGAGGACTTGATTTGACTATGTTACATCAATATTAAATATATAAATAATTAGTGGTTTACTTTTCTATACCTTTTTTATTACCATGTATTTGAATTATGGATTAATTCATTTTAAGATTATTGTTTTACTTCCCTCATGGAGACAATCCTTGTTATTAGCTGGTATTATTGTCTCTGGCTTTCCTTACTGACTAGGGCAAAACTGATTTTGCATCATTTGTTCTTGAGATATATTTACCTACCAATTCTATTGGAGAACTCCAGTGGATAACAAGATTCTGGATGTTATTCTGGTGTGCTGTCTGCTCTTTCATTTAGCTAGATAACAGTGAGGGCTAAGATCCAATTACTTCTCTGCTGCTGTGTTCTATTCAAGCCATTTGTAAATGAATACTACGGTATGGGAAATTATTGTGCATTAGGGTGCTGTATGCACCTAATAGTTGTCAACTGAAGCTAATGCAACATTACATGTTAAAGGTCTGGGTGCAATATAAGGAGGAAGTTATTCATCAAAATGTATACATGATATAAACATATAAATGATAATTTTTCAGCCATTTGAAAAGATACACAACAGAAATAAACACCACCATATAAGGCATTATTTGCAATTGACATGGATTAGAGGGAATATGAAAGCATTCAGTGGATCAACATATTTAGAGATTACCTACAAGAATTAAGCTGTGTGAACATCCATCCTCATCTTGATCACATGCTAGTGGTTTTCAATAGGGTTCATGTCTGGAGGTTCTGGCAATAGCATGATTTGTGGTCCTTCATCCACACCTTGATTGACATGTGGCTTATGGAGCATTGTCATGCTAGCGAAACAAATCTTCAGAGTTGGAGTACATTGATAGTGTAGAAGGCAGCACGTTTTCTTCCAAGACAATCTTCTATGTGGCTTGATCCTTCACAAAGAGGAATCTCCCCAATTCCAGTCTTGCTGAAGCAACCCCAGATCATCACCAAACCTCCACAAAATTGCACCATCTGTGTGAGACACGGTGACTTGTAGGCTTCTCCGGGTCTCTGTCTCACAATTTGAGTATCAGATGTTGGGCAAAAGCTAAAAACTGGACTCATCAGAAAAGATGACCTTACTCTACTCCTCTACTTTCCAATCCATATGGTATTTTGCAAACCTCAGTCTGGCTCATGTTTGCTTTTCCTTGATATGAGGCTTTTTTCTAGCTTTGCAAAAATTCAGTCATATACCTAGGAATCTTTTTTTTAACTGTTCTTGCCTTGCACTTTACTCCAGCTACCAGTTGCCATTCTTTTTGCTACTCAATTGATGTCATCCTACAGTTGCTCAGTGACATTCAAATGAGTGGGCGGTCATCCCAGTCAATGGAGAGATGTTTTCGCCCTGTGTTGGGCTTCTGTTTGACCTTGTTCTTATGAACTACAGTCTTTGAAATTGTAAGGATGGAAGCAACCTGCATGCACTGTATCCCTATGCCATTAAAGACAGAATTTAAATTTTAATTTCCACACTCAAAACCATTATTTTCAACAATTGTAGCATGCTCTGTAGTTATTGTATGATTCCAATTACTTTTGAGGTACTACTACCACAGTTTTTGCCATCCATCTGATCCTTTTGCAGGAGCTTAGTGCTGACCACTGCAGTGGTTTTTATACTTGTCCTCATTAAATATGATTTGGTTCATACCTCATTAATGGTTTGTACCTCATTAAGCAGAATGAGTTGTGCCTGTGTTGGAATTCAACAGACACTGTAATGGAATGTGAAACAGTGTGGTGTCTTACTTATCCAAATAAATACAATTGAAGATACTTGGAGTGCCTGGATCCTCTTTCTACCACTGGAATGCAATGTCTGATCTAAGGAAAATTGAGTGGTTTCTTATTATCAGAGCTATATGAGCAGTGGGATGTAGGTTAAAAATTAATTAGGTCACATTAATTTACTGAAGAGAGGGGGCTTAGAAATGTTCCTGTTCTATAGTGTGCTGTGGATAAATAATAACAAGAGAAAGAATTGCCACTCCCTCTACTAATATGTGTGAAATAGTTAGTAATTGAGGTATGTATTTTACCAACCATGATTGAACTGTTTTAACCTTTTATTCCATTATATTATGGTGCAAGGGTTAATAAGAATAGAGGGAGGACTCATGATCACACTTTGACACTAATCTGACCTAATTTCCTGGCACATGCACAAACCTAGTTTAAAAAAAAAAAAAATTATTTGGAGAGTGGATGGTTGGGATTTTTTGTTGTATCTTGGGGTAATCCACTGATTTACTATTGTATTCATATTGAGCTGGTTACTAAATCTGTAATTTCTTCTGACATTTTTCAATTAAACAATTATTAAATAATTAACAATTAAACAACTTTTATTTTTATCTATGAATAGTGTCTAAAAACACTTGGTAAATTAGAAGATTCAAAGGGTATATTTGCATTCAGATTCAAGTATTCGTACTGCCCTTTGTGACACAGCTATATATCAAACATCTTTTTTTCCTGAGTTTTAATTTAATGTCTGCTCTTTATATGTGCAATTGTATTTAACTATATATCTTTTGCATTAAACTTTATGATGTAGTAAAATATTAATTCCCTGTCCATGAAATATTAATGACTGCTGACCAATGAACATTTGTCAAAGAAACATTAACAGATATTTTAGAGCTAATTACCCATACTGTTATGGTGATATTATATTGAAATCCATTGTTCCTAATAATCACTGTAAAATACAAGGGTTTTCGAATTATAAATATGTCAAAAGACTTACCATTGATGTTGTTGGCTTTTGAAGTAAAAGAGATACATACTACTATTTTATTTGACATAAAAGGTATTTTCTATTCTTGGAGTGCAATATAATAGTTATACATTTTAATATACATTCTTGTTTAATTACCAACTTGTAGCTGATTTTCCATTCCAGTCAATGAAAGCACATAGCAGTCTGGCAAAGGGTGCAATGGAGTAGACTGGGAAGCTGCAAGGGGCAAGTGGTGTGGCTTAAAGGAGGATTTACCAAATAATTTTTAGGCCAGGTATTTTTTTTTTTGACCCAGCAATTAGTCATTTGCCACACTATGAATATTATCCTGCTGAATATATACATTTATGTAATTGAAGTAATACTGGTTGCCATGGTGATTCAGCACTCTTTGCAAGTTAAAACAAACTTTTATCCCCCTAAAATTTAAAATTTAAATACACAAGGCATATAGTGACAAGTTCACTCACAGTTGTGACTAAAAGTCTGCAATCAACACATTTCATTATCAAAACACTTCAAGATAACTGGACACATGTACATTGCATTTTGTCTGCATATTTAATGAATCTTGTTTGTTTGACTTAGGTAAACATGCAAATGTAAATTGTTCTCATCTATGTCTTTTTCCAGTTTAGGGGATACTCCTATTTTTTTTTTTTTATTCTTACAAAAAGTAGTAGGATAAGCAGATCAATTGCATCTAATCTGATCAAGCAGGTTTAGATTATTTAAATCCTTTTTCTCCATACAAACAAATGTCTTCAGTGGCAAATGTTAAAATAAGAGCACATGATCAGAAAGACAAATGATGCAATGATGCTGTAAGGCAAGTGATTGATTGTAAAGCTGTAACCTGTATGGTACTCTAAACCTAACAAAGAAATGTTCACCACTAAAAAGCTTGCAACAGATTCAAGACACAAGCTAAGACAGGAGGCAAAACGGTGGTACTTCCATTACAGTTTATAAAGGTTACTGAACTGTAATCATAAACTAATTAAGTGACTTGGATTCTTTCATTTTTATGCAACATGATCCCACCATACGATTCTCAAGTAAAATAATAATAGTTGTATCAAATCTGTGAAATTCTTCAAACAGAGAGAGTTCAGGTTTATTTTAGAAGACTATAATGCTTGATCTTCCATGCTCTGCCCAAACTCTATAGTTACCAAACTTATTCTTCAAAGCAATGTGTTGAAGTGCTACAAATTGCTTATTAGAAACAATAAATGACTTTTCTTTTCAAATACACCATGATATCAAAGCTGACTTTACCTCTAGATGCTTCCACTAGGAGGAAAGTTGAAATATCTTTCAGTGTTGAACGTTATCAGAACATGATTAGTATTTATCAGTAAAGTCTAGATGTTGCATTTATAAAATGAAACTAAACATCCTTTATGGATGTCTCCAATGCATGGTAGCATTATATAAAACAGTATAGTTTTAGGAATACAAAGCTATATTCTTATCAGTATAGTTTCCTTCTGCGTCTGCACCCCTCCAGTGAGAGAAGCGTTAAACAACACTTACCTGATTCCAGCACTGTGGTCATTCAGTGATGACTACTTGTCAGTCTGATCTGATGCTCAAGGAGACCCTAATGTGCATAGTCTAGTGAATTTAAACTTCTCGCCTGAACCAAAGAACAGCCAATCAGCTGAAAGGCGCAAAACCAATTTTTGCCAATCAGCGTTCAGGGAGGAGAGGGATTTCTCCGCCCAATCAGGAGAAAGGGTGCAAAACCCTGTTTAAGTGGGTGCTCCTTCTCTGGCTGGTCGCCTGCACACTGCAGCGACCAATCTGCGCTTACTCTTGCTGATCAGGAGAATGATGCAAACCCAGTTCGAATGGGAGCTCCTTCTCCCGATTGGTTGGCATGGACTTCCAGGCAGCCAGCTGGACTCTGTGGCTATGAAGCCGACTTACAGCCCCAGAGTCTCCACTGGGGCTCGCACCTCTCTCCGGTGGCACTTAGGTGGCCCCGGGGAGAGAGCTCCTTGGGCAGCTACGAGCCTAGCCTTGCAGCTCCTGGGAGGGGAAAATAGGGATTATAGCTCCATTAGGAGCAGGTAGGGTAATCCGAACTGCAAGTACCCCAACAGTGTCCCCACCAACCTCAGACTTCAGTTCATGGAGTCCCGGTGTGTAGACCTTGCAAAATGGCGACCCTGCAAAATGAAATGGCGGCCACCCGGGGGAGCACTCATTAATTACTTCCATTGTGGTTTCACACTTATGTTGCAGGCACGAACGTTCTGATTGATTGGTGTGAAGATTCAAATGGGGCACTGGGGTGGTCCTCATTAGCAGGAGCGCTCCCGAATGGTCAACAGGGCAGATTACACGAAATACATAGGAATACACTGTACATGTTTACAATGTTTTCATTGCAGGGTTAAGGAGATAGGGATACTGGACACACACCACTTCAATGAGATTAAATGGTCTGGGTGCCTATAGTGCCTATAGTGTAGTATTATTATTATCACCATCTAGTGGCAACATATGCCACAACACTGTAAAATGTAATATTGAAAAGGGAACATACTGAACAAGTTAATATGAACAGAGGCCTATTTTGAAACGAAGCTACAGATGGGAACATATTCAATTTCAACAGCTGTAGTCAGCTATGGTTATTGCCAGAAAAGCAAGTGACAACATACATTGATGAGACAATATATCTCTTTTTGGAAACACTCTCCTCCAAATTTCATGCAGCAAAGAAACATGTCAAAAACAATATTTTCCAAAATTATACTTTTATCTAAGTATGAATGCCTTGAGCTAATGTTCAGAGAAAAGTTATTGTCTTATTACAGAAGATGAAACAGTTCAAGATAATTACTAGTAGCATCCATTTCCACTGTTATATAATATATAAAGATATCTCGGTTTATACAAAAATGGAAGATTTAAGTGTTTATCATGTCAACTGCAGAGACATGGTGCTCATTAATCAAAATGCTGTAAAGAACACAATTACATATCAATCACCAAAAAACAGTTCTTATTTTAGTATTTATCTTTTCACTTGTCCTTTTAGACTTTTAAATACAGGTGAATATTGTTTAATAATAATTGAATGTACCTTGGACATTGATCCCACAAATACTTCTAAGTTAATTTCAAAGAGTTATTATTAGCATACATAAACTGCTGTATATTGAATGCAATTGACCATAAAACCATTGTTATCAGGAAGAAACTTATACAGAAACCACATAATAATAATAATAGATAGATGCTGATATGATAGATAGAGAGATAGATAGTTAGATGGCATTGCTGCTGAAAGTATCTGTTTATACAAAATACAAAAAAATTTGTTTCTAGCAGAAGAAGTGTTTGGATCCATTCTAATGATGGTGCACAGCCAAAGCATTTATGGAATACATGTCGTGCAATCTCATAATTGCTCTACCTTTCTATCTGTGAGGGGCACACGATGGAGACAAATAATTAATACTGAATTATAATTTAAAATCAACATTAGGAAAAGGGTATTTCTTAATTTTGATCTTTGAGCGGTTTAATATAAAGATCTTTAATTTGAAATCCTTATATATGGCAATCCCATAAGGATACCAGATTGGGGAGCAATCTACTATTCTTCAGTTTTTTAGCTATATAGATGAAGCTCACCCTCCATCCATTTACAGACATTAAATATTGCCCTCATGTGGAAAAAGGTTTCTGAACCCTGCATTAAACATTTACATATGTGGCTAATCTATTCTTAATTTAAATGTCACTTAGCAATTTCCTCCCTGTTATATTACTGTAATAACAAATTAACAAATGTGCAGGAACATGTTAACATTGCATTGGTTAAAGCATGTATTTCTTAAGCAATGCTTTTTGACACTCATTTCTAATACATAACCAGCAGGGAAAGGTTCTAAAGGTTTATAATGTCACAAATGTGAGCTGAATGTGTAGACCTGATGAGAAAATCCCTTAACCACAGTAGGATTGACATATTTTCTCTTCCAAAAACAAACCTTTACATTATTTTTTTCAACGCTATGATATATTTCTTATGTTCCAAAATCCATCTTCATTCAATGCGACAAAGCAGGTTCTGCAGTGCACATTTTTGTTATAGATGCTTTTAGTAGATACAGAACATATGATTGCATAACTTCAGTTTACTTTTGACAAAATGAAAAGAAAATAGTAACAAAGATTGTCATTCACTGATATATTTAAAGTTTTAAAAGAATACTTTTTAAATACCAATAACAAACATGTAACATTTAAGTAAAATTAAACAATTAAAGCATCCAGCAAACATAGTTCTCTGATGGTTAAAATTTCAGATTATACACTGTCAGGAACTACATCAACTACTTTATTCCACTTTTCCATAGCAATTTCCATGAAGAATTTTACAAGAGTGATTTTAATGTGATTCTACTATTTCACTTAGTTGAGAATTATGATAGATGCTGTGCATTTTACTTTTGCATTGAAGAAAATTAAGTTTCTATCTAGTTATCTTTGTTTTAGTTAGTTGGGAGAAACCTGGAGGATTGACCTTCCTATCTCCTGTGTGGTGTTAATGTTAAAGGGACACTGCAGTCATTAAAACAACTTTAGCTTAATAAAGCAGTTTTGGTATATAGATCATGCCCAATGCAGTCTCACTGCTCAATTCATTGCCATTTAGGAGTTAAATCAGTTTGTTTATGCAGCCCTAGTAATACCTCCCTGCATTTGTCTTATACAGCCTTCCTAAACACTCCAGGTAAAGAGTCATTGAATGTTTACATTTCCTTTATTGCAAATTCTGTTTAATTTAGAATTTATTATCTCCTGCTTTGTTAATAGCTTTCTAGACCCTGCAGGTGCATCCTGTATGCAATTAAAGTTCAATTTGCAAGGCAGGAGATAAACATTTTTAAAGTAAGTTACATTTGATTGAAAATGAAATCATGATTTTTCATGCAGGCTGTGTCAGACAAAGCCAGGAGAGGTGTGCATAGGGCTGCAGAAACAGAAACAAAAATGATTTAACTCAGAAATGGCAGAGAATTGAGCAGTGAGACTACAGGGGCATGATCTGTACACCAAAACTGCTTCATTAAGCTAAAGTTGTTTTGTTGACTTTAGTGTCCCTTTAATACTAGACACTAGAGATGTCGCGAACTGTCCGCCGGCGAACAATAGCGTGTTCGCGTTGGGCGAACATATCCGATTTCCGGTCCGCCCCCTATACGTCATCATTGAGTAAACTTTGACCCGGAACCTCACAAAAATGGCTACAATATTGCCTGAACTGTATGCTATGCAATATCATGCACTTCTGAATTGTTAGTTTTAAATTGTTAGTTTTTATATCTGGATTAAAAGGGTGTGTGATATCTTACTTTCATAATGATTGCTTGTAATCTTTTTTCCTTTTGCTATGATTTTTCATAAGAAAATGGGAGCAGGAGTAATTTTAAGTCCAAACTAGCTAATTTATCCACAAATGAAGGGTAAGCTTCACTGGGGAATTGATCACCCACTCACCTCTCCTACTCTGAGAAGTCTTGGATGCAACTGACCTTTTGTCAGTGTGGAAAAAATACAGTGCCCTACCAGCTTTCCCAACTGCATCTATGGAAATATCAGCCACCACATGGCTTATTCAGGCAGGATAAAACTGCTGTAATGAAAGATATTGGGGGAAAAAAGAAACCACAGCAGCAGGATAAATCTAATTAGAATTTTATTCACCACCAGATTTTATGATACTTTTACACATTTAGAAAATAACATCTTTGAAGACAGATGTAAGTGGGCAGGTATTTTTACAGATGTAAGCTAGCAGATGATGACTCAAGTATCAAAGTAAACCCAAGTTAAGGAGATTGAACTTGATGATGGCTACTTGACGAAGGCTTTGGGCAGTGGTCAGTGGACATCACAATAGCTGCTGGGCAACCAAACACACAGGAGGCTACATAGTGTGCCTCAGTAACTCAGAGGGTCACCACTAGAAAGCAAAGCACATTCAGAGGTAAGCTTTCACCATTTCAGAGGCACTACTCTACCTTCCACTGCCTGCTATACACTTAATCCCTCTCAAATAACCAACAGCATTAGGCCAAAGCTTAACTACAGCACAACTCTTCCTCAACTAGCATGCCTCTCATTCTATGCAAATCATGGAACATGTTAATAAGTCCGTCCCTTCAATATGTCAGGCTGTTTGATCCGAGTAACACTTTCCTAATAATCCTAGGACCACACAGGGAGACTAGCATCAATTTGGACAATTAGCAACTTGTTCCTGGAAATGATCATTGAGTATATATTTCAGCTTCCTGTCCACTGCAGCTGCATCAGTGTGGAATCATTTTCCTGTTTTCCATGAAGGTATTATGTTACGAAATAGACGAACAAGGGTATGAGCAAAAACTAATTTGAGAGCTGAGTGGGGATTTACCGATGGGCAAGCTACTGAGTTTCTCTAAGCTTTTGTTCTTTGGTTTGGACCTGTTTTGGCCTGTGCCAAATTGTTATTACTGTGGCTCAAAATATTGTTCACGGAGTAAGAAATTACACTAGCTGTTATATTATTGTTCAATACTCATGTCCCAGTGTAGATTCAATGCCAGTGGAGTAGCGGGAGCCTAGATTATGGATTGTCCTCTGCTGTTAAAAATTCATTTCACCATGTGCAAAACAAAGCTAACCTACAAAAGAAGCACATCTCAATGCTTTTACCATGTAAGCAGCTCCATCAGTGACCAGTACAGTTACTAATCTGTACTAAGATGCAGATTAGTATCTGCCAACTAATTTGACAGCGTTTGTCTGATTATTGCTACATGGTGAAGTGATACTTCAGCAAACGTGGCCTAGTAGCTGCAACCAGTGCTCTCAAAAAATAAAGCAGGCATTTATGTTAAAACTAAAAAAAAATGTGTATGTTACAATGTGAGTTCAAAATACTTTAGCTGTCTCATTTTGTTCCATTTAGCTTTCTTTATTAGAGGAGGTTGGATTCAGAGGAGCACTCATTTATGTTGATCCTTGTGACCTACCTGAGAAATCAAACCTACATGACAATCCATTCATGATATCCTTAAACAATGCAGGAGATCCAGTTACCTTCAGTGCTTCAAAACATGGTAAGTAAATTATAATTTCCTACTCTGTTTATTATAATGTTTTATTTAATTGAGATAAGAAGTAAAATATATTTTAAAAAAAATGAAGGTTAGCTTAAGGAAAGAGAAGTTATATGAAAAAAGAAAAGGGTTAAATCTTTAACCAGCTTTGATTTGGAGTCTAACCCTGGTCCCCCAGCTAATTTTAGTCCTAATCTCCCCACTCAAAATGGCCTCTCTTTTGTGCACTGCAACATGTGTAGCTTGCTCCCTAAACTGGATGCATTGCAAGCCTGGTGTTCCCATTACAAACCAAAAATCATTGTGCTCTCGGAATCATTGTTATCAACTAAAATACCAGACTCTGCCATTGCAATACAGGGTTATTCATGTTTTAGAAATGACAGAGCAAAGAGAGGAGGAGGCATTGTTATTTATGTTGACAAGTCTATAAAATTTACTCCTTTAAAAAACTATAACTCCCATTCTGCCTTTGATCTCCTTTCTGGCACAGTTGAGATCCCCTTCAGTAAAACTATCATTTTTGCTGGAATCTACCACCCACCTAGCACTCCGGTGCACTCCCTTTCTGACATAGTCCAACTACTAAGTGAAACTGTAGCTCAAAACCAAAAAAGTGAACTGTTGGTATTTGGAGATTTTAATTTTGATTGGCTGAACCCTAAAAATAATAAGTCATGAAAGCTGTATAAGACTTTGCAGCTAACACAATTAATTTCCTCCCCACCTCGCATTAATATTAAAGGCCAGAACCATACCTTGCTAGATCTAGACTCGCATTTTTTCAGTCTGAGCTCTTGCGTATTTGGAATTTGCATGCCCCTCTGCATAAAGTGCGACTAAAAGGATCACAACTCCCCTGGGTTACAGCTGACCTCATTCAAATGTACCAATTTAGAGATTCACTGTGGTTAAAGTTCAAGCGTACTGGCTCCATGAACGATCACTGTACTTACAGACAATGAGGAAATACATGCACAAAACAAACAAAAATGGCAAAGGCCCAATATTTCAGTGAAAAGTTGAACAACAACCTATCAAACCCAAGAAACCCCTGATGAATCAACCAAGACTAAGTTATAATATGTACCTAAAACAAAAAAAATATGAACTACTAACAAATACGTTATTTACCTTTCAAATCTTATTCTGAATTTTGGCTAACCCTGTATAGACGTAAAACCCTTTCTATCCTTGAAAAACAAAACAATATGCAAAAATTATAGGTGGAATAAACAGCACAAAGTCTAGGTTTTGTTTTGATTTAATTCAACAATTGTCTCCTTTGTAAGGAGTTAATGATCAAATCCTCAAATGAGATAGGAAATCAAATGTTACTTTGGTAAAGGCACTCAAGCAATGATAGGACTCAAGAAAGCAAATTGTAATGATATTGATGTTACAAAGTTTTGGAGTCCAGTAGCCAGATCAGCAATGTTTTCTGCCAGAGGTAGCCACTCGTTACCCAGGTGGTTGAGCCCCTGAGCCTTGAGTGGCCTTCTAGTCTTAAGCAGAGATGGGAGACTGGAACAGAAAGATGATAATCGTAGTGAGGCAAGCCGAGGTCAGTGGGAAGGAGAAGCAGCAAAGTCAAAACAGTCCAAATTCAGCAACAGGAAGGAGAAACAGGAACACGCTTGATTAGAGAGTACAGGAACCACAATAATCTGGCAAAGGTACAGAGACAGGAAGTGGCTTTTATAGGCCAAGAACCAGACACCTGACCAGACACAGCTGAAGAGAGTTGTCACTGATAACCTTGACTCTACAAGCAATGGTATCAGATCTCAGGTAAATTTGCAAAAGGCAGGCTGGTGTACTGGTAAGGAAGAGGTTTAGCACCATGTAAACCAGGGTTCGAAACCCAGCAGAGTCAGTTCCTCACAGGGTACTGTGCATGGAAAGACTGAAGAAGATCAGGAGCATGAATATTGTCCACTGGTTCCCACGATCTATCCTCCTCACCATAGCCTTTCCAATGAACCAAATATTGAAGCTTGTTGCGGAAGATCCTGGAGTCAAGAATTTTTTCCACCTCGTATTCATCTTCACCATCCATGAGGACTGGTGGTGGGGCAGGCAAGGCTCGACCAGGGAAAGTATTTTCATGAAAAGGTTTAAGCAGTGCCACGTGAAACACCGGATGTATTTTCATGGAATCCGGAAGTTGCAGACGGAAGGTGACTGCATTGATCTGAGCAATTATCTTAAAAGGTCCCATGAACTTTTGACCCAATTTATGAGAAGGAATCCTAAGCTTAAGATTCTTTGTTGACAGCCAAACCTTGTCACCAACATGATAAACTGGGGCCTCCTTTCTGTGCCTATCAGCAGCTCTTTTGTAACATTCCTGAGCCTCCGAAAGAGTCTCCTTCAACAGTTCTTGGGAATCTCGTAAGGCGGTTAGCCGGTCAGTGACTGCAGGAATGGGAGTAGTAATTGGGAGACTCACTAGAAAGGTTGGATGGTAACCATAATTGGCAAAAAATGGGCTCAGAGAAGTGGAGCAGTGTTGGGCATTGTTATAGGCAAACTCCGCCGTGGGTAGAAAATCCAGCCAGTCATCCTGCAGGTAACTAATATAGCACCGCAAATATTGTTCTAAAGTCTGGTTGGTTCGCTCAGTCTGTCCATTACTTTGTGGATGAAAAGCTGAAGACAGATTTACATTAATACCTAGAATAGAACAAAAATATTTCCAAAAATGAGATGTAAACTGCACTCCCCTGTCAGAAATTACTTCATCAGGCACTCCATGCAAGCGAAATATTTCCCGAATAACAAGGTCAGCAGTCTGTTTAGCTGAAGGGAGACCACGAGCTGGTATGAAATGACTCATCTTAGTTAACCGGTCCACAACAACAAGAATGGTAGTGTGTTCCTTAGAGGGAGGTAGTTCCACAATAAAGCCCATGGATATAGATCCCCAGGGACGATGAGGAATCGGAAGAGGCTGAAGCAAGCCAACAGGGGATGAGTGAGGAGTCTTATGTCTGGCACATACATCACAAGAATACACATACTTCTTAACATCCTCATAATATTTAGGCCACCAAAAGGATCGGGTAAGTAGTTCTTGTGTCTTTCAGGTTCCTGGATGACCTGCTGGTTTAGAGTCATGGTAGAGGCGTAAAACGTCCAGTCGCACTGATTCTGGAACAAACAGACGTTGTTGAAAAATCCAAAACCCATTAAGCATGGTCATATGAAGATCACGAGGAGGATCACGAAAAACTGGATCTTTAGAGTAGCCCTTTTTAATGCGAGACATTAGATCAGAAGGAAAGGTAACTCCTAAAAATCTGCTCTCCGGCAAGATGGTGGCTTTGGTTACTGTAGTATGGAGGGGGTCAGCTATCCTAGACAAGGCATCCGCCTTGCCATTTCTGGAACCAGGGCGGTATGAAATAAAAAAATTAAACCTTGAGAAAAATAGGGACCAGCGTGCTTGTCTGGCTGACAGTCTCTTAGCGGATTGAATACATTCCAGATTTTTGTGATCTGTGAGGACAGTAATTGGATGGGTGGCTCCCTCCAAGAGATGTCTCCATTCGGCGAAGGCAGCTTTTATAGCCAAAAGTTCTTTATTCCCTATGTCATAATTTCTTTCTGCTGGTAACATCTGGCGGGAATAGAAGGCACATGGATGTAACAACATCTTAGGTCCAGTCCTTTGAGACAGTATAGCCCCAACAGCTGAATCAGAAGCATCTACCTCTACAGTAAATGGCAATTCTGGCTGAGGATGTACCAAGATAGGGGCAGATGTAAACAGAGTCTTTAATCTGAAAAATGCAGTGTCAGCCTTATTGGACCACTGAAAAGGAGTCCCTTTACGTGTAAGTTCAGTGATCGGTGTAATAACGCAGAGAAATTCTTAATGAAACGCCTGTAAAAATTGGCAAACCCCACAAATCTCTGTATATCTTTTTCATTCTTGGGGATGGGCCAGTCCAGCACAGCTTTAATTTTACTTGCGTCCATACTTAAACCTTTAGGAGTTATTACATACCCCAGGAACTGAATTTCTGTTTGTTCAAACTCACATTTTTCCAGTTTAATGTATAGGTGGTGGGTACGAAGGCGCTCAAGAACAATGCAGACCTGTTTTCTGTGATTTTCAAGATTATCAGAAAATATCAGGATATCATCCAAATATGTCACAACAAACTGATCCAGGAGATCCCGTAGTACATCATTGATTAGATGCTGAAAAGTTGCAGGGGCATTACAAAGCCCAAATGGCATTACTAGATATTCGTAATGTCCGTACCTGGTTCTGAAAGCTGTTTTCCATTCATCATTTGGTCTTATGCGAACCAGATTATATGCCCCCCGTAGATCAAGCTTCGTAAATATTTTAGCTGAACGAAGTCTCTCCAGAAGTTCAGGAATGAGAGGCAAGGGATAACTGTTTTTAACAGTGATTTTATTAATGTCCCTGTAATCGACACATGGCCGTAGACTGCCATCTTTCTTTTCTACAAAGAATATAGGAGCTCCTGCTGGAGAAGTGGATGGTCGAATAAAGCCTTTGGCAAGATTTTCTTGTATGTATTCACGAAGTGTTTTCAATTCAGGCTCAGAAAGGGAGTATATACGGCCAAATGGGATAGCAGCTCCAGGTAGCAGCTCTATGGGGCAATCATAAGGCCTGTGAGGTGGAAGCTGAACAGCGTTCTTCTTATCACAGACATCTGCAAAATCACAATATTGTAGAGGAAGCTTAGTTAAGTTTGTAGCAACCATTTCATTAATTGTTGTGGTAACAGGTGTCACCTTAGAGGGTTGACAATTCATTAAGCAGTGTTCTGAAGGAAAGGACAAGGTTCTAGTCTTCCAATCAATCTGTGGGTTATGCAGAGCAAGCCAGGGTATACCCAAAATCACTGGAAACTGTGTTGAGGAAATTAGGTGGAAAGATATAGACTCATGGTGATTCACTTCCAGAATCAATTTTAAGGGCACAGTCTCATGTGTAACCGGGCCTGACGTAAGTGGAGAACCATCTACTGTTTCCATTAACACAGGTGAAGATTTAGGGATAGACTGAATTTTATTTCCTGCTGCAAATTTAATGTCCATAAAGTTTCCGCCTGCTCCGGAATCTATCATAGCTGTAGTTGAAATTTTATTATCACCATATTGTAAAGTGATAGGCACCACCAAATGAGGATGTTGAGTCATCATACCTTCTTCACCCTGAGCCAGAGAAAACAAGGGTTGTGTGACAGAATCCAGTTGGTCTGAAATCTGGGATTGGTGTTGAATCTGTGCACCCTCAGCAGTCATAGCTATTGTTCTTTTAGACTTGTTAGTGCAATTGATGGCATAATGCCCTGCACTACCACAATACAGGCATAAATTGTGAGTGCGTCGCCACTGTGTTTCTTCATTGGATAATGGCTCTCTTATTAGATCTACCTGCATAGCCTCAGGTTCAGAGTCTGTAGGTGTTTGTGGGGTCGGAGTAGAAATTCTTGAATAGAAAGTAGGAGTAGCACTTGGTTTAAAAGAGCCCTGTCTTTCCAATCTTCTTTCTGAAAGTCTCCGATCAATACGGATAGCCAACCGCACAAATGCATCAAACTCAACAGGAAGATCAACACGAGCTAGCTCATCTTTTATAGCTTCTGAGAGACCCCTTCTGAAGTGGAACCTCTGGGCTGATTGGTTCCAAGTAGTATCAGTAACCCACTGTCTGAATTCAGCAGCATATTCAGCCACAGAGCGCCTCCCTTGATGTAAATGAAGGAGAGTGGCTTCTGCTGTAGCACAGCGATTGGGATCATCAAAAACTAGGCACATGGCCTCAAGAAAGTCTTTTAAATTTCCCAAGACTGGACTGTCCTGTTCCAGAAAAGGGGAGCCCCAGGCCAGGGCTTCATCTTTGAAGAGGGAAAAGATAAATCCCACCTTCTCTCTTTCAGATGGAAAACGGTTCGGTAACATCATGAGATGCAAACGGCATTGATTTAGGAAACCCCTAAATTTTTTGCGGTCTCCTCCAAATTTTTCTAGTAGAGGCAAGCGGGCATCTTGTGCAGGTGTAACAGTAGTAGTAGCAGCAGCCGCAACATCATGTGCCCTGTAGCTGGTAAGCTCACTATGCATTGATCGAACTTCATTTTGCAGTTCAGCTACCTGGTCCTGCAGCACTTGAATGGTCTGTGCCTGGGTCTGCATAGTTCTTGCATTAAAAGCAACCTGCTGGGCCAATGCAGAATCTGATCTGACGGTCTCCATGAATGGGCCAGATTATTCTGTAATGATATTGATGTTACAAAGTTTTGGAGTCCAGTAGCCAGATCAGCAATGTTTTCTGCCAGAGGTAGCCACTCGTTACCCAGGTGGTTGAGCCCCTGAGCCTTGAGTGGCCTTCTGGTCTTAAGCAGAGATGGGAGACTGGAACAGAAAGATGATAATCGTAGTGAGGCAAGCCGAGGTCAGTGGGAAGGAGAAGCAGCAAAGCCAAAACAGTCCAAATTCAGCAACAGGAAGGAGAAACAGGAACACGCATGATTAGAGAGTACAGGAACCACAATAATCTGGCAAAGGTACAGAGACAGGAAGAAAGATGATAATCGTAGTGAGGCAAGCCGAGGTCAGTGGGAAGGAGAAGCAGCAAAGTCAAAACAGTCCAAATTCAGCAACAGGAAGGAGAAACAGGAACACGCTTGATTAGAGAGTACAGGAACCACAATAATCTGGCAAAGGTACAGAGACAGGAAGTGGCTTTTATAGGCCAAGAACCAGACACCTGACCAGACACAGCTGAAGAGAGTTGTCACTGATAACCTTGACTCTACAAGCAATGGTATCAGATCTCAGATAAATTTGCAAAAGGCAGGCTGGTGTACTGGTAAGGAAGAGGTTTAGCACCATGTAAACTAGGGTTCGAAACCCAGCAGAGTCAGTTCCTCACACAAATTTAATTCAAAGCAAATCTAAGATGGATAACAAGTGCTTCCAAATATAAACTGCACAAATAACCATAAAATACATGGCAAAATGTTGCATTGGTGGCTCCTACATTTTTACAGTAACTGGCCATTTCTGGGGATGGTTTAAGGAACGAGGGGCTGGTCATAAATGCACATAAAAGGATCATGGTACTCCAAAACATTTGCCTGAATCATCAATGCTAAACTACTCAGACATATGTTTGTACTTTTATATTTGTTTTCATTATACAAAATAACAATTGAACATTGCAATCGTTATATTTTGTGGTTTAGAGGTAGATAATATACATAAACTACTGCATGGATGCATTACATAAAGTAATACTCTCTTCAAACTCCATTAAATAATATTAAATTAATCAATTATTATTATACAAAAGCAAGAAAATAAAAAGGTTGCTCCATAAAATCAGTAAATAATAACAGATATGTATTCTTCTGAAAGGGATAACTTCAGAATATCCTCAAATAATTAACTTCTGTCCTTAAGTTTGCAGTTCCTCAGTCTGATATTAAACAGAAAATCACAGTTACAAAGAAGCACCTATAGTTTAAAAAAACAGAGATCTAGGTACCTAATGCCTAAAAATGGAATATAAAATGTAGATATAATGCACATCAAGTGAGAAAAAGATTGTGGCATTTAAATTCAATAACAATATATTTTTATTATATCAAATTGCCCAGTTTTGGCAAGTCCTGATTTAATTGAATTATTTATGTAGTTTATTAAACACAAGAAAAAGTGGTATGCGGGCATACTTCTTTTTAACCAGGCTTGACCCATTTACCCATGATAACATTTTCCTTTAAAAACTTACTCCATTACAAAGGCATACTAATTTTAATGGAGGAACATTTTTGTGAATTGAAACTGACTTGTTGACAGTTTAGCTTGTTCTACCATATGACTTACCCATAAATAAGATGTAGATTTTGATTAAATCTTCGAATATGTTGTTATTTTGCTACAACTTAATGTTTTGTGAATGGTGTGACATGCTGTAAATTGAGATGACCTAAGTCGAGGGCCACCAGTATTTGCAGAGGGTTAGTATACATTTACCTATCTATTTGCAGATTCCTGTTCATTGAAAATGGCTTTATAAGAGGTTTGTAAAGAAAGTGAGAGGGACTTCACAGCAGAAAAATAATTTTATTCAAGTTTTGACCTACATACCAGTGAATATAGATAAGGCAAGACAAAAAGAGTACTCAACTTCTATATTAATGTCTAAAACTGTCATTGTAAAATAAAATAAAAAGTTGTAGACATTTATAGAAATGTTATATAAACTCACGTGTTAGGATTCAGAGATGTGTAGCTAGCTGGTATACTTGTTGGCCACACTGTATAGTAATATCTGGTATATTAGCATAACATAATTTAAAGTATTGCTTGATTTGCTGTTAAATCAGCTGGCACACACTAAGATAGATCCTGCCTTAAATAAAAGAGAACGGAAATCATTACCCAGCTGTCAGATAAGGGTGCTAGTTATTCACAGCATGAGGTATCTTGACAGCTCAGTGGGAAAATAATTGTACATTTTCTCAGTATCTTACCATACCTGACCTGGTATTCTCTGAAATACCCTGGGAGTTTAGAAACTAAATACAGCATTTTAGCTTTGTCCTTGATCATATTGTGGACTGAGTACCACATATTTACCTTTTTTTTTTTTTAGTATTGAAATGTAGCTGTAATATGTTTTCTAAATGAAAGTGGATTTATAAAATGGTACTGTAACCTTTAAAGAAATAAATACAGTAAAATATACTGAATTCACATCATTGAGGCATAAAAGACCATCTTTGACTTAATGTTACTCATTTTAGTATTGTTTAAATCAAATTTGTTACTTTAGCATTTTTTCATAACTGATATTAAAACTGAAGTTACATGCACGTTTCTTATTTTTTGATCTCCTTGGCAATGGCATTCTTTATTTTTTTTTTCATGCAGTTGGACTTTTAGCATATAGTTATACAGATTTGCTAAGATATATTGGAGATTATAGGAAAAGAGATATTGAATAGGAAACATGCTGAAGGTGTGAAGGTGTTTTTTATTGTGACCGAGTAAATGTTACAATAAAAAAAACAGCCATTTGTTTAGCTAGTATGGAATGTCTAAATAAAGTCTAATGCAAGTTATTGGTAACAAAACTCAGTGACTAGAGAAGGAGAGGGTTAGTAAAAAAAAGTACCAAAACACAATGCCCACGCCTTTAACAAATATATAATCACATAAAGGTATTACCCTTTAGTATGTTGTAAACACTGTAGAAAAAAAAAAAAACAGTACTCCTCTTTGTCCTTGTAAACAGAACTCCAGAACAATACAAATCTATAGGTACAAAATATATAAAACACAGATAGAGTACTAAGTACATATAGTGAGATAAATGGTATTTATTGGTCAAACTCACAAAATAAACTTATATAGTGGGCACATATACTCCTTTAATGATTAAAAGCTTACAAGGAAGACTATTTAAAAATAGCTCATCAAGAGTGAGTTGGAAGAAATTGGTCCTTAGTTCTGATGATGCTTGTACAGAAAAAAACGGAATGAGCTTACCCAGTGCAAAATAAAATTTAAAAGTTACAATAGTCCTAAAAACAATACTAGTACAACAAATAAGTATTTAAAACAACAAATATTGTTAAAAAAAAAAAAAAACAATAGTCGCATTTAATCTATTAACCCCTTCAGGACGGAGTCAATAGTCAAAAACAAAACGTAAACAAAAACAGGAATTTGCGCTATATGTCTGTTCACCCGTAATTCACCGCTGTCACATTAAGTGCACCCACACTTATTATATATAATTTTGTTCAGGAGAAACAGGGCTTTAATTTATCATTAACTATTCATATATGGAACTTAATTTATTATGAATAAAAATGTTAAAAAATTGAGAAAATAAGATTTTTTTTAAATTTGTATTTCCATCTGACATTATGCTGTTAATGTCATAATACTGTTCGTTATTACTGACAAAAAATGCCCACGAGTACAACAGTACCCCCCATTAACAGGTTTTATGGTGTTTTGGGAAAGTTACAGGATCAAATATAGAATGTTCCATTTTCAAATTGAAATTTGCCAGATTAGTAATGTTACCTTTGAGATGGTGTGGTAGCCCAGGAATGAGAATTACCCCCATAATGGCATACCATTTGAAAAAGTAGACAACCCAAGGTATTGAACGTGGGGTATGTTTAGTCTTTTTTAGTAGCCACTTAGTCACAAACACTGGCCAAAGTTAGCGTTCATATTTGTTTTTGTGTGAAAAAAATCAAAAAACTAATATTTGGCCAGTGTTTGTGACTAAGTGGCTACTAAAAATGACTGGACATACCCCATTTGCAATACCTTGGGTTGTCTACTTTTGCAAATGGTATGCCATCATGGGGGTAATTCTTATTCCTGGGCTACCATACGCTCTCAAAGGCAACATAACCAATCTGGCAAATTTCAATGTCAAAAAAATGAAAACCTGTACATGGGGGGTATTGTTATTCTCGGGAGACTTCACTAAACACAAATATTAGTGTTTTAAAACAGTAAAACATATTACAACAATAATATAGTCCATAAAAGTGCCGTTTGTTTGTAAAAATTGCAAAAAACTTCACTTTTACTTAAAATATCATCGTTG
Organism: Pelobates cultripes; assembly: GCA_933207985.1. Taxonomy (NCBI): domain Eukaryota; kingdom Metazoa; phylum Chordata; class Amphibia; order Anura; family Pelobatidae; genus Pelobates; species Pelobates cultripes. The sequence continues at coordinate 106,372,655 of OW240913.1, forward strand.
TAATACAATTTACCAGTTTGAAACACTAATATTTGAGTTCAGCGAAGTCTCCCGAGTAAAACAGTACCCCCTATGTACAGGTTTTATGGTGTCTTGGAGAGTTAAAGGGTCAAATATAGTGCTTGCAAATTAAATTCTCTGCACTTTCTCCCTGTGTTGTCAGGCATGTCAATCAAATTTTAATTAATCAAATCACATAATCATGTTAAAAGATTACTTAAATATACATGTAGAATTTTAATATATATGCATTTATAGGTATTTAAATTCTACGTGTATACTAATGTAATCTTTTATGTAATTATATGTATTTATCTATATATCTATATATATATATATATATATATATATATATATATATATATATATTTGCGGTTATTTGTATTTTTTATATAGATAGATATATATAGAATGTCATTCTAAGTGTATTTTGTTACCAATATATATATATATATATATATATATTAATAACAAAATACAGTTAGAATGAAATTACATATGAATATATAATTTATATTACATTTTGTTTCAATATTTTAATTTATTTTATTATTTTATTTATTATTGTAATTATACGTATATATATATATATATATATAATATATGTGTATATATCTATTATATATAATATATATATACATATTATATATATGTAACATCATTCTAAGTGTATTTTAATACTAATATATATACTAATATTAGTATATAAATACTTTTAATTGATTTTTAATTTAATGTAATTTATTTTTATTTATTTACTACTTCCCACCAGCAGGGGGACTGTCTGATATTTCAGACAGCCCCCCTGCTGGCAGATCCACAGCCAGTTATGGGGTGCCATACTTGCCAGAGGAGGGCTGCCTGGGTGGTCAGGCAGCCCTCCAGAAGAGGATCGCAGCGGAGGTAAGTAGCTGCGATCCCCTGGGGCTGCAAGCCGTTACGGCGTTCTATGCCGCCGCAACGGCTTTAAAGCCCTTTAAAGCCGCGACGGCATAGAACGCCATAACGGCTTTAAGGGGTTAAACAGACTTCCTCATTGGAAATAAATTCTACTCAATAAATGCAACATAAGTCTCTCTACCTTCTTGTCCAATTTAAATATCCATTCAATCTTTAAGCCGGATCACCTTCAGCCAATCCAGGCCATTGGGGAACAGTTGTGTCTCATCGAGCCCACATTTATTGTGGTTTAAAGGCACATTACTATGTTATTGCTATGCAGCTATTATTATACTCAGACACACCAACATGGAGATTTCGGAAAAGAGGGACAGAGGGATTTGGGCCTAAAATATTAACTGTCCCTCCTACATAGTGTCATTTGGGATGTCTGTCTCCAACAGGACAGTGCTTGAGTAATTTCACTAGAAAGAGTGGCCAAACATTGCAGGATCCAGATGTTCAAACGTGATAGACACTAAAGCTAAATATAAATAACTGCCATTTTATATTTTTAGGGTTAAGCAATTTTATATGGCTTGTTTATAATATGTGTACAGGATGAAACATAAACTAATATTATACATCAAATCTTATCGAACTGGAAGAGTTTAGCAAACAAAATATACAGTATGTATATATGATTATCTACGGTTGATTGTTTTCTTTTCATTCTTCGCATATGTTGCTTAAATTATTTGTCACTAAGGAGGTCATCCCAACTTAAAATAAGCTAAATATATGAATTTTTTTACAGAGAGTTCATTACAGTTGTATGTCACTAGAGGGCTTTGCATTAAGGGTAGGAGTGACCCGATGGATGCTAATCAAAAAATAAGCCTTGCGTCTTTTGGTTGTATTTTAAATATTTCCACTGAAGGAGCTTATTTGACAGCATGGAAGAAAGATTTGCACAGAGTTAGTGAGGCCTAGCAAAAAGCTTGTGCACCATATTCTGCTGAATAAATTCCTTGTACCTGAGTTGTAACGAATGTGTTGATTGAAGGAAAGATATCATTACTATCTGTACAGGCATCTGCTTCCATTCAAATGAGCTGTCTCCTTTAATAAATGTGTCATGTGTTACAGAAATAGGAAAACACTAGTTAGTCAGTTTGCTTGAGAGAAGTAAAGTTTAATTGTATCGCTCAACACCAGAATTAATGGTGCATTTAAAAATATACCTAAATAAATATTGAAAGGTGTATTAATGGCAAGTTTGTAAAAAGTTAAATTTCTTTTCAATATATTATAGTATTTTTCAAGTATAGTATATCTAGGCTGTTTTTTTTTTTTTTGCATTTTTTTTTTCATCCAGAACATGTTTCTGCTTACCATTTAAAGGGACATTGTAAGCACCCAGACCACTTCAGCTCATTGAAGTGGTCTAGGTGCTGTGTCCCTTTTGCACTGAGTGCTGCAATGTAAAACTTTTGGTCCTTTATCTGACGCTGAACATCCTCACGCTATGCATGAGGACCTCCAGCGTCAGATTTTCCTCATAGGAAAGCATTAAATAATGCTTTCCTATGGGGAGGTCTAATGCTCGCGTGTGCCGCATATGTGCATTAGGTCTCCCCCGCCAACGTCAGCCTAGGCAGAGCCTGACCCAGCGCCGAAGGACATCGGCTCTGGATTCAGGTAAGAAGCTGAAGGGGTTTTAACCCCTTTAGCCCTGTGGGAGAGGGCGCAAGGGAGGGGGGGACCTATCATCCCCATAGTGCAAGGAAAATGGCTTTGTTTTCCTGGCACTATAGGATGCCTTTAATTTTAGCATTCTGTAGTCAGAGTAAATTATTAATTCACAACTCCAATATGTGTGTCCCTATATTTTATGTTTTTTGTTTTTTCAGCAATACTAAGGTAAAGTAAATAGGCTGGCTTAAGATATATTACTCAAACTAAGCCAGCTAATGTAATTTCTAGGTTTTGTTCTGTATTTTTTTTTTAAATTTCAAATATGAATTCAGGAATAAAATAAGTTATTATTTTATTAGTAGATGATGACACCATAGTTAAACATATATTTTGTAAGTAAGAAAGAAATATTGTAACTGCGGCTGGTTCCCTTATTTACCACTATAATGTATTAAAGCATAGAACTTAGCAGGGCTAACCATACAGATACCTTAGCCATAATTTTATATAGATAGTGTAAGAGATCCTCTATTTAACATATAGAAATAATTGAGAATACAATATAAAATAAGGATTGTCTTGGAAGCAATAGTTTTGTCTTTTAGATATTTATTGTATAAAAATATAAATGTAGACATATAAAATTCATTATAGCCGAGTTTATAAGATTAAATTAGATGCTTGCAAATATCATTAATAGGTTGACATATCCTTCTGAACATGTCATCATGTCAGCCTCTATCATTTTAAGATGGAGCAGCGTCTGTCTCCAAGTCTCTCCTCTGTTCCTTAACATTTAAAAGTATACCTATTTATACCTTAGGTGTCTCCATTTTAGGGTTACTGTAGTTCATATATGAAAAAGTAACACTTCTTTTACTCTATTCATTTTAGGACCTCCCTTAATTTGGCAAACATACGAGGCCATAACTAAAGGGTGCATACGTCATGGAAATTTTCCTGACTTAGTTCAAGATGGCATCTTAAAGTCTGAACATCCTTATCTACTAAGGTTACCACAGTATGTTACGTACTGAAAGAGTCATAGGATAGCCTTGAAGCTTGTTTATGCATTATTGTTATTGTAATTCGGGACAAAATGGCACAAACATATTATGCACTGAGGTTATTGCTTAAAGAAACAGTTATGAAAAACAATATGTTCCATTTCTAACACCTTGTCAGTTTGCAATATTTCTTAAAGACAAAGTACACAGTTTAAGAAATACAACATTTCATTCTAAAACTTGTAATATTTGCATTTGCCGATAACAATATATCAATGGTGTGATTGTTAATTTGTATTGATGCAAATTTGATGCAGATTTACTAGAAAATCTACTGTATTTACAACAGACTATTTTAAGACTTGTAATAATATTATTTTACCAACCTAAGAACATCATTTAACATTATCATGATGACATTATATCATATATATATATATATATATATATATATATATATATATATATATATATAAAATAAGATTGGGAAACAAAAGGTTTGGCCAGTTGCAAAATAAACTAAAGTGATGTGCTTAGGATTTTCTATAAGTTGATTTGTGTGCTCTATTAATATTTTGCTCAAATGTGCATGTTGGACTGTGTGTGCATGCATGTATGTGTGAATTCTGAGGGTGTACATTGATTTAGTTTATTAATTAAAAACGTATACAGACTCAAGAAGAGATCAGCATAGATAGTAAACCACTGATAAAATACAAGTTTCAACATATGTGGGTGTCAGATACATAATAACACTTCTTCTGTAATGACAAATACGTCCATCAGCTACCAGCTAAAATAACAAGATAATATATTTCACTAAAATATTCCTATCACTGTGAGGACTTCTCTAGCACTTTACATTAATTTAACTTTTCTCCTCTTACTTTACTATGCATCATATTACTTAATCTTTTTATTTCTATTTGTGAACATTTCAAATTTTTAGATGACTCGCAAAATCGCCTGCTTCCAAATACACATAATTAAATTATTAGATTTTAATATTTTATGATATGAAATTTACTGTTTTACAATAGCTGCTTTAAAAAGTTTACTTGGTAACTTAGCAATATTTGAAAATATAGTTTATTATTTGTATTTGATCTTTCACACAATAATATAAAGCATGTTTAAGAAAATAGCATCTCCTTACTTTTATTCCATGTTTTCTTAATTAATAGTTTATTATATTTGCCATGTCCATTCAATTATATATTAATTTTGCCATTTTTTGTTTTATCTTGTACTTTACATTGCTAAATACTCTATAGCTATTTTAAACAATCTAAATTAGTGCTTCTTGCTAATACTTTTCAACATATGTTGCCCTTGGTAAGCAGGTGAGGACTATACTTATATTAAATGGGGGGCCTTTTGTCCCCCCTACCCTAAACCCATTTATGCTTGGCAGGTTTAGGGCTATAAGTATTATAAATGATCTAATTTTCCCCTTGCTTCCACCTATGCATGTGCACTATTGTTTTATTTGATAAATGTTTTTTTTTAAATATTTCTATCCATCAAAAATCTTTGTTTCTGTTTACATTAAATAATGTGCTTTCTATGCATACGGAGACAAAAACACAAACACACAAACATTTGTTTCCAGGACACCAAAAATACTTGAATTACTTTGCAGTGAAACAGTTAATAATTAAATGGGGAGTTTAAATATTTAAATGGGGAGTCACCCCTAGTGGCCACACATGAACGTTTGGTGGGGCCTTTTAATACAGTTAGTGGATAGTAATGTAATTATCTAAACCTCCAAATAAGTGGGCCATCCTCTCCATCCCCTTTGGAAGGCCCAAAGCTACCCTAGACCCCAGCAATTAAAAATAATCCAAATTTACCACCTCACCCTTAGAATAGTAAGGATAGAAAGAGATCTAATACCTGTAAAAAACCAACAACAACAAAACCAACAACAAACATTACCTTGTGCAACCAAGCTGGTTGCATTTGGGTGAGGATTTCAACTGCCAGAAGCATTTGGGCCAGTTTGAATCAGGGCTGGGATGTCAGCTGGCCAGAAGCTTTTGGTCTGGTTGATAACTAGACAAAATCCTGGCTTGCAAAAATTTGGAAATTCCTAAATGTTATGAACAATAACCAGATGTTGCAGTCTGACTAGCTCCATATGCAATTGCATCATTTTGACCCATTTGGTAGGGGGCCTTTTGGACTTTAGTAAATAGACAGATCTACACAACTACACCTGTGCAAACATAGTTTATTTGCTCATGTCAGATAGGTGATATTTGTCTTTTCATTTAAATTATGTTTCATAATTAAAATCATTTTTCATTTATCACCATACAAGTTTTATGATTTTTTTTGTAAAATGATGAGAATTCATTCAATTGATTAAGATGTTTATATTGTCTTTGTCAATCTGCCTTTATCTCAATGTTCAAAAAGGCATCTCCATCCATCTGTTACATTTGGGACAATATCAGGAAGTCAAATATTGGACCTGTCATATTGTGCAAACACAACATTTCACTGAATATTAGAATGATTTGTTCCGGTATGTTATTACATATCAATCTTCTTTTAACAGATTTGTTTTTCAATTACATATTAAGGATGTGTTTGAAAGAGAATTTCTCCAAATCATAATCACTAATATAAGTGTTTTGTACAACCTCCATCCCATCTGTTCTTTCAGAAATTGTGAAGCAAATCACATCAAGTTGCTTTTATTATGATCAGATCCATTTTCAGTTTTACATTCATCTTGCAGTTGTCTTCATTTGATTAAAACATTCATTAAAATAGGACAAAATTGCTTTTACACAACATTACTGAACTGCAGGCCATTGCTCACAAGCAATGGGCTAAGATTCCACAGGAATGCTGCCAGAAGCTGGTGTTTGGCTATGCATCTCGTTTGCTGTAAGTAATAATAGTAAAAAGGTGCTCTGCTAAGTACTAAAGATGTTTGCCATGAAGGGGTTTAATAATTGTGAGACTGGAGAAGTCCTTACAAGTTGCATTTTCAGTTGAATTTGGGGAAACCACTTGAAGCATTTGTTGTGTTAAGCTATTTCAATAGTTTTTGCTTGATTTGTTCATTGCAAACAGCTGAAAGTCTGTACATTTTGACAATAAACCTGATTTTCAATGGGGTTTTAATATTTTTGATTACATCTATAGAGCTTGAATACCATAACTTACTTATTAGGTTACGTTAGCATAAACCAATATTGAAGACAAGCGGTCCTAATCATTTGAATGTGATCTGGATTATTATTATTATTATTATTATTATTACTAATATAGGCATTTATACAGCATCACCTTATTGTGCAATGTTTTTCAGTTATACAGTGAGGAAATACAACACCAAGTAATTGACAGATAAAATAATTATTGTTCCATAAAAGATGTGAAAATTCTTCTTAAGCAAACTTACATTCAAATCCTATTTTGTCAGTTTACATAGTTACATAGCTGAAAAAAAGACTTGCGTCCATCAAGTTCAGCCTTCCTCACGTATGTTTTTGCTGTTGATCCAAAAGAAGGCAAAAAACCTAGTCTGAAGCACTTCCAATTTTGCAACAAACTAGGAAAAATTCCTTCTTGACCCCAAAATGGCAGTCAGATGTCTCCTTGGATCAAGCAGCTATCACCCCACTAATTAAAAATTATATCCCTGTATGTTATGTTTTTGCAAGTATTTATCCAATTGCAGTTTAAACATCTGTATAGACTCTGACAAAACCACCTCTTCAGGCAGAGAATTCCATATCCCTATTGCACTTACTGTAAAAAAACATTTTCTTTGCCTTAGATGAAATCTCATTTCTTCCAGCCTAAATGTGTGACCTCATGTCCTATGTATAGCCCTGTTTATGAATAGATTTCCAGATAAAGGTTTGTACAGGCCCCGAATATATTTGTATAATGTTATCATATCCCCTCTCAGGCGCCGTTTTTCCAAACTAAACAGATTTTTAACCTTTCTTCGGAACTAAAATGCTCCATTCCTTTTATCAATTTTGTAGCTCGTCTCTGCACTTTTTCTAGTGCCATGGTATCTTTCTTTAGAACAGGTGCCCAAAATTGCACAGCATATTCAAAGTGTGGTCTTACCAGCGATATATAAAGAGGCAAAATTATATTTTCATCCCGAGTATTTATGCCTCTATTTATACATGACAAAACCTTACTGGCCTTAGCAACTGCAGATTGACATTGCATATTGCTATTTAATTTGTTGTCTATAACAATTCCCAAATCCTTCTCGTGTGTGGTTATCCCTAATTCACTACCATTTAGGGTGTAAATTGCTTGTGCATTCTTAACCCTGAAGTACATAACTTTGCATTTCTCTACATTAAATTTCATCTGTCATTTTAGTGTCCAGTCCCCCAAGCTATCCAAATCCCTCTGCAGCAAAGCAATATCCTGCTCACATTTTATTACTTTACAAAGTTTTGTGTCATCTGCAAACACTGATACATGGCTTTCAATGCCTATTTCAAGATCATTTATAAATATGTTAAATAAAAGCGGTCCCAAAACAGAACCCTGAGGGACACCACTTACCACTTTTGTCCAGCCTGAAAATTTATCATTAATGACAACTCATTGTACTCTATCCTTAAGCCAATGTTCTACCCCAACAACAAGAATATTTATCTAGACCAATTTCTTTGACAAATTAGTTAAATGTAAGAGTTCAAGTACCTTATCTTGAAACCATAACCACTTATATATGTTGAATTAGTTAAGATGCCTAAAAGTAAATGTTGGTATTGGCTTTATGAGCCCATATGTCTGGAAGTTTAAGTTCATCATTATTTGCAATTTGTACATTACCATTGTCAGAAATTACAAAATAGATGTTTTTGTTTTTTTTAGCATATTAACCTTTTGCATTATATAGTCATGTAATACACCCAAAAATTAGGCTGACTTTCTAAAAAAAATTAAACATAAAACAGATGTCAGCCTAAGTGATCATGCTGTGACATTTTACTTCTATGTTAGAAAAGTCCTGACAAGAAAATGTAATTTATTGTAGCAAATCAGATATATTTCACAAGTAACTTAGTAGGAAATCACATCCATAGATACCAAGCTCATTTTTAGAATAAAACTGTTCTTTTTTTAAATTATTGCTGCTGCAAAAAAGGTTGATTCTTTGAACAAATTGATACAATATGTTTAGTAGCTTACAAGAACAAGTATTTAATTTCAATCATCAGAAAATAAAAGCTGAAATAATTGTCATCTATAACAAATTATCAGATACAGCACTATATGATTTTGTATATGGCTGTACCAATTAATATCAAGCTGCTTGTTTCTTCTGGGCTTATCATTGATTCAAATACAGAGCACAGACACATTTGGTTGATCTGAACATTTGAATTTATTGCATAAAAAAACAAAAACTAATTGAATTGACGGTCTTAAAGTTTTCGCTCAACACACCATAAAAATGCTTTCAGTTAAGTAAAAAAAAAAAAGGATGCATGTAATAACGTGTAATAGGTGTTTTCAGGGTCAGTGCTACACAACGTGGAGATGCTGAACTTCCCTTATAGAGATGCATTGATTCAATGCAGAAGATGCGGATTGGTGAGCGGATTGGCCAGCTTGTCATTTGGCTTCACCCCTGCGTTGCCACCTCTCCTCACCTTCCCATGGGAAATCATTGAATTGGCTGAGGTTGTCAATTTTGATTATCTAAGCCAAGGAAGTGAATGTGGGGCCAAGGAGTTGAATGGGGGGCTTGGCCAGTGGAGTCTGCAATAAAGGTGAGTTTGTATTCTATTTAAGGGAGACAAGGTGGGGCAGCCACCTAGAGTTTTTAACACTATAAGGTCATGAATTGGCATTTTTATTCCCGGCCCTATAGTGTTCCTTTAATATAAATCCCAATGCAATTTGGTTGTTTGCTATGTCTGGATTGAATAAATAGTTGAATAATGTCTTCACATCCAGTGACTATCAATCTATGTGACTATCCATCTGGCTTTCTGTAAATTATTTTAATTTGAACGTCATTGAACAACAGTTCTTGCCCTGGAGTAAATATCTAAATAGTTCTTGATATCAGATGAGCACATACTACCAGAAACCCTGAAGTGGCACTTTTAAAATAATCTCCTGATACATCCATCTGACTCTATATGGCTCAATTTTTTTTTTATAATAATTTAAAAAATAATTTAATTTTATAATGTATATCCATATAACCTGATATAGAACCTGTCTACCATCTAATTACAAAATGATTATTCACCTGATAACTTCAAACTTCATTGCTACTTCTGGATCACTATTTCCAAGTGTGCATTCAGATATGTATATAAAAATATATACATATTAAGAACAGTAATACGTTCAGAGTAGTACTAATGATTATCCATTTATTTTCACTACTTCAGTTATTTTAAAAAAGAATATAGAAATAATTTTGCTTTTCCATCTAATTTAATCATATAGCCCATCACCAGCTGTTTAATATTAATGTGCATTATTTTTAGCAGTAATAAATTATGTTTTATTAATTGATTATTACTTTGTATACAATTTTGAGAGTGTACAAATGTACACGGCAAATTTCTGCAAAGGTAGATGGAAAGTTTATAAACAAATGTGTTCTCCACATTGCTCAATTAAATTTGTTTTGCATTCTAAGCTTGTTGTAAGTAAAACATCCATATTATATTTTGTCCTTTGCTATATTTATCAGTGAACAATAATTCACTAATAACTATATTATGGTGGGAACTGAATCAATTTGGACAATAATATCTACTTCTTAATGCAATTCTGAATATATTTGTACCTGTGATTGAATAACATTGTGTATTTCTATGTATTTGCCTTTGAATACATTGTAGACATTGGGGAAATTGAATACATTGAAGGTTTTACTTCCCCAATTGGTTTAATGGGATATTATTTTTAAAAACATGTATTTTAGCCTTAAGTGCTTTTCAAACTATTACAACACTACATTCGCTAAAATTAGTGGAAGCAAGCCATTACCTATCTACCAATTGAGTCTGTACATTTGGCATGCTAATATTTAGGAAATTAGTTTAGTTAATGCTCTGTTAGGAATTCTTATTAAACACTTTATTTTTATATTCCTTCAAATATAAAAAAATAAAATACAAATTTGACAATAGACTACTGTTCCCGTGTTTAAAGCTCCTGAGTTCAGGCTGAACCAGCATATTGACTGTTAGTTACTTATAAATGACAGAGCTGGATATTACTGTCGGAAATAATGTACAACAGGGGTGCATATGCTATGGGTATGTAGATTATGTACAGTTGTGTGCATGCAATACCGCATAAAATACTTCTAATATCTTATATTTCTATAATTTTGTAATTTTTTTTCTGAAATGTTTACTTTTTCAATGTAAGTATATGTAAATATTCATATACTCAATGGTGAAACAATTGTATAGAAAAATAATGCCAGCTTGAGGTTCTGAAAAATGTACCATAAAGTATTATTAATGTGTGTGGAAAGGAGCCAGAGGAGGAAAAAATCACACTGCCTTCCAAGTCCATTTATTGGTATATCAGTACTCCAATTAATATTGATCAGGCAAGGCCCTATATTGCACAACGTCAATCACATCATATTGTTGTAATTTTTACTGCATGAATTAATGTTGGCTACCATGCACTACAAGCAGTGGCGTACATACCAGGGTCGCAGGGGTCGCGGCTGCGACCGGGCCCGGCCCACCAGGGGGCCCGGCCGCCCCTACGACCCGGTATGTAGCCACAGGGCCAGCCTCTTCCCCTGGGGGGGCCCAGGAGGTGGCCACCCCAGGGCCCCCCGAGGCTGGCCCTGCTGTCACCGGGAAGGCGGGCGTGCGAGGGAGCACTCAGTGCTTCCTCTTCAGCTCCCTCGCGCACCGCACTGATACCGGAGCCGGAAGATGACGTCATCTTCCGGCGCCGGCATCCCTATGCGGCGCGCGAGGGAGCTGAATAGGAAGCACTGAGTGCTCCCTCGCGCGCCCGCCTGCCTGCCCGACCGGCCACCCAGTGACCTGCCTCCCAGGAGCCCAGCAGCACCACCACTGGACCCCAGGGAATCCCCCCAGCACTCCAAAAGGTAAGGAGGCCGGGGGGATTACATTTGAAAAAAAAATGTGTGTGTTAGTGTGTGTGTGTGTGTGTGTGTTAGAGTGTGTGTGTGTGTATGTGTGTATGTGTGTGTGTGTGTGTGTGTTAGAGTGTGTGTTAGTGTATGTGTGTGTTAGAGTGTGTGTGTTAGAGAGTGTGTGTGTGTTAGTGTGTGTGTGTGTTAGTGTGTGTGTGTTAGAGTGTGTGTGTTAGTGTGTGTGTGTGTTAGTGTATGTGTGTTAGTGTGTGTGTGTGTTAGTGTATGTGTGTGTGTTAGTGTGTCAGTGTTTGTTTGTGTTAGTGCGTGTGTTAGTGTGTGTGTCAGTGAATGTGTCTGTTATTGGGTGTGTGTCTGCTAGTGAGTGTGTTACTGTGTGTGTCTGTTACTGAGTGTGTTTGATGTCTGTTAGTGAGTGTGTGTTTGTCAGTGAAAGTGTATGTGTAAGTGTGTGTATGTATGTCTGTCGCTGAGTGTGTCTCTGTCAGTAAATGTGTGTGTCTGTTAGCTAGTGTGTATGTGTCTGTTCGTGAGAGTGTGTGTGTGTGTCTTCAGCATTTACCTTTCTCCAGCGTCGGACTCCCCAGTGTCCGCCACTCAGCTCCAAAATGCACATGCGCGGCAAGAGGCGCGCGCGCATTTAAACCGCCCATAGGAAAGCATTACTCAATGCTTTCCTATGGACGTTCAGTGTCTTCTCACTGTGATTTTCACAGTGAGAATCGCGGAAGCTCCTCTCTCAGCTGTCACTGAGACAGCCACCAGAGGCTGGATTAACCCTCAGTGAAACATAGCCGTTTCTCTGAAACTGCTATGTTTTCAGCTGCAGGGTTAAAACTAGAGGGACCTGGCACCCAGACCACTTCATTGAGCTGATGTGATCTGGGTGTCTGTAGTGGTCCTTTAAGTGTGTGTGCATACCGCGGTCGCGGGGTCGCAGCCCTGCAACCAGGTGCCCGCCACCATGTGTTGCAACCCCGACCCGCGCCGAGTAAGCGCAGGGGGGGGGGCCACGGATCAATTTTTGCACCGGGGCCCCATGGGTCATGTGTACGCCACTGACTACAAGATTTGAAAATATCTTGTGCTAGTGAGTGCAAATTCTGCCACTGTAGCACTTTGTCAATGATATGGTCATTTTACTTGTACTGAGCACTTTTAAATAAACACTCAGTTACTAAAGTAAAAGTTCTAATGGCTGCTCCATGTTTCATTGTAATGAGTTTTCAATTTTAACATGTTTTGTTTTTCTCACCTATTGAAATTCATCACACTGAGTACATGTATGATATTTCTTTTCTTTATTTTTTATTGCATCTGTAGAGGTATATAATCTAGATCTCATTAGCTAAGTGATGTTTTGCTTTAGGTCATATTTCTATGCTTTAGATACAGTATGTTCATACTTTATTTACTCTCGGCTCTCAGAGTATGTATCTGTCAATGCAGGTCAAGAGCTTGGTTAGATTGTTTAATGTAAAATAGATTGGTATCTAACTTACAAATCATCATGCAAAACCTCTGGAAAATGTTAAGGTATATGGAGAAAGGATATAGAAAAACACACATCTCCATTTACATGATTCATAAAATTGATGATCATGCATAATGACTGGATTTTGCTCATTTCAAGCTAAAAAGTTATTTAAAAATAAATTAATAAACTAGCAGATTTTATTATGACATTATGTGAAAATGTGTGTGTGGCGAAACCGGCCTCGCCACGTGTCCTTGGAGGGGGCTGCTTGCCCGCCTCTTGCCTTTGGACTATGGACCAGACTTTATGTGAATGTATTAACCCAGATAGCTATGCCATGGAGCCCATTCGTGTAGTTAAAGACTTCGGCTCCATGGCAATTGAACTGTGTGAATAGGATCTGAGCGCTATTCGGGTTTTGTGCGCTCGGATCCCAGCTATCTGGGGATATGTGACATGTCTGTGTTTTATGTATAAAATGTGACTTTGTGTATGTTATAATATTTTAATGCTTTGTGCTCACCATGTGCATAATGGAGTCTTGTGTCTGTCCTGGGAGATAATTGAATTACTTCTCAATTCAATCTCCAGGATAGAAGACTCTGAAACTGGTTTGGGCCAGAAAGCCATGCTTCATTTAGTCACAAAGGACTTTCCCTTAACTTTTGAACCCCTGGTCTGATTCGTGCCATTTTTTAATATGTTGTTCATTTGAATGGATTGATTATGAAAATGTATGCTTTATGTTTGTGACATGTATATTTTAGAAGTTATAAATATTGTGTAAAAACTGTATTCCTCTGCCGGTGATAATGAGATTACCCATTGTGTTCAGTAATCATATCACAGGCAGAGGGGAGGATTTTGTGTGGGAGTGTCTGGGTGTATTGTACAGATTGATTGGTTGTTTTGTAACGCCCTGTGGGCTGTACTATGTTTGTGGATTGGGAATAAAAGAGACTGTATGTGACAGTACAGGGAGTTCCTGTTTTAACCCTCAAAGTGAAGTGTCGTCTCATTATTGGGGGAAGGATTTATTGTATGCTGTTCCAGTTTGACTGCTAGGAGAGTAAACCTATTCATATGGTTCCTATTCAACTGTCTACAGCATTCATATGCTTGGGAGAATTTATTTGTTTCTCCAGTTCGGTGATTGTGGTGTCTGCCAGAGTGCTTGGAGTCCTCAGGAAGCGCTAGGAGCATCCTTCAACGGAGGTACCCAGTCGGGGTGCCAGGTGATCCGTTACAGTGTGCTTTAATAAAAAATTATTTATATGCAAATAAATTCATGTAAATAAAGGTTCCCATCCCCACATGAATATTAATTTTCCACAAATTTGTAATTGTAAATGTTTTGTTTTATATTAAATAGGTTATGCTTCTAAATTGTAGATTATGCTAACGTAGTGTGCCTATAATCTTAATTTTAGTAATGACAGGAGGCTTCCTATTTTGCATTAACTTTCTTTACTTTTACTCCAGCAGCAAATCTCAATATAAAGTATTAACCAATCAGAAAACAGAAACACAGAGTATATAAGTCTAGTTCCGCCCACACACTTCCTCTTTTTTTAGGAACAGAAAACAGGAATTTGGAATCATCAGAGACGATCCTCATCAGGAAAAGTTGGCGGACTATGGTGGACTATAACGAAACATGACCAATCTTGTGTAAGATGCGTTTCATCCTAGAAAGAACAGAGATAAGTGAAAGGCGAGAGCCGTGGTGTCATGTCAATATAAATGACCATATAAACAACCATAATAATCGACTAATTCATCTTAAGACATTTAGTAGAATTTTAAGTGTCTAACTATTGTAAGGCCCATCCCTAAGTATATTATATAACATAGTATAATACCAATAGCCTGTAAGAGTAAATACGATATATGAGTGGGTGGGATAGAATAAGAAAGAATAGGGAGGGAAAATACTCGCCTCATGTCATTACTAATATTAAGATTATAGGTACACTACATTAGCATAATCTACAATTTTACCACATGACAGGAGGCTTCCGATTTTGCATTTTTAATGCTAAGGAAGAAGAGCAAAAGAAGCATGAGAAGAAGGGCGAAAGTAGAAAACACAGAAAGTATCTTTACGTGACCGATCGGCTGAACGCATGATACCAGCAAGCAAAGCGCCTGACGAACACGCCAGGCGAAAAAAACAGAGTTGAGGGTCCTGAGGGAAAAACGGATAAAAAACAGTCATAGAATAAGTCTTAGTGTGTCGAGAATCCGAAAAAACGACCCCTTCCGGAGTGAACGAGACCCCGTCCACGTCTAAAGCTTGCATGTCGGATACCTGATGAAAGGACACTAAACAGAGCAAAAACGTAGGACAATGTTGATGATCGGAGTCTCTTTCCAAACACCAGCCAGCCCATTTGTTCCAGGCATTAATGTAGCTGCGCATAGTGCCTGGCGCCCAAGAGTCCCACAGTGAACTGTGATAGGCCATCGATCGACTAGGATCCTCCTCTGAAATCATCCAAAGCAACGAGTTCCAGCCAGTCTTGAAGGATGAGAGGGTGAGGAGTTCCTTGAGTGTCTGTTAGGAGGTGAGGGAATGAAGGTATGAGGGGAGGGTCTTCGGATGATAGTTCCAATTGGTCCAAGAACCAGTGGTGTATCCTGGTTTTGTGCTGCCCTAGACAGGACAAAACTCAGGGAGCTGAGCAGAGCGCTCAGGGGAAACTGCTCCCTCACCAGCGCTGCCCGCCTGCCTGCCCGCCTCGCTTGTCAGTTGGCCGCAAAACGTCCCTTTTAGGAACCAAGCCTGGCTTGGCCATAATGATGCGATGAGAAGTAGAGAGGTTCCCTGAGCTCGAACTTGGTGGAGGACCCTTGCCAAAATGGAGAACGGAGGGAAGGCATACTCTGTTCGGTGGCCATCTCTGGCAAAATGAGTCTACCGCCTCGCATTCCAGATCTGGAAGCCAGCTGAAGAATCTGTGAAGCGAATACGTTTAGTTGGAACGGTCCTCTGCAGTCGACTAGTCTGTGGAAGATCGTCCAGTCAGTGCTGTCCCTCCAGTGTCATGAGTACCAATCCTCACCCAACCAAGGTCCTCCCATGGAAGATTCTGTGCAGCCCCACCATGAAATCTCGTGATGGGCCAAATATGGCTTTCCCGTTCCAAGCCTACATGTGTCGGAGCCACCAACGGAGTTCCGTCAGTACTTCGGTGTCAAGTGGAACTTTCTGGTCGTATGAGAAACCGGATTCTCTGCATGGCCCGATAGTGGAGGGGTCCTGGATAAATTGCCTGTATAGAGGCCGAGAGGAGGCAGACGATCCTGTCCAGCAGGAACATCAAAGTGGCATAAATATAGTTGGTATAAAAAAAATATGAAACATACATAAAAAATTCATATATTTTATCAACACTCAAAAAGTCCCTATGGTTGGTAAAACGTATATGTGTATATCTCCAGTGAGGGACAAATTGTCCATTATCATAAACAGTGAAAAAATGAGAGCGTCAAACCAAGGGGACATGGAGCTCTGAAACCCACCAGGCTTTTTATGCTGCACGAGGACTCCCAAGTCGGAATAAACTCTGGGTGCAATACAGAGAAACTTACCCTGTTCGTCACACCACACGCCAGGTTAAGGGAGCACACCAATCAACCCGCCAAGTGTATCTGCTCACTTTGGCTGATAATTCCACTATCAGGGAACCGTAATCAAATTCAAAAGATCGCGCTGGAAAGTGAGCGCAAAATATGCAATGAACTTGTGGTCTACGTGTTTCGTCTTAGGTTAAGACTTTCTCAAGACTAATGTTTGTCAGGTATGTGTTCGGTATAAGTACCGTTACTCAGGAATGTACATGATAAAACAAAACATGGTTTGTCAGTTGTAACTATACATAATATCTATAAAAGTAGTCTAACCATCAGACACTCAAATTAATTTGTGTGAAAGATGCATTAAGCTGATTTGTCCTTTTATCTTTTATTCTTGCATGATTAATAGATGCCTGCACATGTCATCACCATACAATATATATATACAATATAGACCAGTATTCAAGTAGTGAGAGCAAACAAATCAACCTAAGGGCTGAAATACACAAAAACATTTTTTTTTTTTTAGATCATTGGACTAAAATGAGAAAAAGGAGGGTATGTTCATAAGATTAGATAATCTGTTACAACTCCTCATTAAACCCATGGGGATTAAGTGTATTTCAGTTAAAAATCCAATTTGTTTCCGCAGTAATAAGAGCTTTTTTCCTATTTGACAAATTGTTCTTTTCAGGGATTCATTGTATCCCCATCACTGAAATATGCTTTGGTTCACTGTTGCGTACTGCCTGAAAGTGCCTGACTACTGGGGATTTTTTATCATTATGCATGATCGCCCATCTGTGCTCGCTAAATCTAGTTTTGAGTGTTCTAGTGGTTTGTCCTACATATAGGAGACCACATGTGCAAGTAAGGAGGAAAACCACAAAGGAAGAATTACACGAAATCCTAGTATTAATTGTAAATTTACGATCACTTAATGAGGAACCAAACTTTCAGATATCCTATGACAAATAAATTGACAGGTGAGGCAATTGCCTATTTTATGATGTGTTGGTTGATTTGTAGTTCCTGCAGCTGTAAGTTTAGAGGGGGCTAGAATATTTTTCAAATTCAGATTTTTTCTGAAAGTGACTCTGGGTTCCACAGAAATACTGAAATTTAACCAAGGATATAACCGCAGGATAGGCCAATGTTTGTATAGAATCTGAATGATATGATCTTATGCATTATTGAATATTGTAGTAAAGATGGGATCTTTGTTCATAAAAATATCCTTGGTGCTGATGTTAAATGTATTCTGAATCTTCTACGATCTTGAAGGCCTTTTTTTCCAATAGGAATATAATCGACTCATGTAACTCTGATGATGCGGGACACATAGTAGGTTTAGGTGAGTGGTGATCCTTGATGGATAGGTCAAAGAGAGAACTTCTATTGATATTTATATCTCTATTATAAGCATGACAAATTATATGTGGGTCAAACTCTTTATCCAGAAAGCGTTGGCATAGATCAAATGATTCTTCCTCAAAATCTTCTAGTAAGGTACAGTTACGATGTAACCTCACAAATTGCCCAAAGGGTGTATTATTGATCTACATTGGGTGATGCCCACTTGTGGAATGTAAGAATCTATTAACATCAACTGGCTTTTTGAAGGTTTTGGTTAGTATATGCCCGGTTTTTCCACATAATATTAGATCAAGAAATTCTATTTCCAGTTTGTTCTTTTTGCTAGTGAAGGAGAGCCCCAATTGTTGATATTGAGGTTATGAACAAAGTTATCTATTTCATCATAATCACATTTCCAAATGATGAGTATATTGTCAATAAAACATCTGTAAAAAACTGTGATCCCTCCACTGAGGATTATTAAGAACATGTGTGTTCCAAAATCCCATAAACAGGTTCGCATAAGACGGAGCAAATCTTGCCCCCATTGCATTGCCCTTTATTTGTAGATAAAATTGTCCATTAAATTTAAATAATTATGAGTAAAAATGAAGGAGACACTATCTACCAAAGCCTCCGCCTCACTTAGATGGAGTAGTGGATCAGCAAAAATAAAATATTCAAGGGCCTTGAGCCCTAAATTGTGGCCTATATTAGCGGAAAGGGCCGTAATATTATTTGTTAGCCAACAATAATTTTCTTGCCAACTGACTCTTTGATATATGAAGAGAGATTGATCACAAACTTCTAAAGGTGAAAATCCATCCATTTAGATAGAGGAGCGGTCAATGAGCCAATTGATTAAATAATTAGTTGTCCAGGGGGGATTAGTGAGGAATTTGTGTATCTTAGGGAGATAGTAAAAGATCGGTATATGCCCAGTACTATATAACAGAAATCCTTTGCCTGTTTTTTCAATACACATCATACATAGTCTCTACCAATATACGTAGTTCTTTATTGAATTGCATCGTAGGGTTATTGGTAAGAGTTTTGTAATAAGACTTATCATCCAAAATACAGTGTGCTTCCTCCACATAATCTTCTCTGTTCAGGAGAACAATCCTTCCACCCTTGTCTGCTCCTTTTATGAAAATGTTACTTTTGAGGTTTCTTAAGGCTCCCATTTTGGATTGGGTCAGGTTGTTATGGGGGATAGTTGTCTTCTAGTTAGTGCTCCTGTTACAGTCCAGTTTCTTAAAATCTTTCATCACTAACTCATAAAATATGGATATCAAACTTCTTTTATCAGCAACTGGATAATAATCTTTGAATAAATCTAAAATATTTGGATTTTTATGGGAGCAAAACTGAGACCTTTATTGAGTAATGAAATTTCTGAAGAGTTTAAAGTATGTGTGGAGAGATTGAGGGAGGCACCTTATTTTGTTGGGGTTGGGATCTCCTTCCCCTTGTTCCTCTGTGGGAGCATCTCTCTTTCTGCCTCCCACTTTAATAAATATGGGAAACGTTCTGGGGATATGACAGGGATCCTCCCCTAAAAAAGAGTTGTCCGCTTCTTCTAAAATTCTAGATGCAGAAGCTAGGTTATCAGAAGCTATATGCTTCTGTACGTCATTCTTAAAATAATAAGGTGTGCTGTGTCTTTAAGACCCAATTATACAAAGTGCAACAAGTGCAAAATATGTAATAAAGTGCGAAGTGATACAAAGTGCACTTAAAGTGTGTGAATATTAATATAAAATATTATACATACATATGTCCTCTCAAATGGAAATATACATAGAAAAAAAGAGACACAGAAAAAAAACAATAGTGTAAAACCGTATTAAAAAATAAAATATAAATTATAAATGCCAAATATTGCACTCACAAAAGTAGAGCAGAATAAGCCTGCTCTAACTTTAACAGCTTCTTCAAATATAGGACTGCACAGACGAAAATATTCCAAAAGTATTTATTGCCCAGCACAGCACAAGTATGTCACCTTCCTCCACATTCAGTACGGGGTTTCAGAATGTCCGGTTATATGCAGCATAAGGGTGTCGACTGTTCCCTCTACAGGGAGTGCAGAATTATTAGGCAAATTAGTATTTTGACCACATCATCCTCTTTATGCATGTTGTCTTACTCCAAGCTGTATAGGCTCGAAAGCCTACTACCAATTAAGCATATTAGGTGATGTGCATCTCTGTAATGAGAAGGGGTGTGGTCTAATGACATCAACACCCTATATCAGGTGTGCATAATTATTAGGCAACTTCCTTTCCTTTGCAAAATGGGTCAAAAGAAGGACTTGACAGGCTCAGAAAAGTCAAAAATAGTGAGATATCTTGCAGAGGGATGCAGCACTCTTAAAATTGCAAAGCTTCTGAAGCGTGATCATCAAACAATCAAGCGTTTCATTCAAAATAGTCAACAGGGTCGCAAGAAGCGTGTGGAAAACCAAGGCGCAAAATAACTGCCTATGAACTGAGAAAAGTCAAGCGTGCAGCTGCCACGATGCCACTTGCCACCAGTTTGGCCATATTTCAGAGCTGCAACATCACTGGAGTGCCCAAAAGCACAAGGTGTGCAATACTCAGAGACATGGCCAAGGTAAGAAAGGCTGAAAGACGACCACCACTGAACAAGACACACAAGCTGAAACGTCAAGACTGGGCCAAGAAATATCTCAAGACTGATTTTTCTAAGGTTTTATGGACTGATGAAATGAGAGTGAGTCTTGATGGGCCAGATGGATGGGCCCGTGGCTGGATTGGTAAAGGGCAGAGAGCTCCAGTCCGACTCAGACGCCAGCAAGGTGGAGGTGGAGTACTGGTTTGGGCTGGTATCATCAAAGATGAGCTTGTGGGGCCTTTTTCGGGTTGAGGATGGAGTCAAGCTCAACTCCCAGTCCTACTGCCAGTTTCTGGAAGACACCTTCTTCAAGCAGTGGTACAGGAAGAAGTCTGCATCCTTCAAGAAAAACATGATTTTCATGCAGGACAATGCTCCATCACACGCGTCCAAGTACTCCACAGCGTGGCTGGCAAGAAAGGGTATAAAAGAAGAAAATCTAATGACATGGCCTCCTTGTTCACCTGATCTGAACCCCATTGAGAACCTGTGGTCCATCATCAAATGTGAGATTTACAAGGAGGGAAAACAGTACACCTCTCTGAACAGTGTCTGGGAGGCTGTGGTTGCTGCTGCACGCAATGTTGATGGTGAACAGATCAAAACACTGACAGAATCCATGGATGGCAGGCTTTTGAGTGTCCTTGCAAAGAAAGGTGGCTATATTGGTCACTGATCTGTTTTTGTTTTGTTTTTGAATGTCAGAAATGTATATTTGTGAATGTTGAGATGTTATATATGTTCACTGGTAATAATAAATAATTGAAATGGGTATATATTTGTTTTTTGTTAAGTTGCCTAATAATTATGCACAGTAATAGTCACCTGCACACACAGATATCCCCTTAACATAGCTATAACTAAAAACAAACTAAAAACTACTTCCAAAAATATTCAGCTTTGATACTAATGAGTTTTTTGGGTTCATTGAGAACATGGTTGTTGTTCAATAATAAAATTAATCCTCAAAAATACAACTTGCCTAATAATTCTGCACTCTCTGTATATGTTTGCCATCGTTATTACCGTCTGTTTACTCAAACTTCCGGGGGGAGGGACTTCCACAGGTGCGTGACGTCAGGTGCGTGACTTGCGTGATGACGCGTGATGACGCGTTTCGCCGTATTCACGGCTTCATCAGATCTGCCCATCCATGTCCTTTACGTTCTTATATACCTATCCTACTGGGTATATTCAGGTGGCTATCATTCAAAGTCTATTGTCCTATTGCTGGTATCAACCCAATCAATTATAAATCACCTAAAATATTACTTTATTCAAAAACATCTTAATTAAAAGTATTGCATTATTTTAAAACATATATATATATATACAAAAAAATATATATAAAAAAAATATATATATACAAAAATATATTCAAACACATCGTTTCCCAAAGAAACTTATTTAAAGAGACACATTTAAAGAGACATACTTAACAATCAAATTTAGAAATACATTTTCCTAAAAACATATATGAGAGCATATACAAATACCATATCAATTTAACAACACCTTCTAACAATAAAATAGAAATATATATATGATTTACGAGTGTATTGAGGGGTTCCATTTGTCAAAGAGTGGGGTTTAGATGAAAAGGGTTTTCTTTTCACCTGATTGTATTTGCAAGTTTATGGTGGGGTTGGTTTCTTTGTGCAACAAGATTCTTCTTTTTATGTCTAATTTCTTTTCTTTGCCAATTTCTAATAAGGCCACTATCATAGTCTCTTATCTCTCATGAACTTGGAATTTTTCTTTTTCCACTATCTCCTTTTCAAACGTAATCATCCTTAAATTGACTGACTCATCTAATTGGGAGGTGAGTTCTCCATTATCAGAAGTGTTAATCTAGGAGTGTATAAACTCAATCTCTACTTCCATCTTCTTAAATCTATATTGTCTATATTTGACCAGGATCTGCATAATAATTATCGAACAATTATCCAAAGCAGCTAACCATTCCTTCTCTAAATCGGTGTGGTCAGAAAAGATGGGTGAGATCACAATAGTGATCCAAAGCCCTTATTACTGTGAAAACAAATTGGATTTTTAAATTAAATATACTTAATCCCATGGGTTTAATGCGGAATTGAAACAGATTATCTAGTTTTATGAACATACCCTCCTTTCTCTCATTTTAGTCCAATGATTTTACAGGATGTTTTTTTATTAAAAAAAAATGTTTTTGTGTATTTCAGCCTGTCGGTGGATTTGTTTGCTCTCACTACTTGAATACTGGTCTATGTTGTATATATTGTATGGTAATGACATGTGTAGGCATCTATTAATCATGTGAAAATAAAAGATAAAAGGACAAATCAGCTTAATGCATCTTTCACACAAATGAATTTGAGTGCCTGATGGTTAGACTACTTTTATAGATATTATGTATAGTTACATCTGACAAACCATGTTTTGTTTTATCATGTTTTTCAATTGACAAGTGCTTGCCTTTGATGATCGATATTGTTGTCTATATTTAGTTCTGTCTTATCTCTAAGGAAGGATTTATCGCAAATGAATGATTGCTCCTTTGAGGAGCTGTTTCTTACTCATTATGACGTCATGATTTTATTCAATGGACATTCCTGAGTAATGGTATTTATACCGAACACATACCAGATAAACATTAGTATTGAGAAAGTCTTAACCTAAAACGAAACGCGTAGACCACAAGTTCATTTATTTTGCACTCATTCTCCAGCGCGATCTTTTGAATTTTATTACGGTTCCCTGGTAGTGGAATTACCAGCCAAAGTAAGCAGATACACTTGCCATTTGGCTGGTTGATTGGTGTGCTCCCTTAACCTGGCGTGTGGTGTGGCGAACAGGGTAAGTTTCTCTGGATTGCTCTCAGAGTTTATTCTGACTTTGGAGTCTTCGTGCAGCACTCAGCATTGCTATATCAGCCTGGTGTGTTCCAGAGCTCCATGTTCCCTTGGTTTGATGGTCCCATTTATCTACTTCACTGTTTATGATAACAGAAAATTTGTTTGTTCTATTTTTAGACTTGGGATCACTCCAGTGAATGGGGCCCCTCACTGGAGATATACACATATACATTTTACCAACCATAGGGACTTTTTGAGTGTTGATAAAATATGTTAATTTTTTTATGTATGTTTCACATTTTATATACCAACTATATTTATGCCACTTTGATTTTCCTATATACGGCACTTTATTTTTAATGTCTATTAGTTTTAACGTATTTTGTAGGATTATACTGTGAGACACTTATAGTTCAACATTTCAAATGAAGGTAACATTTTTGTATCGCTAACCTACAGTTTAGTTGATTGGGCTCCCATTTGTATCTGAGTACTGAGTCTCACTGCATTGGGTGCTTTTTCATATACATCCAAATATAATGATATGTAGAGCATTTGATACACTGTATCTCTTTGATTTATTCTATCATTGCTGGAGCACATTTTGAATATTTTAATGGAGCGCTCACACACCTATATCTTTTATGTCATATATTGGGGCTTGCTACAGAGGCCGTAAGTATTGATATGTCGATAAAGGTATCTATAGAGGCCTCGGCTGCAGTGCCGGTCCAAGGAGCTGCAAGGAAAGACAAAAAGGGGATTGACACCCTTGTAAATATGGGGAGATGTTGAGAGTCTCCAATAGCCTGAGGTGGAGAGGGCCCCTAAGTCCCCTTAATGTCGGGGAGGTACCGCTAGTGGGACTTGCAGGATGATCTGTGTGGTAAGCAGAGTGAGTCTGACAGGAAACCAACAGAATGGTGAGATTCCAGTGAGAAATGAGGTCTGAAATTAAATCCAAGATAGCCGCCATCAATCTCGTTATCTTGTGAGATTCAAGATGACAGCCGTCGTGCACGCGAGGACCAACCGAAACCAACTCCCGTGAGCCCAAGCAGTCTGGAGAGACCACAGGCGTTCCTATCACCCAGTCAGAACTCTCCCCCTCACAGTAGAGGACAGTCACATGTGCATCGCGATCACCGTAAAGCCATTGATCGCGTGACGCCAAAGTGAAGCTGAAGGATAGGGACCCTCTGATAGTGCAGTGACAGGCCACATGTAGGCGGGACAGAAACACAGGTGGGGATAAAATGGAGCAATAAGGAATTAGCTAGAAAGGTCAGGAAAGCATAAGGAAAACTGACAGGTATAATGTGAAACACCAAAACAATAAATAAATAAATGCTGTAAAGTCTAACAGCAGGAGTGAGTACTCTGACCTGTATCCTGCTGGAGCAGCAAAGAAAGAGGAAGTATGTGGGCGGACCTAGACTTATATACTCTGTATTTCTTTTTTCTGATTGGTTAATACTTTATATTGAGATTTGCTGCTGGAGTAAAAGTAAAGAAAGTTAATGCAAAATAGGAAGCCTCCTGTCATGTGGTACAATTATAAATTAGATTCATATATTCTTTATTTCATAAATCTTACAGCAGATTTTGCAAATATATTTTAAAGAGTCACAGCAAAATTACCTAAATATGGTGTAGCATGAGCAGAGAAGAAAGTTCTCTGTTCCCAAGCTAATCACCAAGGAGGCAATAGAAGACCTAATGAAGTCCAGAAAAGGCACGTTATCAGTTTGGGGCACCTCCTTGATTCTTCACATAGGGATGGTTAATGGGGCCAATACAATTTACGGTTTTGGGGCTCCTCTTAAACACCTGAGTTTTAGGTAGCTGACTAGGGTTGACTTATTTTTAATCCTGCTCTGATGAACTCCCTAAGAGACAAAAACCACTTGAATCAACTTTCAAACCCCTTGTGATGCTGATTGGTAGTCAAGTGTTCTTGACAGCCTACTTGAAAATATAGCAATCAAGCAGTATCCAGTCTGCACCCTCTTTGTTGAAAGAATAGAATAAAAAAAAAATAATAATAATTATATAAAATTATAAATGCAAATGAGTATGTTTTGCCAAAACTATTTGTGTTTAAATACTGTAATGAAGAGGGCTGAAAAAAATTACTCTCTAAGTATCCCTATATATTTTTTTTCCATTTTAAAGTCTATTGGTTTTAAGAGATATTTGGAGGGGGTACAGAATGGAAAAAAGAGGGTGGAAGGGAAGGGGAGGCATCATCAAAAACAGGTTAGAGTATACATTGTAAATATGACTTTAGTGTTGAGACAGCATACATGCCATTAAGTGGTATGGAACAATTAATATGAAGTATGTTTTAAGCTAGTTGTTTGCATGTTCCTCCACCTCTCCCACAACTCCCAGGTCCTCTTTATGACCAATGAGGATGGGAAGAGGAAGGTGTAATTTCTTTCGTGCATACTTTGTGTGTAAAGTGATAATTATGATGCTCGATAATTGTGGGCTTTTCATTGACTTCCAAGCCCTTGCTATTGTCTGGTGTGCCGTCAGTAAGTTTTGCATTATTATTTTCTGTTGGTGCCGTGGAGTGGCAGGTGGAAAGTCTAGTAGCAGAAAGGTCAGAGGCGTGAATTGGAGTGGGCACGAGGTCACCTTTGTGATCACGAGACTCACTTCCTCCCAAAACCTTTAAATTACATCACATTGCCACCACACATGCAGCATTGTGCCTTGCTCTTTACTGCATCTCCAGCAGATTGGAGAGGTGTTGTGGTATAAGCTGTGTAATTTGTCTGGTACATATACCAGCTGTATAATTATTTTCAGTGTTGTTCTAAATGGGCGGAGAATCTTATGAGGCCTTTTGTTGCTGTTGCTATAGATTTCCATTGGTATGGGGTTATTGGGCCTGCCAACTCCCGCCCCCACTGCTTCGCTTGTGGCAAATCAGTATATGTGATATGCTCTGATAACATTTTGTAGCATAGAGAGATTGGTTTGCTTTGGGGGTACAGTTTTTTATTAATGCACATTTTTTCCCAAACCTTGAAGGAGGTTGTTGACAAGCTAGGAGTGTCTTACCCTCTATGTTGTCTATTTAAGTATGATTTTAATTGTAAATAAGAGAATTGTGAGGTTTGGGGCAAGTTGTATTTTGCTTTCAGGTGGTCAAATTGCAACAGAGTTTCCCCTTGAAAAAGGTCATCCCTTTTTTATGCCATGGTGTAGCATGGAACGTGGGGGTGAGATTAGGGAGAGCCAGTATCGAAGTCATGACAGTCAAAGTCGTTTAAGCCTTATTTATGCTTATCCTATACTGAGAGTAATAGGGTTAGTGTAGCGGGGAAAACGAAATGCTGTAAAGTCTAACAGCAGGAGTGAGTACTCTGACCTGTATCCTGCTGGAGCAGCAAAGAAAGAGGAAGTATGTGGGCGGACCTAGACTTATATACTCTGTATTTCTTTTTTCTGATTGGTTAATACTTTATATTGAGATTTGCTGCTGGAGTAAAAGTAAAGAAAGTTAATGCAAAATAGGAAGCCTCCTGTCATGTGGTACAATTATAAATTAGATTCATATATTCTTTATTTCATAAATCTTACAGCAGATTTTGCAAATATATTTTAAAGAGTCACAGCAAAATTACCTAAATATGGTGTAGCATGAGCAGAGAAGAAAGTTCTCTGTTCCCAAGCTAATCACCAAGGAGGCAATAGAAGACCTAATGAAGTCCAGAAAAGGCACGTTATCAGTTTGGGGCACCTCCTTGATTCTTCACATAGGGATGGTTAATGGGGCCAATACAATTTACGGTTTTGGGGCTCATCCCTTTTTTATGCCATGGTGTAGCATGGAACGTGGGGGTGAGATTAGGGAGAGCCAGTATCGAAGTCATGACAGTCAAAGTCGTTTAAGCCTTATTTATGCTTATCCTATACTGAGAGTAATAGGGTTAGTGTAGCGGGGAATCGGGTAATTTTTGGTCTATTTATTTTAGGGATCCAAAGGAGATTAGTAATGGTGTGGGGATTCAGCATTCCGTTTTCTAGCTCAACCCACTGTGGAGGGGGCTGATCTATGAAATGTGGAATAGAGAGAGCTAACACCATAGTATGTTTGCAAGTTGGGAAAAGAAAATACTCCCTGTTTAATCGGTGCCCTCCGAAGTACCCGAGCCACTCTGGGCCTGCTGTTCGACCAGGTAAAGGTTGAGAGGTCCCTGTCCCAGTTAATATTTTGGGTGATAGAATTTGGTTGCTAAACTTTTCAATAGTATATAACACATGGCTACTCTACCCCCTTCCCCTCCACTACCCCCCCCCCTCACTCTCCTCCTCCTCCGGCTGTAAATACTTTCATATAACTGTTCAATCTCCTTCTCTGTTCTTCAGGCCTCACTTCACACTCAACTCAGTGAAAGACTGCATTTTTTCTCCCCAGCCAAATCTGTCAAACGCTTTTTCAGCATCCAGCAATAATAGCAGGCCTCCATGGTCGACCTCCCTCATGTTTTCCATTAGTAGGGACATTTTTCGTGTGTTATCCAGACCCTGTATTCCCTGTATGAACCCTGTTTGGTCATTGTGGATCAATTGAGGGAGGAGTTGACCTATTCTATTGACCAGGATCTTGGCATAAAGTTTAGCATCCGTATTTAAAAGGGAAGTGTGGTGAAGATTTTTCCAAATATCTGGAGTTTTGTCAGGTTTGGAGATAGTGATGATAGCTGCCAACAACATTTCAGGTGTCAGTGAACCCATTTTGGTCGCCCTGTGAAAGACCTGTAGAAGTTGGGGGGCAAGAATGTCTCCAAAATGCTAGTTGTACTAGTTGGAGAGGCCATCTGCCCCAGGGGATTTGCTCGACGGCAATTTCTTAATACTGTCTTTCACCTCTTGTAGGGTGATAGGCTGGAGCAGAGCTTGCTCCTGGCCTGGTGTAAATAGCTGTTGTAATGGAGCTCCCTGTACCCCTGGCTGGGTACCTCTGCCAAGGACTGCTTCCTAGCTGGAACAGGGGACAAACCTTAGCACTCTTGCCCTCACTCGCTGTGGCTTGACTTGGGTCCAGGAACCATTCCCTCCTGGAGCCTAAGGGGGAATTAGCTCTAGACACCCCCACGCATTGGAAGACATTCAGTCCTGGGAGCTCTAGTCCTTACAAGATCTTTCCCCATTGAATCCCCTGCAAGCTGCAACAGCAGACACAGGGGTTAAATCTTCCTTCTCTCCAATAACAGGATGAAACACAGTTTTGGAGTGTAAGCTGGAATGCTTTGATAGCAGCCACAACTGGCCTTATATGCATGTCCCTATGCAAAGGGCACTCACCTCTGCACCTTGTGGGGGACTACAAAACAAAGTCCCAGACCAATGACAAAGGTGTTTAAATACATGACACTCCCATATACAAGCATACAATCCCTCCCCTCTGCCTGGGAGATAATTGGATAAGTAACTGTACTAATTCTAATCCAAATATCTCCAAATATCTCCAAGCATAGAAAAAAAAACATACTTTTTTAAAACAACCCAAAAGTACCCAAAGTTACATCCACTGATAGCCCTGATCTGGGTGAACAACATACCCAAAAAATCACCCAGATCAGATCAGGGGTTCAGGAATTTCCTGGAAGTCTTATTTTGACTGAACGCAAGCATGGCCCCATGCGCAAAACAGTTCCACAGAATCAGTGCTTGTGGTTGGTCTAGTTCGGTAGTTTGAAAATAAACAAACTACCAAACAGAGTCAATAGTCTTATCCTGGAGCTTGTTCCCTTCATCCAGACGAATGATCTCACCAAACAGTGCCTTTCTAAGTTGAATAGAATCGAACGCAGGCAATGATAGAAGTCCAACGGAGTTCAGGAGTTTCTGTATCTGATTTTAGTTCCATGAGATTCATGCCCAAACACTGCTGCCTGCATTCATGTGAACAAGATGGCTGCCACTTTGTGGTTGTCAATAGGAATTGCATCCACCCAGACGAACAATTAGAACACTGCAGTGAAAAACGCCATTAATAGGTGTTAACAAGCTCCAGGGAGGTCTTTGGTTCATGCGGCTGTTCCTTAATTCGAAGTGCCACTCCGAAAGTTAGAAGTGTGGCCATATAAGTCCAAAAAGGCACGAACAGAGACTTTAACATTATATTTCACCAGGTCCATAGTTTGTGGGCAGGAGGCTGGCAAGCAGACTCCTCCAGGAGCTCGTCGCAAACTCATGTAAAAAGGGGAGTTTGTCACAGCTGTCAATTTCATGAAGTGATGGATTGGGTAGTTGAGTGTCTGATGCAAGGTTATACAATTTTGAATAAGAAGTAGCAAATTCTCTGCCTAATTTTTTGCGCCATCGTCGCTGGTCAGGTAACTTATTTTAGAATAGGCCATTTTATTTCTATGCCGGAGAGCTAGTTGTTTGTGGTTTGCTTTTCCACTAGTATTGTATACTGTGACTTTAAGTTTGGCCATTTCGCATCCAATTTTAGTGATGTTTAACTCTGTGAGTTGTTTATATAGTAGGCTTAGTTTGGTGGCAAATTCCGAAGAGAGAGATAGTTTGGTTTGATTAGAGGTAAATGCAATGTTTTTGTGACATTCTGTGAGGTTTGTCTGTCATGTTCATTATATGTAAGTAGAGTGTTGTATGAAAAGCCCCCTATCACAGCTTTATGGGCTAACCATACAGTATGGTCAGGTAAGTCTTCAGTACAGTACAATTGGAAGTAATCTTTTAACGCCTCCTCAATTTTTTTGTGTGAAGGTGTAGTCTGAGAGGAGAGATGTGTTTAGCATCCACTGTCCCCTCCATCTAAACTGGAAGGAATCGTATAGGTCTATGTAATTTCCCTTATCTCACATTTAGACAGTTGTGCCAAGGTTTGTTGGTCTAGGAAGAAAACGTCTATGCGTCTGTATGTGTTGTGTACTCAGGAGAGGAAGGTGTAGTTCCCTACCGAGGGGTTGAGAGCTCTCCACCCATCATTGAGGTTGTATTGCATAAGGATGTTTGTCAGATTTTGACATGTTTTGTATAGTTGTCTCTTCCCGTAGGTTGTGCTGTGGTGTCTAGTGTTGGGCATTGGCTAAAATTGTCTTTACAGAGGATGAGCCTCCCCCCCCCCGTTTAACTTCATCTATCTTAAGCAGGAGTGAGTGAAGGAAATGTCTGTGTTCTGAATTGGGAAAGTACGCAGTAACTAGAGTATACTGTGAATTCTTAAACAAGCCTATCAGTATGTCCACTTTTTCCCGTCTCGGATTCTTTAGCAGTAGGTGTTGTTTACTAGGGGAATTCAGCCCCTTTACATTAAAACTCATAATTTTCAGTGTGGGAGAGGACATAACAGATTTGCATCATGTAGCCATTCTGCAGTGCTTGAGGACAAGGCCTTGTGTCCCCTTTTGCCTATCTGTGTTGGTTACTTGCTCACAAGCCAAGGTTTTGACCAGTAAATGTTTTAGTCTTGAGAATTGGTTTTGTATAGTCAGCCCTTGCTTGGCACACTGGATACATGTTTGAAGGTACCTGATAATTTGGAAGGGTAGGGAGGAGAACCAGTTATTGAGGGGTTAAGATAGGAAAAGAGGAAGAAGAACTTGAATATAAGACTCACCCATGTTAGTCAGGTCATGTCTGGACGGACACCGGTGGTGGGGGTGGTAAGCAGTCATCTGTTCTGAACAAGATTGGTGGGCATAAGAGCGGGCTCTGGAGGTCAGTGCTATGGCATAAGTATGTGATGGCTGATTGTTACCTAAAATAACTTGGGGTGCAACCATCTGGTCTTACACTCTTGCTTGTTTTTTGTTTTTGTTTTTAATTTTACAGGCCAGGAAACTAATATTTCTGTGTGCGGATGTGTCTCCCTATTAAGTGAGACACATTTGGAAGGATTAGAAGACACCCACAAGAGCATAATGCTTGGGCAGAGTAATCAGGGAAATATTGGGTATCATGTGATGTCAGAGACATCGATTCTGATTGGGCAGAGAATAGATCTAGCCATCAACCCGGTCATGTAACTTTCCCTTCACTAGGTGTATACTCATAAACATAAAACAGGTGTCTAACTAATAACATAAATATACTGAATTGCAACTCAAATCTTGTAGCAATGGTGTATGCATGTATGGTGCTTGCATGAAATCATCAGGGAATGTCCCTACAGTACCCTGGTAAATTTACTTATCAGTTTGTTGGTGATTTCCTCGACCATTTATTCACAGGATGTTAGTCGAACAAAAGTACAGCTGCAATCAGGATCCCCAGTTCACAGGGTTTTGCTAGTCCTCCCTCTGGTGTCGCCACAGAATGCATCACTTCATCTCTATGGATTAGATGCTTGGTGGATTATCCCCATCGGTAGGCAATATTGTGTTGTGGTCAAGGAGAGAATCTTGCGGAATTGTTCAAAGAGGAGCTGGTCTGGGTGGATCTCTGGGGTGAGGGTTTGGAAGAAGTCCGAGAGGTAGGAGGACAGGCCGGAATTAGTTTCGTCGGGACCGATCCTCGATGTCCGACAGCTTCAATTTGTGAGCAGCTATTATGTTGTCCATTTCCTGTATTTTATCAACTAACGAATTGTGCACTTCATTGAATTCTCTCATGCGGCCCTCCATGTGAGATGTTCTTTGGCCTTTCTCCTGTATCTCCTTCTTAAGATCATTCATCAAGGTTTTTAATTGGCCAGCTATGTTGCTCTGCATGGAGCCACTGAATTCCGCCATCATGGCTCTCATTGTGGCCATTGTGATTGGGGCCGTCGTCTGTGTTTGAACCTGGTGAGGCCAGAGTAGATGGAGATCCCTCCCTCGAGCGTGTGTCATCGCAATCTTGGGACAGCGCAAGGCCTTCTTTGGCCTTAGGTGTTATTGCTCGTGTGAGGATAAAGTCCGCTCTGTCTGCTTTAGCTGTCTTGGCTTGATTCTTTGGGTCATTGTAAGTTTCATCCTGGTATCGGTGATAAGAATTGCGCTGTAGTCTGGTTAATTTGTGCTCTTTCACTGCTCTCTATGTCGGAGCTTCACGGAGTTGCGCCCATTCAGCTCGAGGTCTTAGCCAAGCCCCAATTATCCCTATATTTTAATATCACATTATGCACTAAGGAATAATGCATTTGGACCAATAGTTATAATATCCTGTGGGCAGTTAGTTAAGGATATGAAAAATATGGGAAATAAGTCCACCTACATTGGACAGACCTTAAAGAATAAAGACATAATCCTAAAAGTCAATAAAATGCAAATTAAACCTGAAAATGTTTTGTGTACTATATATATCCATATATTATCTATAAAAAGGATCACACTTTAAGATTAGATTATCAAGGAAGCATTTGTTAATTTGCTGAAAGTATAAACAAATTATATTATTCCACAGAAAGACATTCATTCAATGATTTATATATACACCTATGTATCCATGAACATTTTTTTCTCTTTTATAACATCAGAATATGGTGTTTGTTATTTCATACTTTATGTGTGTCAAAATTGACTTTATCAAACACCAAATCATCATCATTTGTTTTATTTTCATCTTATTTTCTTATATATATGTATATCTTCCTATCTTAATTTCCTTTAATTTTTGTATTTTAAATACCAAATATACATACAGACTAACTAAACAGACATTTGTTTGGTTCACAGTGTACCGGAAAAAAAAAAAGATAGATAAATAGATAAATAAAATGCTTTGATTGTGAATCTTGGCCCAGCTATCCACCCTAGGAAACTTCCAATTTCTGACTATTGATGTTTTAACTGCCATTAAGATATGAAAAATAATTGGTCTGAATTCTCTATTAATCAGCCCCATTATTTACTAGTAAAACATGTGCTAATAGGTTGGCTTGTGCAATATCTTGAATAATTGGAATACTCATACCTCCATTTTTTCCCCTAGACAATGTCTTTTTTTATTCTAGGTTTTTTACCTGACCAAATAAATGTAGTAAATGATGATTGAATTAATTCTAACCAACTGTCATGGATTTTTTGTATTTTTTATAATTCTTTATTTTTCTTTGTGCAAGGAATGACAAAACTTTTTCCAATGCCACAACGGCATAATTGAAAGATATAAATACAGTAGTTGTACATTCGTGGCATGAGAGTATCGGCACATTTTTAAACATTATGGCATAAACAGGCTATTCTGGTAGCGATGCCTATCTAGGTATACTGTTATATGTGAAACATTGGACTATGCAATAGTTTAGGCACACATTTAGCATTTAAGTTGTGAAGTCGTAGCAGAGATTACAACGTAAAGTAACAGTAGTATACATGCTAATAAACTGAACTCAGCCTAAAACAAAGCTATTAATCTTATGCAGGGCAGTATTGTTTAACGAGATTCAACAGTAGTAGCTAGCATGACTTTCAACTTTGAGCTGTGCTTGTTTGGCTGATCTAGGATTTTCAGCTAGTGACATACTGGTGTTTAAAGTAGATTATAAATTCTCCTGAATTAAGCGATGCTACACTGTGCTAGACTAGCTACACTGGTGTAGTTATGATGTGTTAACAAGTGTTACAGTATAGTAATAGCCAGTTAGTAAATGGTGCATTAAAGAGTCATACTATGTGAGTATAGGCTGAGATACGTTGGGTAGCAGTTAACATTACTAAAGCTTGCTTACATTGTAAATTATAAGTAACGCAAACTACTTATTTTCAGCAAGGTGAGAGTAATGTCTTTGGTGCTATTCATTTCAGTCAGCCGATGCCGGCTCTGTGTGGTGGGCTTGTGAGCCGGGGTTGGGGGCAGGGTTGGTGTCCCTGTAAAATTCCCACTCCAGTGGGCTGCGGTGGAGCTCTCCGCTTGTTATGCTACCCAGTAGCGATCCATGCTGCAGCTCGGTGAGCGTTGCTGCAGGCGATGTGTGTCCGGGCGTGTGGATTGGTTTTCTGCTGGTCTAAGATTTCTGGGATCTCCGGATGGCAATCAGGATGGGCTTGCTTGCAGATCTTGTTCTGGTGTATGCGGGTGCGAGTAACGGTGTCCAAGGAGCATGGGGTCATTTCCCGCCATATTGGTCTCCGGCGTTGCCCTTGGGGTGCCCCTCTGGGGGCCCGAGGTAGGTTTCTACCTATCTGCTGTCTGGTTGTCGGGCGAATCCAAGCCGCTGCTTCTCTCCTCGCCTGCTGCAAGGCCTGTCCCCGGATGCGGAGCTTTGACCAGAGGTGAGCACAGAGCCTGTCAAAGAACTCTATTATATGTTTGGGAGGCTTGTTCAGTGTGCAATTAGTCTCAGGCTGCGCTTGTGCAGCCATCCTCTTTGGGCCTTGCTGGTCCCGTTTGGCTGTAAGCTTTGTTGCTGGTGTAGTCATCCCCAGCGTGGACCAGGATATCACCCGCCTGTCCAGAGAGGGTGTAGCAGGGCATTAGTGTTCCCACCCTTGAGAGCGAGCCCTGTACCGGGGCATCGACCGCCTCCCCCAGGCTCCAGACTCCACTCCGGTTTAGGCCGCGTAGCCGGTGCGAGTATCCCCGTGGCGTTTCAGTTCGGGATTGGTATCATTCTGCTCTGTGTTAGTTTCTGTTTCACTTTCTGGGCAGCGTGTGTTGTGGGCTTCATTAGAACATTTGAAATTAGCATTTATGTACCCTCTGGTGCAGGAGCCCTCAGAGAACACGTCCGGCCATCTTAACTGTCAGGGATTTTTAAAGGACTCATTCTTATAATATATGAAAATTTTGGTACAATAAATGCTTTTAATGTATTTATTTTCCCTGACCAGGAGATTTCCAGATTTTTCCATTTTTTTAATTTGACGTTCATTTCTTTAATTACCAGTAAAATATTAATTTCTAACCATTTCTTTGGGTTTTTTGAGATTTTTATACCCAAATAGTTCAAAACTTTTTAACTTGTTTAAATCCATATTTATTTTCTATATTATCAATATTATTTTGAGGTGTATTTAAATATAGTGCGTAGATTTTTCTGTATTTATCTTGTAATTAGAAAAATTACTATAATTGTTAATGATTTGCACAACATGATCAATAGAGTCCTTAGGTTTCTTAATAGTTATCAAAGCATCATCAGCATATAGCTTAATTTTTTTGGTTATTATCTCCAAGCCCTTTTATATCCTGATTAGCTCTTATATCAACCAGGTGTTCAATCGATAGAATATATAAAAGCGGTGATAAGGGGCAACCCTGGTGTGTACCATTTGTAATTCTAAACCATTTAGATTTAATACGAGGGCCTACAGTTCTACCTTGGGGATCACTATATAGTGCCATAATGGCACTGAGTATCTCGCCTGTAAATCCAAAGGATAACAGGGATTCTCTAACAAATGCCCAGCTGACCCTGTCGAATGCTTTCTCGGCATCCAATGACAGGCTCAGCATGGGCATCCATTCATCTCTGGCCTGTTCCAGTATTCCAATCATATTTCTTCTATGATTAATAGAGAGTGGTCCTGGAATAAAGCCCACCTGGTCTTTATGTATTATGTAACTAACCACTCGTTTAACTCTGTCTGCCAATATTCCCGCGTATAACTTGATGTCTACATTTAGTAGGGAAATCGGTCGGTAACGGTCTACTTTGTCTGGATTCTTTACTATTTTTAATATTGGGACAATGTTGCCTTTAAGCATTTCTTCTGGAATTTTAGTTTTTAATATGAATTCATTAAAAGTAGTCTCTAAGTGGGGTGATATTTCATTTTTAAATAGTCTAAAGTAGATCCCTGTGAACCCATCTGGACCTGGTGCTTTATTAGATTTTAAAATTTCTATCCTTGTGTATATTTAATGTAAAGATATTGGAGCATTTAATTGCTTTAGTTGGGATTCTGAGATCTTTGGTATAATCATGTTTTTTTAAATAATCCTTTGGGTCTGCGTAGTTGTGGGAAAGATTATATAATTGATGGTAATAATCATTGAAAGCCTTCCCAATTCTCTCTGGAGATAGACAGGTCTCGCCCTTATATATAATTTCTGAGATTTTTTTATGTTTAATTTATTTTTTAAGTCTGTTGGTTAACAATCTATCTGCCTTATTACCTCTATAATAGAATGTTGTTTTTAATCTTTCAAGTGTTTTGGAGACTTTCTTTATTAGAAAATCATTAATCCTATCTTGTAGATTATAAATTCTATTGGATAACTGCTCAGTTGGAGATATTTTATTTGAATTTGTAGATTTGTTAAATCTTTTGCTCTATATTCCTTATTTTCGGAAGCTAGTTTAATTAATAATTAATAATTTGATTAATAATCCCCTTATCACCACTTTATATTCCTGAAGGGGAGATCTGATCAGTTTGGTTTGCTTTAAAATAGTATTCGGTCTGTTTCTTAAATAAATTCTATATTGTTTGTGTTTGACAACATATAATTGTTTATTCTCTATTCTGGCCTTGGGATTTCAAAGGTATCTTTAACATCCAGAATAACTGCATTGTGATCTGACCATGTAATCTCATTTATTACGATGGCTTTTGTTTGTTGGGCTAGTTTAATATCTCCCAGCACAAAATCAATGAGGGAGTATGCATAATAGGATTTTGAAAAGAAAGTGAAATCTAAATCTGTTGGGTGAAAAATATGCCAAATATCTAATAAAGAATAGTTTTGAATTAACTGTCTAAATTTTTCAGAGCGTTTAAAGATTCCTCTGTTATCTGACCTGTAATAGTTTTTGTGTCTAAAGATGGATCGAATACTAAATTGAAGTCACCCATGGTCACCAAAATTCCTTGTTTGACCATATCTATCTTTTTTAAAACCTTTGATCCAAATGATGAGGAATGGTTTGGAGCATAAAGATTAGTTAATGTATATGTGATGTTATCAATTTCACATACTACTATAATAAATCTTCCCTTGTGTCTAGTTCTCTAGACACTCAGTTTTTTTTGTGTTCAAGAGATGCGAAGAGTATCGGCGTATAAATCTTAGAGTTTTAATTAATATTATCAATCTTTCTCCAATGCATTTCTTGAATTCCACAAATAACAATTTTCTGTTTCCTCAAATATTCCAATAGAATGGATCTCTTAAAAGGAGAATTAAGTCCCTGAACATTTATCGAAGCAAGTCTAACCATAGTCCCTAACCATTTTCTTCTGATTGCCGGGACCCCCGCCACGAATCTGGGCAAAAAAATTCCGGTCTCACCAAAAACCAAACAACAAAGACACATATAAAACATAAAAAAAATGTAAATATTGGGGTACCAAGATGTCCCTGTGGGTACCTTACCCAAACCAGGGGCATCCAAATAATTGCCATTAACCAATGGTAAACCCGAGCGGAGGTCTGCTTTGGGGAGCAGGTTTCTTTTTACCCACGGTGATAATTCCTTCCTCCTATTCCCCCTCTAATCCTCATCGTACACTCAATAGTGTTCCTCTCCACTCTACTCTTTCTTTATATTAACTGTTGAAATTATATTTAAAATTTGTCTTGCTTTCTTTAATAATTCACATCTTTCTTATCTGATCAACTGTCCTCTCTTCCTTTCCTTTGTTAATTTTCCTAATCTCCTCTCATTGCATCTAAATGGAGGGGGGTGTGAAGGTGATGTCCTAGTGGATCAATTGTTCGTTTCTTTGTGTTGGGATATGTGATTAGTGTTCATATTTTAATCTTAATGTGTGGAACAGCCTTTTAATTGTATAGTTTGTAGTGTCATCGTGTTCTATGTTGTAGTTCCTCTAAATATCATAATTAAGTGGAAGTGCAGCACTTCCCTCTTTTCCCTTCTTTTTCTCTTTCTTTTTTTTTTCCTTTTTCTCCCCCCCCAAGTTTAGTGATTATATCATATTCTTAATATATAAAAACTTTTTTAAATATATGATTTTTAGTGTTGTGTTATTCCATATTATAATTCCTTTTACTATCATAAATGTGTGAAAGTGCATCATATCATATTAATCTGTTCCCTTATTATATTTCTTAGCTCTTTTTGGTGCCGGTCTTATTCCTTATTTTTTAACTTTTTAGGTAGATATAGACCAAATATAAATGAATAAATAAACAAACAAGTGTATCAATAAATTCTAATTCTGTGTAATAAATGTGTCAAATCTAGTGTCTCACTAATTCTTTCCCCTTTCACTCAGTATCCATGAACATTTTATTTCTTTAAAGGAAAATTAAGATGTTTTGATAAATCAATTGCATTAACTTTTGCAGGGCCATGATTTTGTGAGAATGACCTCACATATCATTATTCCATATGATTTTGGAAGAATAACTTAAATTGTACAGGGCCATATTATAATACATTTGCTTCTACAGGAACAAACATGAATAGAATTTAGATTATTTGAAAAAATTAGATTACAAAATAGGCAAATAGGCCAAAAAAAGGCATATGAGTCCAAAGATGGAGATCCCTCCAATAGATAAAATAATGGTAGAACAACTTTATTAGAATAGGGAACAATTAGAAACATTAGAGTAAGAGACAATACATATGCATATTAAAAAGCCATTAGGCTGTGGTGCATGATGGGGGTTAAACACTGTGGGTTTAGATTTAAGAAAATACATATAAACTAACCATTTCACAGAACTAGCAATTCACCAGGGTTTTACACAGGGATAACCCCTGATGCCTCAAAGAGACAGACAAAAGGTCTCACAAAAATAGATTTTAAACTTAGTTGAAAAAACTACCACTAGAGACCGCTCTTGATTGTTTACTGCCACTTGGAGCATCTTTGGCATGGTTATTTGGTTCCCCAGTGGTACCTTTTTGGGGGGTTTTTTATTTGAAAAACTTCCTGGTAATACCATAGCTATACATTTATGTGAAAGAAATGTATCTAGGAAAATGTTTACAAAAATATAATATTTTAGTGACCAATCTGTGCACAGTTGTTCATAGACTGCAGGCTCTATGGGGTTGATATTATGGTCATTGAGAAAAACATAGGTATATTCTTTGGATGTTGCTGGATGTTGTTGAAAATGGAAGCTCACCTATGGCTTTCAAACAGTACAGGAAGTTTCTATGGGTCATATCATTCCTATAGTCAGGAAGGGGAAATACATTCATTAACTACTATTTCACTGTCAGCATTACATTAGCAGTCCAAGCATTGAAAAATACAACTAACAGTTTTAAATATCTTTTTTTTTAGAAAAAAAAATATTTGACTGTATTTACAGTAAATGGGCATTATGCTCAAATGTAGACATTTTTACATCCTGTTGCAATTTTTCATAAACTGCACTGCTAATAGTGCTTTCAGGGTTATAACAAATATTTTTAAGCAAAGTTTTATTTTATTTATAGATTTTTGTGACACTACATGAAAGAAAAATTTAATTTTTGCTTTTATACTAACATTTCAGATCCTGTGTGAAATACAGCAAGATAAAGGACAATGGATAATGTATCCCATGTTTTATATCCAAAATATTTTTTTTATAAAGGATGAATAAATAAGTGAAAAATTAAAATTGTGTAAATTTACATATTTTTAATTTTGTCTGGCAAGCATTCTATACTTACAATAGTGCTTACAATAGTGTTCATCCTTTGCTTTTAATAAATGATAAGCTAATATCTTTTCAATCAAAAAGTGCTTGCTAGTGAAAGGGTTGAATGACAACCTAAACTAAAAGTACGTTTTCATTAAAAAAAGCAAAAGTTATATTCTCTCAAAAAAGCCATGCATTACAAAGCTTTTATCACTTTTCATTCTTGTCGATAGCATTTCTGATGTATGAATTCCCACAGAGACCTACAGTTATTAATACAGGTAGATTGAAACAGGCAACACCAAATAGAATTGTATTTTCTACTCTAAATCCCCTTGTGAATGTTATCATGCTTTGCAGCAACTTGAAAACTCTGGACTGTGATTGCATTTACTTGATTCATTTGAAAGGTGTGCAGTATTATCAGAACATGACAATGCTATGTGTGTTGTATTTTTTTTTATCAACCACTAAGTTTTATTAAACACAACTTCATTGCATTGTATTACAATGGCCATTACACGTACCATACATACTACTAAGAGAGACCAGTATATTTGCAAATAGTAAATACATATTAAAAATGATAGCAAAACACCATTACTAAAAGTGAAACAGAGTCTATTTTATATTTTTGTGTCAGAGTGTAGGAGTTTGAATTATTTTTGGAATTATGTCATTCAATTAATTTTGTTAAACACATCTTAGTACTTTGTAGAATTCAGCTTAATGTATTTTAAATTAAGTTATATTTAAATATGTCTTGAAAATTTATTTTTATTTCACAAAATGTAAGAATAATAAAAGTTTAAAGTCACTACTGACTATATATTTTAATACTCAACATTTTTAATGTTTACTAGTTATAGATGAACAATGTATTTATTAATTAGAGTTTTAATTGAATGTCCCTGTAAATGCTGTTTAAATTGTGTTTTAAGTAGTCAGGAGAGAAGTGTGCTGCAGCTCTAAATGTATTTTTCAAATTGTCTGAGGGGATAGGATAGGTAATATACTACAGAATATAATTGTAGATAATTGGTATCAACATTTTAAGATATTCTGCACATTAATTATAGTAGAGATTTAACGTCATATAGTCTCTGTACTAGTACATGTGATAGCAGCTTTCTCATTTAGATTTGTTGGAATATTAGGGAGTTCCACAGGGACAGGAAAACAATTGCATAAACACTCATTTATTACTGTTTATGTATAAATGTACAAATAGCTTGGAAATATACAAACCATTGTTTTTAATCTTCCAGGATTCTTTCCCTTTTAAAATCATTGCAAGTGATTACTGGAAAGGAAATGGTATACTTATTTTAAAATGGGTCAGAAAGGGTATTAAGAAAAATATTTGGAATTATTTTTGAACAATGTTACATTAGTAGAAATCAACATTCTTTTATGAAGGACAGATCGTGTTAAAATGACACCCCAGTACCCTAACACTTCAGCTTGCTCTTTTTACATTTTGCAAAAGGTGTAAATTTCACCAGAGATTGACACTTTCACCTTGTTACATTCTCTGGCTGTCAATCATACAACTGGTCCTGTTACTTCCTGGTTGTTTATCTCAGTGGAGCTGAATTCAAGATGCAGATAATTGCTTAGAGCATTTGGGCAGTGGACTGTCCCTTTAAACAAACCTAATTGCCCTTTCTGAATAAGTAATTATCTATATAGATCAGGGTGTGCAGAGTTGGTCTTTGGTCAGAGCCCTGTGCAGCACCTCCCAGTGATCACCGGATTAACAGGAGGATAGAGCTTATGGGTTAGGTAGTGTTTGTTAGGTTAAGCATGTAAAGCTGGTCAGTATGTTGATATTAATGCAATGTCACAACCAAATAGTCAGGATAGCAAGTAAAGAGGCATGTCAAAATTAGGGTTGAATCTGTGGACAAATGGGAACTGTCTCTAGATGTTTTCTGCATGGTCTTCTGTGTTGGAGGCCAGCCAGAGAGGTTGTCAGTAAGCCTGACATGTTTGATGCCAGGCTGACACCCTTCATTATGGGTGTTGCCAGTGATGCATGTTGTATCACTGGTGATGTCACCCTGAGGGCCCTTTCTACTCATCTCTATGCTATACCAGTGTGGAAGGTATGAGTTCATAATCTCATTTAGACATCGAAGTGTTGTTGGAGACCAGAATTCCTTAACCATAAATGTATTCCTTAAAGGACCACTCTAGGCACCCAGACCACTTCAGCTTAATGAAGTGGTCTGGGTGCCAGATCCAGCTAGGGTTAACCCATTTTTTTATAAACATAGCAGTTTCAGATAAACTGCTATGTTTATGAATGGGTTAAGCCTTCCCCTATTTCCTCTAGTGGCTGTCTCATTGACAGCCGCTAGAGGCACTTGCGTGCTTCTCACTGTGATTTTCACAGTGAGAGCAAGCCAGCGTCCATAGGAAAGCATTATGAATGCTTTCCTATGTGACCGGCTGAATGCGCGCGCAGCTCTTGCCGCCCGTGCGCATTCAGCCGACGGGGAGGAGAAGAGGAGGATCGGAGGAGGAGAGCTCTCCACCCAGCGCTGGAAAAAGGTAAGTTTTAACCCCTTTCCAGAGCCGGGCGGGAGGGGGACACTGAGGGTGGGGGCACCCTTAGGGCACTATAGTGCCAGGAAACGAGTACTGTCCCATCGCCTCAAGGAAATAATACCCTCCTTAATCCATGGGGATCAGGCAGGATTTGTCAGAGACAGAGGAGCTACCGATAACATACGTAGAAGTTTAAATCTGATCCATATAATTAATTTTTAAAAAACCAACAAAGCAACCTTTTTGGCACTAGATGCCGAAAAGGCATTTGATTGGTTAAATTGGCAATTTATTGATTCAGTATTACAACACTTTGGAATGACAGGTAACTTTAAAGATAGTATTATGATTCTCTACACAAACCCAACAGCAAAGGTCATTGGCTCGGCCATCGAGACGAAGTATTTTTATATAAAAAATGGAACCCAGCAGGGCTGCTCTTTAGCTCCCTTACTTTATATTTTGGCTATGGAGCCTTTAGCAAATTAATTATCGGGGGAGTGGGGGGGAAGATAGTTGTAACATTGACTACGACTACAAATACAGGGAAAAATATAATCATACAAATGGAAATTTAATATACTTTTCATTAGAATTAATTTAAATTAATGTAAGAGATTTGGATTTGAGTAGTTGGAGAAGATGTAGGATTAATCAGGTTTTGAATATTTTCTCCAATGGTGGTCTAGTCCACTTTCAACTTTTGCAGTATACTTATTCCCTTGCTTTAAGTGAAGTGTTTACGTATTTCAGAGTAAAAAATTTTTTTTCTACAAAACAAATTTTAGAATATAATGACACCATTGTTTTTTATTGAGAAGTATAACCCTAAAAAGAGAATTTGTAGTTCACTTAAATTTCTTAATATATATATATATGAAGTCTTTGTTAAAGAGCCTTCAATAACAAAATGGGAACTAGACTTTAACAAATCTTTTGAGACTCAAACATGGACACAGAGTATAAAGTGGGTCAAACACAGTACACACTGCGTACACTTAATTGAGTTGTGTTACAAAGTTTTATATAGGTGGTATATGGTTCCAACACAAACAAAATGTGGTTATTGTGACCAATGTTGGAGATGCAACAAAGCAAAAGGATCTCATTTCCATATTTGGTGGGCATGTTCTAGTTTAGATTCCTTTAAAAAAAAATAACTTTAATCGTCTCCTCTTGGAAATTTCAGGGAAAACGTTCGCTCTGACCCCACAGCTCCTTCTCTTCTATCTAGATTTTCATGAAGTGGAGAAATCTCTATCCTACTTAATGATGCACATTATGTTTGCCGTAAAATAATGTATAGCGTGAAAGTGAAAAAAAGGAAGGACACCAAAACTGGAATTAAATTACAAACCAGATAAATTACCAATGCTCAATGGAGAAAGGTTACTTTTGAATGAATGACCAAGTGCATCAGAGTGAATGTTTGATGCAGTATGAATGATTTTAATGTATCTGGGGTTCAATTTAAAATATTTGATGTGGTGAAGCTGTTATTAAATTATTTATTGTAA
Source organism: Pelobates cultripes (assembly GCA_933207985.1). Lineage (NCBI taxonomy): Eukaryota > Metazoa > Chordata > Amphibia > Anura > Pelobatidae > Pelobates > Pelobates cultripes. Next base: position 106,416,772 of record OW240913.1, read on the forward strand.
TAATGCACTTTTGTGTAAACATCAAAACCTCAATAAAGAAGATATAATAAAAAAAAAAAGTTTGGGACGACAGAATTTAGTTCATGCTTCAGGGGAAACCAGCAGGAAATAAATGGTTCAAAAACAGCTACAATGATGCCTTGCGATAATGGCTAAATGGTATCAGGCATTTTTGCAATGTCAATTTTCCCTTGACAAAATTATCCAATCTGTAGTGTCAGTGACTGTTATTCAGCGTGGAAAAAAACTACAGGTGATACTCGAAAAATTAGAATATTGTGCAAAAGTTCATTTATTTCAGTAATGCAACGTAAAAGGGGAAACGAATATATGAGATAGACGCATTACATGCAAAGCAAGATAGTTCAAGCCGTGATTTTTCATGAGTGCAATCATTGTGGCTTACAGCTCATGAAAACCCCAAATACGCAATCTCAGTAAATTAGAATGTTGTGAAAAGGTGCAATATTCTAGGCTCACAGTGTCCCACTCTAATCAGCTAAGTAAGCCATAACACCTGCAAAGAGGTTCTGAGCCTTTAAATGGTCTCTCAGTCTGGTTCAGTAGGAATCACAATCATGGGGAAGACTGCTGACCTGACAGTTGTGCAGAAAAACGTCATTTAGACCCTCCATAAGGAGGGAAAGCCTCAAAAGGTAATTGCGAAGGTTTAGAAAGTTGGATGTTCCCAAAGTGCTGTATCAAAGCACAGTAATAGAAAGTTATGTGAAAGGGAAAAGTGTGGAAGAAAAAGGCGCACAAGCAGCAGGGATGACGGCAGCCTGGAGAGGATTTTCAGGAAAAGGCCATTCAAAAGTGTTTGGGACTTTCACAAGAAGTGGACTGAGGCTTGAGTCAGTGCATCAAGAGCCACCACACACAGACAGATCCTGCACATGGGCTTTAGATATTGTATTCCTCTTGTCAAGCTGCTCCTGAACAACAAACAACGTCAGAAGTGTCTTACCTGGGCTAAAGAAAAACAGACCTGGTCTGTTGCTCAGTGGTCCAACGTCCTCTTTTCTAATGAGAGCAACTTTTGCATCTCATTTGGAAACCAAGGACACAGAGTGTGGAGGAAGAATGGAGAGGCACACACTGCAAGATGCTTGAAGTCCAGTGTGAAGTTTCCACAGTCTGTGTTGATTTGGGGAGCCATGTCATCTGCTGGTGTTGGTCCACTGTGCTTCTTTAAGTCCAGGGTCAATGCAGCTGTCTACCAGGAGATTTTGGAGCAGACAAGCTTTATGGGGATGTGGACTTCATTTTCCAGCAGGACTTGCCACATGCCTACACTGCCAAAAACACCAAAGCCTGGTTCAATCACTGTGGGATTACTGTGCTTGATTGGCCAGCAAACTCGCCTGACCTGAACACCATAGAGAATCTATAGGGCATTGCCAAGAGGAAGATGAGAGACATGAGACCAAACAATGCAGAAGAGCTGAAGGCCGCTATTGAAGCATCCTGGTCTTCCATAACCCCTCCGCAGTGCCACAGGCTGATAGCTTCCATGCCACACCGCATTGAGGCAGTAATTGCTGCAAAAGGGGCCCAAACCAAGTACTGAGTCCATATGCAAGCTTATACTTTTCAGAGGTTGGATATTGTTCTATGTACACTGCTTGTTTTTATTGATTGCATGTAATATTCTAATTTACTGAGATTGTGTATTTGGGGTTTTCATGAGCAGTAAGCCATAATCATCGCACTTATGACAAATCAATAAAAATCGATAAAAATCAAAAATGAAATAAATGAACTTTTGCACGATATTATAATTTTTCGAGTATCACCTGTATACACTATCAGCTTCTTCCAAGAGTAGTCACCGCAAGGCTCGTCAGTCAGTGCAAAACCACTACAATGTAAGTTATTTGTAAAAAGGGGGAGCTGCAGCAGGAGGATATTTTTTTCTTATGAGGTGCGTGAATGAGATGATCTGCACCAAACTGTCATTACTGTGTGGGGTTTTTTTACGCTGCTGTTTTGATGCACTGGAATTTCCCACTCTCACACAGGCACAGCAATAGTAAAACGCTCAGTACCTCTGAAAATCTGTCTCTCTTAGTAGCCTCATTGAAAGTGTCTGGCAAATCCTACTAATAAGTATAGACTGTTTTTTGCTCCTCCATTTTTACTTCTATTGGTCAGTTGTCTCTTGATCTGTGAATAAAATCAAACATTTTCTGGTTGCTTCGTAACCATTTATCATTTGTTTTCCCCCTGTTGATTGTACATTAGCATTGAGAAAGGTCTCTCGTCTGGAACGTTTGCTGTTTGTACTTTGTCCTCCAATAAACTGTGGTAGCACCTGGGTGTGCACACTTATACTGGATGTGCAGGACTCCTTTTCCTTAATTGTTTTTCAAATTACACTGCTGGGACTACAGTGCGCTCCAGCACATGTTTAATCTCTTTTTTTTTGTCAGATTGTGATTGTGTAGACATATTGTTTGCCTCTACCTTACCCTATGTATCTTGCTGGTACATGAGATACAGCTCATATGAATCCGCAATTTCCAAAAATTTCCAGAAAAAACCCCAGCATATTTTTCCATTCAATGCCCCTTTTTTTGTTGCCAGGAATGGGAACTGAAATTACAGATGAAAACAAGCATGACAGGCTTCTGAGAGTCAGTTCTTCTGAGATTCTGGTGCATGGCAATCTGAAAATCAGACTTTTGGTCAATTACACAATTGGTCTGAATTCAGCCAAATTGCTGTTCAATCTGAAACAAATTCCCAAATCTAATTAAGAAGTATCAAAGAAACAGGATTCGGCAGGTGCCTGGGTAGAGAATGTTAAATTTCCCTCATTAACAGAGATAGAAGTAGACTTACCCAGATTTACCCAGCCTAATCACATCACCCATATGTAAAGTGTACATTTAGTTGATGGGAAAATAAAGGTTGAGGCTGATTGCAGGAGACTGTAGGAGGCAAATGCTTTGTTTATTATATAATTGACTTCTTCAGGCTATGAAAAAAAGTGCTATATATATATATACATACATACATTACACACACACACACACGACCAGATTAAGAGCCCAGTGGGCCTGGTGCTGACAATTATAATGGGGCCTAATTACATAATCTTATCGACCAAAAACACTAAAACAGTCATACCTCTGAAGCGTCATGTATCTGATGGAGATGGTGTTGGAGGGAAACTCAAAGGATGCAGCTTTAAGAAAACACATACTCTATCTCTTTAATTTATGCTTTCATCTTTCAAGTAAATCCATACCCCCTAACAGCAGTGTCCAGTGAAGCAGGAAGTCAATGGGCGGGGTTAAAGGGTGGGCCACTGACGCAAATCATGTGACCAAAACTGCCAAAAGGGGCGAACATGCCCAAAAAGGGGGCATGTCTGTCCAAAGAATTGGAAGGCCAGCTTGGCATCAGTTTCCCTATGTATCACAGTGTCAGTGTGCCCATGTCGCCCAGTCCCCTAGTCTCCCAGTGTTTGTGTACCCATTTCTCCCAGTGTGTCCAGTGGAAGACATGGGGGCACTTGTGGATACAGACATGGGGACACTGGGAGACATGGAGACACTAGGAGACATGGAGACACAGACATTTGGGGACACTGTGAGAAATGGGGTCACAGACACTAGGGACACAGACATGGGGACACAGACATTTGAGGAAACTAAAGTACTAGGGACACAGAGACATGGGAACACAGACACTGGGAGACTAGGGGACAGTGGGAGACATGGGGACACAGACACAAGGGAGAACAGGCTGGGAGGCATTGGGACACAGACACTTGGGGACACTGGGAGACATGGGGGCACTTGTGGACATAGACATGGGGACAGACATTTGGGGACACTGGGGGACACTGGGGGACATGGGGACACTAAGGATACATACATGGGACACTGAGACACTAGCTGGGAGACATGGGGACACAAGGGGTCACAGACGTTTTGGGACACTGAGAGACATGGGGACATGGGACACTGAGACACTAGCTGGGAGACATGGGGACACAAGGGGTCACAGACGTTTTGGGACACTGAGAGACATAAGGAAACACAGACACTAGGGGCACTGGTTGGGAGACATGGGACACATGGAGACACTGTGTCCCTAGTGTCTCCAAGTCCCAATGTGTCTCCCCATGTCTCCATACTGCCTTTCCCCCCATCCTTCACATACCTGAGCTGTAGCCTGTCTCTGCAGGCAGGGAGCTGCTGTCCGCGGATCAGTGAGTAGAGAGAGGCAGGGAGATGCTGTAACTTCCTATCCCTGCCTCTCTCCATACACAGTGACCCTTACTGGCCAGTACTGTTATTGCAGAGTAATCTCCGTTTATACTGAGAAAAATATTTGCATTTGTATTGCCGGTATTACTGTGATACCGTCACGGCCAGGCAGCCTCAAATACCATCTGTGCCTTAAAATACCAGTCAGGTGGCAAACCTAAGAGTAGTGTGTCAAATGTTTTTTTTATTTTTTTTAATGGGCCTATTCCACGGGCCTGGAGCTGCAGCTCCATCGGCCCCTATGTTAATCTGGCCCTGTATGTATGTATGTATGTATGTATACATACACACACATACACACATCTCTCTCTCAATTTTCTACATAGTTAAGAGTATCTGGAAAACCAGATGCATAATAGACTTCAACTTAAATTGGAAATTGGTCGACAAATAATTGGTAACATACTCTAGGTTATCAATAAATGTATATTAATGGTGCATTACATTGTTTTACTCTGCATTCTATTTTGATTGGAGAGTATGATAGCAGATTTTCTTTAATGTAATTAAATTAAGGCAAACTAAGAATATGCCTTCTACTTCTTGCATTACTACTATGTGGCATAGATTATGTAGTGGAGGAACAAAATACATCGGTATACAAACATGCAGAAAGTCCAGGAATCCTAAAAGTTTAATGATAGAGACCAAAAAAAACAAAGTCATTTAGCTATTTTGAGTTACTGTACATGAATTACTGAAACAGGAAACAAGAGCTTGCTATAATCTTTGTGTCCATTTAGTGATTCTATGGCCAGAGTGACGTCCCAGCATTACTGCAGGCATCAATGCAGGAAGAAGACAAAGATCAGGGTTCCCTCACCAACCACCTTCTTTCCTGCCAGACACAGTATATTTGGGCAGAGTAAGTACCTGCCTCTTGGGTACCTGCATAGCCTTATGGTGACCAGCTGGGCAGTTCATATGCCCCCTGTGGCATTAGGAACACAGAGAGCCTGGTCCCTCTCACAATTTTAGTGACCCCTGTCATTCCTTCACTGGCAGGGAGTATGGTTTTATTGTGTGATTTTGTTTCTTTATGTGATACAAAAAAGAATACCATTTCATGTTGTGCCCAGAAATTGTGTGATATAAAGTACATCTCTAATGTAAAGGGCTGTGCAAAATGTGCATTATACTTTTAAAATTCTGTTCCTGCTCCTTGTCTTCAGGATTAGGAGAATAACTATGGTTATTATACTAGTTGTGCCCTCGTCATCACAATGGAAATGATCTGTATTGAGAAGGGCACTAACCTTTGCAAGCCCACGCAACATCCTGCTGACATGTTATCATCTTGCAAACAATGGTTTCTTCTAAATAACTAATCAAGATGCAGCCTTGAGAAAAGGTGTGTGTGCGCAGTAACCGTTATGTTTAGATTGGGAATAACTGTTTAATAGAATGTTACTCAGAACTATCAGATTTCTTTTCTAGTACTGACTCTTAATTTTGTAAAAGCTTTGGTAAATTGGATATATACCCTGTAGTTCACCTCTAGGTAATTCAAGCATGTCTTTATTAACAGCATGAAGTACTGTTCAGCTAGATGTTACATGCAGCTCCCAGCATCCCTTTGATAAATATTAATATGAACTCCTTCTCTTTGATCATTCACAAGCTTTGATAAATCTTTCTTTACCCTCAATGGATACTCACAAGATCCTTTCACTGTTCTGTAAATTGAATGGTCATTAAGGGATAGTTTTTAGGTTTGATAAATCACAAACACATCTATTGTGTTTGTGCTCACTCAGTGCCGAGCTAATCAGATAATAAACATCTTTGATTTCTATATCCTGTCTAATGATCAAATGTACCAATTGTCCTTCCCCAGGTCCACCCCTGAGCGGTGGGTGGGGGCCCTAAATTAGAAGAGGGGGGGACCACATACATATATATATACACACATATACACACACACACACATACATACATATACACACACATACAATATATGAGGGAAAAGGTATTTTCTACTTTTATTTCTGTATTTAATGAAAACTAGAGTGCCCAGGAAATATATAAAAAATATATTTAAACAAAGGAAGCTATATAGAAATATACTAGATGAAGTTTATATTTGGTGACAGTCACTTTAATATCAGGAGTGGAATGAATAGAACACTTTACACTCCACTCTGTAAATTAGGTGGACAGCGCTAAGAATTATTATAATAAAATCATACACACAGGTAGCAGCAGATTTTGCAATTGTGTATCTTACTCTTAAAAAAAAAAAAAGGAAATAAAACGTGCAATGATAGTGCAGTATGTTATGAATAATATGGTGATAAAGATATATTCCAAAGGGGCACTCACGTTTTCCAGAGATTAAAAAGCTCTATTTTAGGAGCCTGGATGGAACAATCCCCATTCAAGGATTTCTTTTTGCTGGTATCAGATTTCCAAGGTAGTGCGGTTCATCATATGAAAAAAATAAGGATGCATACCAATGGTACAGTAGGTATGTAAACGTAGGAAAAGTAAATATTTGACCTACTTACATTTGCTAGAGCAATGACCTGCTCTAGTGTATGGAGCTTTAGGTGGAACAATCCCCACCTAGGGATATATGTAGATCCGGAACAGCAGAGTGATGGTGAGAGTATAAGGAGCTCAAGAGTGACTGGGTATTAAAACAAAATCTTTATTAATAAACAGAATGAATAAAACTATTTAAAAGTGAACTATATAGTAAAAAGAACTATAAATAAAACCAGTCCTTGTAGACAATCCTTAATCTAGACATGTTTAGCTTACAGCTTTCTCAAAAGTGAATGTCTGCTGTTCAGGTCAGTTGATGTTTAAATAGTCTCTTAATTTCTCTAGTCAGTTCTGGTGTATATAGTCTGTAATTCTGGTTCCAGGTCATTTGTTACATCACTTCCAGTTTGGTGGATATCTCCATGATGATATGTCCAGGAAGTGATAGTAGCGCCATTTTGGATAAGGGCAAAAGTCCAGTAAACTAAGTGATAGTAGCACAATTTTGGATAAGGACAAAAGTCCAGTAAACCAAGTCTGTACTTCTGGTTTCGGGTCATTCGTTACATCACTTACGTTTTGGTGGGTGTCTCCATAATGGTGTATACAGGAAGTGATGGTAATGCCATTTCGGATAATGGCAAAAGTCCAGTAAGAAAAAGAGGAGTTAATATAAAAGTAAATTAAAACAAACAAATCAAGGTGTAATCTTGCATATTTTCTGCATATATAATTATAGAGATTATAAAAGTGCTAAATGCTGAATAGGGATCGCCGTATATCACATGTATTTACACAGCGATCTCTTCTAAATAGTACTAATAGATATCTGGAACTAGTCTGGATTTATATAATAGAAATCCAAAGTTTTAAGATAATATATGTATAAAAGAAATCAGTCGAAGGAAATATGGTTAAAAAAGGGGGAAAAAATTATATACACAAATTAATTATAAAAAAAATATATAAAAAGAAATAATTCTATATTGTTCCAGATGATAGTACAATTTTACAATCCAAACATTTTATGATTGATTTGTGAAGATATTGTGCATAACTTTAAAGAGTGTATCATAAAAAGGATATTATAAAAAATTTATTAGATCGAATTCTAAATTGAGACCGCTTGGGTGGAGGGTGTCTAGGCGGTGGACCCATTCCATTTCTAGTTTACTTATATTTTTAATATTGTCACCTCCTCTCCAATGAGGTTTATATTTGGCAATTCCTATGAATTTTAATTGACTAGGGTCTTTATTGTGCAGTATAAAGTGGGCAGAAACAGAGTGGCTCATGAGTCCTTTTTCTATATTTCGGCAATGCTCACCTATTCTCACTTTTAGTGGTCTAATTGTCCTGCCAACATTTTGTAGTCCGCAAGGACACTCTAACAAATATATTAATTTGGTACTGTTACACATTATTACATCATATATGCTAAAAAATTTGTTCGTATTCATTGATTTAAAATTTGGGATAAATTTGTCATTTTTTTGTGTTTTCTTACATGCTGCACATACATTACATTAAAAAAAACCTTTCTTAGTGTTTAAAAAATGTTGTTTGTTTTTTTCCTGTGTATGTTTATGTTTAGTGTAGTTTCATTTTTAGATTGTGGCGCCTCTAAATATTATGGTTGGTTTATCGGGTAAGATCCTTTTTAGTAGATTGTCCTCTTTTAGAATGTTCCAATGTTTATTTATTATTCTTTTAATCTGTTTGCTTTTGTTGTTATAATCAAATATCAAAGGGAGGGTAAATTTATTGTCTGGTCGAATTTGGGGAATTTATTTAATTAATAATGATTCTCTTTCTGTGTTACCTATTTGTTCTATTTCTTTGTCTAAATACTTTGGGTTATACCCCTTTTCTATAAATTTCTGTTTGATATTTTTAGCCTGTAATTGAAAGGTGCCTTTTTCGGAACAATTTCTTCTTAATTTAAGGAGTTGACTTTTTGGTACCACATTTAGCCATACTGGGTTATGGCAGCTATCTTGGCTAATAAAAGTATTAGCATGTACTTTTTTAAAATGTGTTTTTGTTAAGCGCTTTGACAGTTTATAATACAGGAGCTCAAAAGGTATAAACCCCAGATGTTGCATAACTAAAACTTCTTCTTAATAATCTGGCAACTTTCACTCTACAAGAGATCCACTTGAGTTGTAGCTCTGTAACAGCTGGGGGATCTAACATTTGAGTACTTTTGGTTTCTAAGCAAATTAATATAAATTAAAATATCATGTAAAGATTTAGAAAAATAAGAGTAAATATGTTTTTGTCTCAGTGTTGGATAATGTATTTTTCAATGGCAAATTACAATGATTTTACTGCTTTTAAATAAACTTATTGTATATATTCTATATTTTTTCTTTTGTTAATTTTATCTTTCATGTGATACATCTGAAGATAACATTTCATACATGGGCCTAAGCAATATACAATGATTAATACCATTATTAAGAGCACAAGTTTTAAATAAAAAAGGGCCACTTTATTAAATCTATTTGTCTGTGTCACTGTTGAAACGTCACTTACATTTCGCACTTCCAAAATTGTCTTGACTTTTATTTTTGTATAAAACTCTGAGAATAGAAAGTAAAGGGCGTTATGGGGGGTTATTGCTATCACAACACAATTTGCAATACATATGATAACAAATCTTACACAGGGCATATAAATATTCATTAATGTTCATAACAAAAATCAATGTACATACTATACAGAAAGCAAAGCATAATCAGAAGAATGAGAAAATCTAACTTTTTGACATTACCCCAGTGTTTACTGCACATCCACTGAAGTGCTCAAAATGAAGAGATTTTCAGTTTTGAAGGTATTTTATATGCCCATACTGACCTGAAGAGGCTTCACTTAACTATGATTGGTTGGTATGAAAGTCGCACACGTTGTTGGTGGGATAACTGTTTTGTTGTTTTTTAATCCAAGATACAACTGCCATTCTGGGTTTGAAAAGGAATTTATTCCTAGTTTGTTGCTAAATTGGAAAGCGCTTCAAACTGTTTGTTTTTTTTTTGCCTTCTTTTGGATCAACAGCAAAAAAGATTTGTCAGAAGCTGAACTTGATGGCCCAAGTCTTTTGTTCCACCTAGGTAACTATGCAAAATATTGCCTTGATTTATTAAGCTTTCCAAATTCTTGAATATTTTTTGAAAAGTTTCTAAATGATTTATTGTGAAAGGAAATTTTTCTAACAGTATTGAATCATTTGGAAAGCTTATTAAAGTGAGGTCTATGTTCTAATGATTAATTTTATAAACATTTCCTACATGCTGTACAATGGGTTTTCAAGACTCAGCACATACTAACCCAAGGATCCACACTAATCTCATACCCATCTCTTGTTCCTCTAAATCCTCCTTCAATACTGCCCTCTGGAACGCACGCTCTGTTTGCAATATAACTAAATCCACTGCTGTCCATGACTACTTCATCTCTCGTTCAATAGATTTACTAGCCTTAACAGAAACCTGGCTCTCCCCCTCTGACACTGCCACCCCTGCATCTTTGTCCTTCGGTGGTCTCCAACTTACCCACACCCCAAGAAACTCTGAATGTAAAGGTGGTGGTGTTGGGTTTCTCCTCTCCCCTCACTGCTCTTTTAAACCTCTTCCCACCCCCCCTTCCCTCTCTTTCCCATCATTTGAAATACACTCAATTCGCCTTTTCAAACCCTTCGCTGCTAACATTGCTGTTATCTATCGTCCCCCTGGTTCCCCTCTTCTCTTCCTTGACCATTTTGCTGCCTGGCTACCCTATTTCCTCTCTTCTAACATCCCATCCCTAATTCTCGGGGACTTCAATATTCCTATAAACCCACCTTTGACCTCTGCAGCCAATAAACTACTTTCAATTACTTCCTCCCTCGGGCTATCACAGTGGGCAAATTCACCCACCCATGTTGCTGGCAATACCCTCGACCTAATCTTCACTTATGCATGTACGGTATCTAATATCTGCAACACTCCCTATCCTCTCTCTGATCACCACCTCTTATCGTTTGCTCTCACGTACCCCCTCACCCAACAACCTCCGCCTAACCAGCCTCAACTCAGGAGGGACCTTAATTCTCTTGATCTCCAACAGTTGTCAGCTGACATTGATCCACAACTGCTGTCCATCCCTTCCCTATCCTGTCCTTCACTGGCCATCTCCATATATAACTCTACTCTTACATCTGCCTTGAACACTGCAGCGCCACTCCAAGCAAGCACCTCAAGGAGGACCCGCCCCCAACCATGGCATACTAAATCAACGCGCTACCTGCAAAGATGCTCCCGGTGTGCTGAACGCTCCTGGAGGAAGTCTCGCACCCAGTCAGACTTTCTCCATTATAGATTCATACTGTGTTCATACAGTGCAGCCCTTGCCCTTGCCAAACAGTCCTATTTTTCCTCTCTCATTAGTTCATGTTCCCGCAACCCCAGGCGTCTCTTTGACACCTTTAATTCTCTTCTTTGCCCCGCTGTGGCCACCCCCCAAACCAACCTTACTGCTGATTACTTTGCATGTTACTTCACTGACAAAATTGAACAGCTAAGGAAAGAATTCTCCCCTCCTTGCCTTTCTGTTTCTCAATCACACGTTGATGATGCCTTTCCAACCCTTCAGACATTCTCCCCAGCCACTGACCAAGAGGTGGCTGCTCTTCTTTGCTCCTCTCGCCCCACCACTTGCCCGCTCGATCCTGTCCCGTCTCACCTTATCAGATCTCTCTCCGCTTGTCTCGTGCCTTCTCTAACACACATCTTCAACTGCTCACTCTCTTCTGGCATCGTCCCTGCTGACCTTAAACATGCCACTGTAGTACCTATACTAAAAAAACCATCCCTTGACCCGTCCACCCCCTCTAACTACCGTCCCATATCCCTGCTCCCTTTTTCCTCAAAGCTTCTGGAAAGACTCGTCTTTACCCGTGTGTCTCATTTCCTCAATTCCAACTCTCTCCTTGACCCCCTTCAATCTGGCTTCCGCCCTCTCCACTCTACAGAGACTGCCCTTATCAAAGTTACTAACGACCTAATCGCAGCTAAATCCAAAGGCCACTACTCCATACTAATTCTTCTTGACCTCTCGGCGGCCTTTGACACCGTTGATCATGCTCTCCTTCTTCAAACTCTGCAATCGCTTGGTCTCTGTGACTCTGTCCTCTCGTGGTTTTCCTCTTATCTCTCCCAACGCTCATTCAGTGTCTCTTTTTCTAATGATACCTCCTCCCCTCGCCCTGTCTCGGTTGGAGTCCCCCAAGGCTCCGTCCTTGGTCCCCTTCTATTTTCTCTTTACACTGCCTCTCTTGGCAAACTTATTACCTCATTTGGTTTCCGCTACCACCTGTATGCTGATGACACCCAGCTATATCTCTCCTCCCCGGACCTCTCCCCTGCTGTCCTGCAACGTGTCACTGCTTGCCTTTCTTCCATCTCTGACTGGATGTCCTCCCGCTTTCTGAAACTCAATCTCTCAAAAACTGAGCTCCTTGTCTTTCCTCCTCCTAATACTGATCCTCCTCTCTCGCTCTCCCTTCAAGTTTGTGGTACCAACATCAGCCCATCCTTGCAAGCGCGCTGTCTTGGCATCATACTTGACTCTGGTCTCACCTTTGAGCCTCACATCCAGCATGTTGCCAAATCCTGTAGATTCCATCTTAAAAACATAGCCCGCATCCGCCCCTTTCTTGCACCAGATACTACCAAGGAGCTTGTCCATGCTCTAATAATTTCACGCATGGATTATTGTAACCCTCTCCTGCTTGGTCTTCCCAAAAGCCGTACTGCACCCCTACAGTCTGTAATGAATGCTGCTGCTAGACTGATTTTCCTCTCTAGTCGGTTCTCTCACACCTCACCCCTCTGCCAGTCCTTACATTGGCTTCCTGTGTGCTATAGGAGTCAATTCAAGGCACTAACTCACACCTATAAAGCACTGAACAACTCTAGCCCCTCTTATATCTCCTCACTGATCCACAGGTATGTCCCTTCTCGGTCTCTCCGCTCTGCCCGTGACCACCTCCTGTCCGTTGTCCGCACCCGTACGGCCAACTCGCGCTTGCAGGACTTCTCGCGGGCGGCTCCCTTCCTATGGAATAGCCTGCCTACCGCCATCCGACTCTCCCCTAGTCTTGCATCTTTTAAGAAGTGCCTTAAAACCCATCTCTTTAGGAAAGCTTATGGCCTCCAAGACTAACCCCTACCTCACATACCTGTCTCTTGCCCTCTCCTAAAGGGCAGCCCACCTTATTTGATTGCAAATTCCTGTCCTAATGTGTTTTACACCCCACCTCCTATAGAATGTAAGCTCGATTGAGCAGGGTCCTCTTCAACCTATTGTTCCTGTAAGTTTATTTGTAATTGTCCTATTTATAGTTAAATCCCCTTTCATAATATTGTAAAGTGCTACGGAATCTGTTGGCGCTATATAAATGGCAATAATAATAATAATAATACAAATAAGTTAAATGCAGAAGTCAGACTTATAGGAACAAGAGGTAATACTCAATCAAGTTTACAATCTAAAGGAGACAATGACATTTTTGGAGGCCTGATTAGTCTTTTGGGATTAGGGTTTTGGCACTGCTCAGCTCCCAGGTCAATACTTGGCTCTTATTGACCTTGTAAATGTTTTTATTTAATTTATTTGACCTTTGTAGCACTTTTGGGCTGTGCATTTTACTGCTCTTTTTTGGGTCTCTAGAAGACTTACTTATCATTGTGGCATACAGGCTAAATTACAAATGTATACTTCTAACTGATATTGCTGCCAAATATTTTTTTCCTAACAATTTTTGATGGTTACAAAATATAAAACTGGGTTTATCAGCAATACAACCCTATCTGTCATCATACTAAGACTTAATAATCAAGGCTGGTTTTAATAATCTTAATCTTGATATCTGAAATATACCTGATTTTCGAAATACAAGGTACAGCTGATGTGACAGAGAATTACTGTTCACACATTGTTCCAAATTAGCTGTTGTTTTTTAGAGAAGCAAAACAAACATGATATATGTTTCCTTGTATTGTCATTGTGAAAATATTTGCCATTTTTCAATGCAGGGATTGCCTGTTGAGCTTTAGCTGCTTAGTAGAGTGCTCCCTAATCCTTATGTGGGATGGCCATATACACAAATTCCAAATTATGGAGCTATGCCCAAAATACAGATCCTTATTTTGGCAATCCCACATAAGGGCACCAAATTAGGTACGTATCGATTTCTATTTTTTTTTTTTTTTGTAAATCTTTTTTATTGAAGAAAAAAGGAAGGCTCGCAGGCCTCAGTGGATAGCATTGTTAATTGTTACAACATATGTCAGTCTTCAAGACAATATATTGGGAGTTTCCCAAAACTTCAAGGCACTTACATTCCATTTTCAATTTAAGGCTTAGTTAGCGTACATGAAATTTGCATAAATACAGCACAAGAGAACATTTTTAGTATTTGCTTGCAGGATAATATTTAGTGTGTTTGTGTGGGGTATGTTCCTCCTTTGATGCTTGAACCTCTAGATATAGGCGAGCGAGTATTGCTTTCATTCGTCAGGTTAGTGACTTGTGTCCCTGAGAGACATATGGGAGTAGCAAAAAATATATAACGTGTTATAAGGTGAAAAAGAGGAGGGTTAGGGAGTGATGTGTATGTGTGAGGATAGTTCTCCCCGGTGTCCACACTCCCTCGCCCAACCGCAACGGGTCCTGAGCTGGGGCGTGATGGTCGGGTTTTCGTCAGGTTCTGTCCTAGCGGCTTGCTGTGTTACGTTGGTCATGCAATGTGAACCTATGTTGTGTTATTGTCTCAGTGGATTCATCTAGTGGTCGGTTCTAAACTGTGTGTTGGGTCCTTCCTTTCAGGCTCCATCTCCTACATTGCACAGCCGTATGATGTGTCCTATATGCTGTAGTTCAGTCTATCATGTGCGTCGGTTGGTCGTGTGTGTGTCGGGAGGTATTTCATGATACCACAGTATCGGTTTTCTAGCGTGCGCGAGCATAAGTTCGGGTCAGTAAGGGATCGTATGTTACTACGGGCCATAACCCCTCCCAAGACGAATTCTCCGGCACCTGAGGGTAAGTTCGGCCAGCAAGGGTGACCAATCCCAGCCTGTCCGCCCCGCTCCCCCGTCCCTGCATGGGCCCTTTATCTGTCCGCCTGGTACGAGAACCAGGGTTGCCATGTCTCCGCGTGCTTTGTCGAGCGTCCCGCCAGGGATGCCCGCACCGCCTCGGCCGCCTGGATGTCCTTGACCCTATGGATCCATTCTTCTATCGTGGGAACGGTTGCTGTCTTCCAATATACTGGGATTAAGGATTTGGCAGCATTTAAGAGATGGCATAGAATTGATTTTTTATATCTATGGATAGTTTGTGAGGTAATATGTAATAGGGCCAATTCTCGGGACCATTCCGTGTCATCCCCCAATATCTCCTTTATTTTGGCGTGGATATGGTCCCAATATTGTGCGATGGTATGGCATTCCCACCATAAATGTACTATGGTACCTCTCGCCTCTTGACATCTCCAGCAGAGTGGGGACGCCTCTGGATAGAATTTCTGTATGGCTACCGGGGTTTTATACCACATGGAGATCAATTTATAATTGACCTCCTGATAGTAGGAGCTTGAGGAGCTTTTGTGCTGCCAGAGGAGCGCTGTCCCCCATTGCGTTGGTGTAATGGCAATATCTAGTTGTGTTTCCCATCGTCTTTGAAATTACGTATCGATTTCTAAACCTATGAAAGATCGCAACTTTCCATTTGTCTGCGTGGAGATTCCAAAAATCAAAAATATCAGATTCATTTAGTTTGAAGGGAATAGACTAGCGAATTAAATTTGGTTCAAACTAAGTTTTTTTTTTGTCCAAATTCATTTGGATGAACTGAAAATTTTCCCTGTGCACAAGTCCATTAGTTATCCTGAAAAATGCAAACCTCAGTCTGGATCAGTCATAGAAAGATTATTGGTGGCATGACTTACCACAGCATCTGAATATAAACCATGTACTCCCTTGTGAAGTTTAAAAGTAATTTAACATATTGCCAGAATGTAAAATTATAAAATAATGTTTTGCAAGGGGAGGCCCTTGACTGACTTGCCCCAACTTGCCCCAAACCCTATATACTTTAAGGTCAGAAACACAAACTTGTATTCCTGACCCCACAGTGTTAAAAACCCAATGTAGCTCTATGCCCCCTTCCCTTGCTCCCCCTTAAATAGGGTGATAGCTCACCTTATCTCCAGTACTGGCGTTTGGCTCTGCCCCAATCCACTTCCTTGGCTGAAATCATCAGAATTGATCATCTCAGCCAATCAACATGCTTGCCCCTGTATCGCCTCAGTATCTCCTCTTAGAAGTGCATTGAATCAATGTTTAGTGTCTCTATGCAAAGCGTAGAGATGCTGAATGTCTGTGCTGCACAGTGCTGCACCCAGGAATCCCCTTCAGTGGACATCAGAGGAGTGGCTACTAGGGGTCAATGTAAACACTGCCTTTTCTCTGAAAAGACAGTGTTTACAGCAAAAAGCCTGCAGGGACATGGTATTTACACCAGAACAACTGCATTAAGCTATAGTTGTTCTCCTGACCTTTAAGTAGGTCCACTTACTCAGTAAGGGGATATTTCAACAATGACAGGACAATCTAGTCTTTATACAAGTTGATCACAGACTACTAGTGATGTCCCGAACTGTTCGCGAACGGTTCGCCACGGTTCGCCGCGGACTCCAGTCACCAGACACATTCCAGTCAATCAGCAGCAGACCCTCCCTCCCAGACCCTCCCACCTCCTGGACAGCATCCATTTTGAAGCTGCATTCTTAGTGAGCTGTCCAGGAGGTGGAAGGGTCTGGGAGGGAGGGTCTGCTGCTGATTGGCTGGAATGTGTCTGCTGACTGGAGTCCGTGGCGAACCGTTCGCGAACTGTTCACGAACAGTTCGGGACATCACTACACACATTTGTGAGAACTTGTGATAATGTCTTGTCAGTCTCCCTGTGAATAATTGTGACTTATTATGCCACTGCTCACCCTAAATTAGAACACAGAATACTGCATTAAAATTTACTGGCTACATTATAGAGTAAACATTTACATCTGGATGATAGATGTTGGATATGGGTCCATATTCTACATTTGTGGTGAGGTTTCCCAAGAATAATATTGTAGAAAACAATACATAGTTTTAAACTAATTCTCTTTTTCTTTTCTATTCGTGGATCATAGGCCCAGGTGCTAACATTGCACAGGGGTCCAGATTGGTGCCGATCCTTACCTGTCACCAGCTTATAATTTTGCTCTCTATGCTTGAACATGTATTTTTATCAAGCCAAATCAGAACCTTTTTTATATGTGGTGTAGGTTGTAAAATCCTCATACTTTTATATATGCATAAGTTCATTGTATTATACCATGTATAATTTCATATCTTTGACATTTTACATACATAATTATACCTGTGAAACTGGCCATACAGATTTTTATGATAAGGTTTATGATAGCAGTTTTCAAGTACATTTTTAACTACTTTTAAACTTTGTAATTAGAAATCACATTACAGTAAAAGTAGGAGAGAACATGGACACTGTTGCTTTGTTTTATTTTGCATGCTTTAAATGAGTCACAAAAATACCTTTGCAAAAATCCAAACAAAATAGTCAAATATGTGTTAATCTCAGGCAAAGTTTCCAAAAATGTAATTTTGTATGTAGACTTGCCTATGGAGTTCTTTTCTACATACATTTCAATCACTGAAGTGGTTTTGGTGTGTGAAGTATTCCTTTTAAATCAGTTAGGGCACAAGGATCATATTTAAAATATAATATAATAAAAATGAAAGGATGTTAACAATACTTGCAAAATGACAATTAGAATGATAAAAAAATATGATAATGATAACCAAAGAAAGCATGAGCAACCCAAAAAGAATGCTATTCTATGCTATTTTTTTCAAATTCTTTCTTTTATTGAGATAAGGTGAAGTTACAGAAAGGAAAAAAAAGTGAAGAATTGCACGCAGTGCTATGACAGTATCGCATAGGTTAAATACAATGCTCAGTCATTTGTCTCTTTTTTTTCATTTTTGTATCATGCGTGTAACAGACTTAACATGTAAAGTGGAACCATATAATTATTTTTCAGTCAGATTTGAAACATGTATGCAGGTTGGTGGCAGTTAGGGTACTAGAGGTTTACAATCTTGTTTAACCTGCGGAAAGATTTGGGCTATAAGCCTGAGGTTAATCTTATAGGACTAAGAGCCTATGCAATCTTAGGCAGGGTGCATTTAGCTGTAGAGTGAGTGTTCTACAAAGTGTGGATTATGAGTATGGTTCTCTTTCTTAAGTAAGAGCGCGTTGGGGGTAAACAGGACAGTGTTGCATCGGTCTATGTAGAGAGGTTCATGAGTAAGTGCCCCTCGTTAACCAACAGGGTGCAATATAAATGTAGGGGGTTTTGATTGCATTTCAAGCCCAGATCACACCACCACTTAGTGGGCTAGTTACTAGGTAGGAGTAAAGCATACTTCCGGGTGATGTGAGAAGCCCCTAACCAAGGGGATAACGGATGGGGGGTAGATGAGGAAATTGCCATTATATAATTCTTGGTTACTTTTTGGGTTATTACATCTTGTAACCATCTCTTGTGCAGTATACCTGCCTAATGGCCAGCATCCAATCTGGCAAAATAAAACAACAACAAAGAAAGGAAAAGAAAATAACACAGTAATAACATTCTTTGTCACATTATGAGTTCTGCGAACGTCTCAGGTAAGTGACTTGCACACTATGGTTCATGCTTTCTGCACTAGGGCTGTCAAGTGTCTGAAGTCTGCAATGTCCCTGATCTTGGAGTAAACAGGATGATGTTGGCATGGTCCCAAGACCTTTGGGGTTTGCCTGAAGTTGGACCTGTATCCTGTTCTCCTAATCCCAACAAGGCAAGGAAGGCTGGAGTGTTGGACCCCAAGGTAAATGTATGTACAGTTCCATTATGTGGGGCTAGCAGTGTGTCCTAGGGGCTCTCCACCCCAGCGGCTCTCAGTTGCAATGTGAGAGGACCAAGAGATTTGTACCAGAAAAGAGTGGCCTTTGTGAGATCCTGGAAGAAGGATAAAGAGGAGCCCTCGAAGGCCAGTGGGGTCTTGCCCTTCAGAGCCAGTATGATTTGGATTTTGTCCTGAGAGGACATGCATCAGTGAATAACATCTCAGGTCTGGCTAAGTGGTGATTTAAATGCTCCTGGTATGCGATAGACTCCATCGATTGTCACTCTTTTGGCTATTGGGTTAGACAGGATTGTTACCAGCAGCCGATGAACATAGTTCTTCCGCCGATATTGCATTTGGAACCCCACAGATCTTAATGTGGTTTATGGTGCTGCCTGTCTTAAAGTGCAGTTAGTCAGAGTGACATGGACTCTTGTTGCCTTTGAAGCTGGGTGAGAGAGTCTCTCGTGGCTGTGGAGTCGGTGTGAATAGCAATGATATCCGCTTTGGCAGTGTTAACGTGGTCACTGACTGTATGTCAGCGTTAATGTGCGTTAGGTCTGCCACCCATAGCTTGTGAATGTCTACTAGTAATAATTTCAGGTCATTCTTGGTAGTGGGAGCTGTGCCATCACATGGTTCATAAAAGGCAGTTTGGCTATGCTCTGTGTTGGGCCTCAACTCCAATGGTACCTGTACCGCCTCTGTTGCTGGAGCTACAGCATGCAGGGCCTCGGTGGAAGGGTGTCTGGGTGGCAAAGGCCTCTGTAACATCGAGCCTAATTTATATACATTTTGTGACTATGGTCAACAGTTAAAAGCTATTCACTACCTTCTTGAAAGCAATGGAATTTCATTAATTCAATATTTATTATAAGTCCTTGCATTTTAATGCTCATTGGAATAGGTTTTACATAATCTCTACATTTTGGATGAACAGCTGTAGATAGTGAAATGTTTCAAAGATTACTCTTAGAGAAACGATGATACCTTTAACTTCAATTGTGAATTGCAACAATTTTCTTTGACCATACTAATAATTTCAACCTGCTGATCCACTGTAACTAAAATCTGAAAATGGATTTGACATTCAAACTAACAGGGCAATTTTCTCCAAGGGAATTATTGGAATTAATCTTCAACAACTCATTGGACCATGTTTAAACTAAGTATAATGCTCCTATAACAAACTATTTTATTTGAGTATTTAATATAAGAAAATATATAGATAGAGACTTAGGAATAGAATAACCTTGAATTGCTGTTTATTTTGCTATTACCTTGCTTAGTGATCGTTAGATATCTCTTAGAAAATGAAAACCAAAAATTACATTTGACAGATTTATTTAGTTCACATTCATAGGCACACATGTGATTTGTGTGAAACAAAATAATACACTAAAAAAAAAAAAGTGAAATGAAAAATATCATTTCTCATACGACAAAAATGTAAAACCTCTCTCATATATTGCACATAAAATAGTTGACCTGTGAATGCATTACAAACCACAGTTGTAGAAGGTCTGACCCACTTGCTATGAAAGCAGATGATTGCCCAGACTTAGTAATGCAGTGATTTTGATTTCTATTTTCATTAAATATTAATAGTGAGGAATTTTCTCTGTCAGGAATTTTCCCTAGCCATGATTTTTTGTATCAATTTGCAACTCTCTTTATTTTATTTCTCCTTGTCCCCAAACCAGCTGGCGAGGAGCCCCTAATGAACGAGACAAGATAAGGTTTAAAGTAACTTCTCACATTTAATAGACTGTAGATACTGTTAATAGACTGTATAACAAGTTATGTTGAAGAGGAAAAATGGGTGGTCTTACAAGCATTATCCAATCCTAACAAAATCATCTATCTTATCTTAACCTATAGCAAGCTTGCAAATGTATCTTCATGTTCAGGCCTTGCTCAAAGCTAAGTTTCATTACAACTACGCACTTCAAATTAATATGCATGCTCACTAAGAGTTAAAGTATACGCACTAAGAATTAAGGATATTTACTACGCAGTTCTAAATTACACATTACTATGCAGTTATGATAAAAAAACAGAGAAAAACAGGAAATAAGGCTGACAGACAGAAGCATACAAGATATAACACCCACCTAGTACTAGCTACATGATGTTCTACAGCTCTTAATTGTCTAGGGGTATATTCACTAAGAATGGATATAGATAAAGTATATTATTGCAAATAGCTGACATGTTAACCAATTTTAAACAGACTGGCCAGCCGGTCATCTGTAGCTTACGCCCTGGGTAAATATAGGCAAAGTGTATTATTACCAACAGTTTCCCTCCTTCGTTCACAACGTGAACGTATATAGTCAAAGTGCAAATAATACCTATCCTCCGTCCGTGGACCGGTGTCTAGGATTACCAGTCCACCCAGTGATCTGGGGCCAGGCAAAAAACCCAGTGGCAAAACTCATATTTGAGGAAAAAGTACATCTGGGGAAACCCTGAGTGGGGGCCGCGACCTTGTTAGACATGTCATCCCCTCACGTTGACAGCACTTGTGACTTATGATACCCGCACCTGTGAGTACATAGCTCAGGCATCGGAAGGAATTGGGAAACACTTCATGATAATTGAAAAAGTCCACTTACATATTAAATCATGAGATAAATTATAATCTAGCTTTCATTTCTGACAATAATCACAACCAGGACCTTGTGTCCTTTATCTCCTAACCATTTCCCTATTCCAAAGTTCCAGTCAAAACCAGCCATATCCACACTCAGTTCCTCGAAACATGGGAATCCATCCTTGGCACACCCAACATACATCAACAACACATACTACATCCTTCCCTGGGTCAGCTAACACTTCCTCTCTCTCCGGATAACTCTACAAAAATACACTCATAAAAATAATAAAATAATTCAATAGTTCAGCATAGTTCAGAAAAATAAAATACGTCTTTCAAGGAATATAAAGAAGTCAGTTTAGACACCATAAATTTTGTTCCATAAAATTGTTTAGGGTAGCACTCTGGCTGACAAAAGACAAGGTCAGCTTCTACATAGTTATAAGTTCTTCTTTTGTTTGCTGGATGTTCACCACAATGCTCTGTGCAACACCCCAATTGTTGAAAGGGTTATTACAGAACTAGCAGCATTAGACAGCACTGCACCTTCAGGACTTTCCAAGTTAGTTTATGTCCTCATAAGTAAGCATCTCAGTTTCTTTGGCCTGCATGGATTTTGACCAAACAGATATAATTGCAAAATAGTTAGTACAGTCATTTAATAGATTATTAGGCTGGCATTTCTATCTGTATCAAAAGACTGAGACAAACTGATTCAAATATTTCTTAAAAACAACATAGTAACATATCAATTAATCTACTCACTAGTTAAGCTGCACACTTCAACATGACGTGTGCAGCTTAACTAACAAATATATCTGGCAATTAGGCAAGATATAATCTTGTTTGGATGCTATCGATTAAATACATGTTAGTTATGATATTTTTATTCTAATATTACATCTAACATGTTTATAATAAAGAAGACATTTTGATTTGCCAAGTTTACAGAACTATATTATTACTCAAACATGCTTATATCACCTATTTTGTGGTGATGAAAGACCTTGCATAGAAGATTGTCATTATGCTCTGTCTTTCACAGAATATTGCTAACCTGTGCACCTGCTAACATTCCGAATGGTGTAAGGAATACAGCTTTGTATCCCTTGTGCATTTCACACAAGAAATACAAAGTATAGAATGGGGCATGTATTCCATACACACCCTATAACCACAAGTATTCTCCAATCCACATTTTACAGCTTAACAATAAATACAACAATAGATCCAAGAGCATCCAATACATGCTTGGTATATAAAGAAGAAGCTCTGGAGGGGAGGGAAGAGCATGGTCTCTGGACCATGTGGAGCTGTGCAAGAAAAACAAAATGGCCGCTGTGGATCTCACTTGATTCAAGATCGCTGCAATGGGCACCAGGGGCACCCTGAGATGGATTACCATGGGCCTAGGAGACAGCAACTGGTATAGAAAGCCCCGCAAGAGCCACCAGAAATTTAAAGTTGGGAGAGGTGGAACAAGCTAATAATAGAATGCCCTTTGATCTCTCCTGCCAGCCTATGCTGCACAATGGCCTTGCTGTGTGCCTTCACCCACTGGTGGGGAGATCGAAGATCCAAAGGCACTTCGCAGCATTGGAGCAGAATTAGGGGAGAGGAGCGGGGAGGGTGAATGTTCCTCCCATAAGTTGGCAATTCGGAGCATTGCTGTGAGTTTCCATGGCAATGCTCTGAGGAGTTTGTGAGCAGAGATAACTATGCCTGCAGCTCCTACTGAATATCAATGGACCACCAAGGCCTGCAGATCCCTCCTCCCTGAGAAAAAGGTAAGACAGCTTAACAATAAATATAACAATAGACCAAAGAAAATATAGTACCTGTACGAATATGATATAAATGGAGGAAGCTCTGGAGGGGAGAGCAGATGCTCCATGTGGTTCCTCCATGTGGTTCCTGCAAAAGCGTATGATATAGTGTGTGCATGTATATGTGTTTGTATATAATGGCAAAAATATTATATTGAGGCCTAAATCTAGGGACAAGTGGAAATGTGTACACTCCACAAGAATGCATGCTTACAGTTTTTTCAGACAATAATAAATGGGGATTTATAAACGGAAAGAAAGACAGCACAGATGATATAGAAAATACAATGGAGACATAACAGTTAATTTTACAAGGCAATTTCCAGTGTTACAGGATTTGTAAACAAACTGCAGTGTTTTCAGATATGTTTTCATTTTGGCACAGAAACATTTTTTTTCATGGAGAGACACAGAACTCAAACTTGGACAGAGTACACAGAAATGTTTTAGTGCCTTTTTATTTATTTTATTAGATATTAAATAAAAATACATTTTAAATAATGCTCTTTGAAACAACAACATTGGTAGCAGGTGTGATGGATGCCTTATGACAGCATATTATGCCCGCGGCTGATTGTGCAAAATAATACTAATAAGACATATTGTGGGAACAGAATAACTGCGCTACTTAATTTAGATGCACAGTGAAGAACACAATTGAAAATAAATAGTCAACAAAGCTAACAATTCGACTATGAATAGTCTGCAATCGTGTATACACAATTACAAACATTGCAAATGAATAAGTTACATTATGAACAAATTTTAAACTGAACTAGCAAACTATATTTCAAGCTGAACACCCCACCAGCCCCACCCCTGACCCACACAGCGTGGACCTCCCTGCATTGCGCTGTGCTGCTGGCTATGGAGGCTGCCTTCTAGACCAGTGTCCCCTAACCTAGTCCTCATCGACCACCAACAGTCCAGGATTTATGTATTTAACATTTATATTCAAATGGAGATACTGAAAAAACCTGGACTGTTGGCGGCCCATGAGGACTGGGTTTGGGACCACTGTTCTAGACTACCAGGGTAACTACTGTTCCACCAGGTAAACAAGATTAGAGCCCCCTCACTGGGTAAGCAGAAGGGGGGATCTCCCAAAAAAAAAATGTGGGGAGACTGAAAATAAAATACTGCCTTCCCACATACAAGCTGCCTCCATACACTCACAGGCTATCACATTACCTCATTACCTCAACTTGCTATATCACCCTTCCCTCAAACACACTCAGTCTCCCTGCCACGGTCAACCCTCCACACATTCAGTCACCCTGTTGCATAACCCACTCCCCCTTACACCCACACTTAGATGCCCTGTCACATCGCCCTCCCACACACACTCTGTTACAGTCACAACCCCAAACTCCTACTCAGTCACCCTATCACATCACCCCCTTCCCCCACCCACTCAAACACCATGTCACATCACACCGTCACACACATTCAATCACCCTGTTGCAGTCACCACTTCAAACACTCAGTCACCCTGTTACATCACCCCTTGCCACCCAAACACACACACACACACACACACACACACACACACAGTGTAACCAATTCACATTATCCCCCTAAACACACACTCAGTTACCCTGTCACATCACAACCCTCACATATTCACATTTCACATCACCCCCACACTAACTCCTCACACACAGTCACCATGTCACAGTCACTCCCTACAGTTACCTCTTACACACACTCACATTGAAAAAGTCACCCTATCATACTGACTCTGTTACAGTCACCCTGTCATACTCATTCTGTTGCAACCACCATGCCACAGTCACCCTCCTAAACACAGAGGCACTCCTCGGACCCACAACACAACTCCACTGTAAACACAAGACCACACTGCAAGTCCACAAGCAGCCACCATATACAAAACACACTGCAAGAGATACACAGACATAGAAATGATACACTGACACACACAGAGACAGATATACATTACAGGCACAGTCATGGATACACATACACTTACAGATATATGTGCACTCAGACACAGAGATACACAGGCACAGATATGCATTGCATACAAAAGAATAGCGCCCCCACCAGGTCCAAAACCATAGTAGAAAATAAACCCAAACTAAAATAGATTGAACAAAAATATAATTTTTATTCATACAGGGAATCAATAAAAGTCCTACAAACAAAGTGCAATAAATAGTACAGGTATGTAAACAGTTTATAACATACCCATAACCACATAAGGTTTTGTATAAAGTGCTTAAAATGGAAATCCATATATAAATTTTTTCACAGGCATACTGACTTAGAGCGGGAGATAATCAAACCCCAATGTTTCGGTGTCTAAATATACATTGCAGACGGATGCACAAGGGTTACTCACTGGCAGACACACGCTCAGGCACAAACTCAGTCCCTCACTACACAATACCATAAATGCACACACAAGTGCCAATACACACCCACAGACACGCACTATAATTGTGACAGTATCCGTGAATGTATCTGTGTGTAATTGTATGTCTCTGAACATCAGAGTGTTTGTGTGTATATGTGCATGTGTCAGTGTATGTATATGTGTTAATCGAGTGAATATATGTGCACATAAATGGATGTATCAGAGTGTGTATGTGTATGCATTTATAGAGTTAATATATGTGCATATATCAAAGTGTATATATACGTGTATCAATGTGTGCATGTGTGTTTGTCCAAAGTGGCAACATGGCTGCAAAGTGATGGTGATATGGGATGGGTAATGCCATGGTAATATGGAAACATATACAATGTAAATAAATACAAATATCTATATATTACCAAGGGGTACTACACTCATGTCCTCTCAATCTGTAAAATTGCCACAATGCTAATACTCCAGCCTGTTGGTATTCCTCAGAAAAGAGTGCACTCACTGGATGTTGTAAATGCATTAAATAATATTTCATCCATAAATCCAAAAATCTGTCAACGTTTCAGTCTGCCCACTGACTTTTTTCACAGCCTTTCAAAAAGAGTGAGGACTGAAACATTGATAAGTTTATGGATTAATAAAGGATTATCATTTAAAATGCTGTTTTCCTTTCCGTAACTTCATTAATTGGTAAATAATTTTTTAAAAGTTTTGTCCAAACAAAATTTTAGTTTTTGTTTCCATTCAATAAAGTGCGATCTAGGCATACTAAAATGAAAAATATGTTGAAACATTACTTTCCAGGACACCCAAAATACTTGGATTCGAGGGTGTTTTTATGCAAACCACTTGGCAGTGAAGGTTATGATTGTGATGATTTTTAATATTTATCCAAAAGAATTACATCAAGGCCAAAATTAGAAAAATTGTTCTAGGGTTTGTAGCTAAAGTAACACTATACAAACCTGTATTCCTAACACTATAATGCCCTACTCCATACTTAGGTTAGTGGGCCACCTCCCCCATTTGCTTTAAAATTATGTCTAAAAATTATATTACTCTCCTTTTTCCATCGTTTAGACTACCTCAGTGCTTCTAACCTCAACGTTGTCATGGAAATATTGCATACTCGTCGCTGGTCCAGTCCAAAGTTCCTCATAGAGGAGCTTTGAGGACATGATGCACATGTGTGGCGAGTGCTGCTTGTGCACCCAGTACTTTCATTTGAGCTGCAACATCACGTCACTGAGTTTTACCTCGTCGTTGCAGCGGAAGTGCTTGCAGTGGCTCTCTGCAGGACAAGTACTGGAGGTGTATTTAACCCTTCAAAGTAAATTTTACTGTTCCTGCAAAAAGGAAATGTTTTACTTTAAAATGTCACTGCACCAATGAAGAAATTAAGTGGTCTGGATGACTTTAGTAGTCCTCATGGAATTGGTAAGGTTAACAATACTAATCAACAATGAATCAAAATTACATCTGGTAATAATAATTTAAACAATATATTAGTATTTTATTACAATACTAAAAAAATGATTAATAAAATATGTATAGGCCACTGTATTTTGAAAAACGGTTATAGGGCTTTTTCTGCCCCATTTTTATAGTAACGAGATGTTTATACACAAAGATTCAACTTTCCAATCTGATTTTATTATATTGTGATGTACTATATTTATTTCTTTATAGCACTGAAATATGCAGTGTTTATTTTATGTTTTCCTTCTATTACTTATTGTTTCACAATACAAAAAATCTATGAAACTTCTTGCTTTCAAGGTAGTATCAACTCAAGTTTCATATTTTAGACTTTCTGTATACATACTTCTAGCTTTGATCATGCTGATCTTAAAATCGTGATTAATAGCTAAAGAATACTCCCCCTTGAATGGGATCAGAATGTTTTTGCTTAGTAGCTCATTGTCAGTGTCTGGGAACATGTTTTCCATATATTGCATTCGTCTGTACTTTCCTATATGTAGACTTTAATTAAAACGATTCTTTATGTTACTGCTGTCATTTTGTCTAAAGAAACAAGACGATGAAACTATTTTCAGCTAATTAAGTACCAAAGTAAAAAAAATGATGCTGTGATATTATAAAACCATTCGTATGGCATAATAAATAAATGAGTTGTAGTTGGTCTCTCTAATTGGCTCCATAGTCATTTATTTGGCTTTGAACTTTTTAAAGTTGCTGTGTTACAAAGAGTAGTGCACAGGGCAGAGTTGTTTGACTTTGAAAACATTTTCTATATAAAAAAAGGCCACCTGCTGTTTCCTTTCTGTAAAATGATAACATCCAGCCCAGTGGACTGAAAGAAACCATTCAATGTAAAACTATTCAACATAAAACAGAATAAATAGCTTTTTAATTGTTTCATTGTAGAATGTTATAGCCTTGTCATCAGTGAATTTTATTATTTTTTTCTGTACAAAATGTCAATTTAAAAAAAATATATATCTAAAATAAAGTTTATTGACTATTCTTTCTTATAAATTCACTAAACTGTAAAGATTTAAGAACATAGTGAGCAAAGTAGTTAATTGCTGTCCTTTCTATATTTAACTTTTAAAAGAACTACTGCTGTCATCACAATTTGGTACTAGCTTAAAATATCAAGCCTATTTTAGCATCACCAAGTTTGTGTAGTCTTGCTGTCTCCAAATGCGTGGGACACTCCATTTTAATGTAAATGTTTAAAGATCAAACTTTTAGAATTGAATTATACTCTTTAATATTTTAGGGCTCAAAACTAGAAGCAAAGACTATATAGACATAGCCCACAATTGTTCTGTTAAGGCAATGCTATATGTTATCACTTCTTATGAGATCATCTGGTAATAGAGAATTACACATTCAGACATTCGGCAATGATATAGTCTACGGATCTATTCGTTTCAAAATATCATTTTGGATCATTTTTGAAAGATGCTACTACACACACTTGTGTCATAAGAGTTTTGAATTTAAAAAATAAATCTGCTACTTTACATTTCATTTAAAAAGGGGAAAGCAAGACTGACAGCATTTTACAGTACATTAAAAGGGCATTACGATCAAGGAAATTGCACAAAGAGACAGGGACATGCTTTTTAATGCTTGAAAAGCTTTGAAAGGGAGATATGTCACGCTTTAGGCAGCATAGTTGAATAATGCAACAGTGTAACTTCAATTAGCACACAAGTTTTAATTCCGTTAGCTAAAAGAAATATAAAATGTAACATAATGCGAAACATAATTCATTTTTCCCTTTTTTTAAATTAAACTGTAAATTAGAGAAATTAATTGGTAAATATTAACCATGTGGGATATTTGAGGTGACCTATATGGAAAAGATTTATTTGTAACCTGAATACTGTATATACAAACAACAAAAAGTGTGTAGCGCATATACAAAGTTCACACCATATCCTGAATATCAGTGTATACCAAGTGAATAGATGCAAACACAGAATAAATACCCAAATATTGGAGCAATCAAACGGAGTTGTGTACCTATACATAAAAACATATAAATAAAAACATAGCTTAATACTGTATTGTAATAGGAGGGGAAAATCAACTTCTGTATGGTCCAACTCACATTCTCAAGAGCCTGTTCACAAGAAAAACTGGCTCAGGTAGTAGCGTTTAGGGGTATAAACTTGAATAAATTCCAGTAGGTTAAGCTTGATCCTCAAAAAAAGAGGCACAGGAAAGGCATACCGATTAGAAATATAAGTATAATCATTTATTTAACAAATATATAAAATCTTACATTCATAATGCAGTAATGCTGTTTCCAATAAGCACAACGCGTTTCAACGAATAAACGTCTTCCATTATACATGGCAGCATTTACTCATGGGTTAGCTCCTCCCCTCACAGCAGAAAGGACAGGAAACAGAACTCTGAAATTGGTATAAATATATCCTCTCCCTTCCCATCAGGGATTCTTTGTAACTTTGTAACTAGCTTCACAACTTAAAGTATATGGGTGGGAACGTAATGCTGCCATGAATAATGATCAGGAAAATAAATTTACGATAAGTTTGAAACAATTTTTCTTATTCCTGATCAATCATGGCAGCATTTACTCATGGGGAATACCCAAGCAGTATATATAGAGGGAGGGGCAGAGTTCACTAACAGCCAATAATTACAAAAAACATTATTGAGCTGCATAAACCTTAGAAGACTTTAAAAAAGCCAAACAAGTAATCATTATGATATTGTCATACAATCTGTTCCGACAAGTTAATTTACCCTAGAGGCTGCTATGTCCCTCTATATATACTGCTTGGGTATTCCCCATGAGTAAATGCTGCCATGATTGATCAGGAATAAGAAAAATGTCTGAAATATCCTGAGGAAATATAGAGCCAGATAGGAATTAAGGTCATTATAGCCAAACCTAGAGAAGGAACAAGGCTAGACTAATACAAGAAACTCTCGTAAGAAATAAGGCACCCATCTTGATATCGATAAAAAATTTTTTTAACCCAGACACGGTCCAGAAATTATAGATCTATTATGCCAACAATAGAAGATAATGTCCTTCTCTGATATAAATTAAAAACCAAATGGATGGCATCATCAAATCAGAACCTTGACAAAAACATAACTTCCAGAGATCATACTGGAACAAGCATATACTGTTGGATGAAAACAGTCACACCATGCTATTAAACAGGGAGAGAATTACACTGCGAATCCTACTATTTTCTGGATCTGGATGCACTTATTAAAGACAATTCACACTGCTTAATTTTGCCTAGTGAATTACTTACCTGAGATACAGGAAACAAATCAATATCTGCCTTTCAGAAAGAGGCAGAGCCTCGTAGAGAAATACGAGTCTGTTATTAAAACATTGCCACAATGACTATACATTACAAAAATCAGACACACAACCATACCTCACACTGTGGATGAATTGATACAGTAATGATCAGTTACAGGAGAGGTAGAAACCAATAACACAAAAAGATATTACTAGGCAAAGGCAAGAAGAATCATATCATACAGATTAGTAAAAAAAAAAAATATTTTTATGAACCGTAGAATTTGTGGCAACTACTAAATTATAAGAACGCAATGTAGGCCAACCATGTCAGTACCTACATTCAAAGTTAAAATTATTGTAAATAGTACAGATTATACCAAACAGTAGAATCAAAATGATTAGAGACTGTTGTGCACTAGAAGTAGGAGATATGTAGTAGGCAAGATACTGATAAGAAGGTGGTTACCAGAGGCACATGATCCATTATGGAAACAGACACATAATAAACAGGATAGTAAAATATCTTGTTATCCTTATAAGAACTAACAACCGCATACTTACTTTGACCTTATCTTCAGATAGTGACAAAGTTCTTATGGCAGAGCCTATGGTGATAATATCATCATTCTGCAGCTTGTTTTATCTGCAAAGATATCAACACCAATCCACAAGTATTACATCAATGCAATATTAGGAGTGACCATCACTTATACAGATCTATGTACATAGACCATGTAAAACATATCAGCCAAATGTTTGTCATCAACAAGCTACAATATTATATTATGCAGGATTGGTTCCAAATTATATAGACACCTAGAAGAACCCCATGAATATCAGAACAGAGATCCGTAATGGAACTTCATGTTCAGGGATTTCCCTTATTATTCTGGTAGCAGGTGAATTTTACCTGAAATATTAAGCTGGTAGAATGGTCTGATGACTGAAGAGAGACCTTCCAATGTCATTTAAAATACTTGAACTACCCAGCATCAAAATTACATGGAGCATATGAGTCTAAAAGAATACCTTTTGTTGCAGAAAGGAAAATATAAGGTTCCCCTTTACAACAGGGAATCTGTGGGAAAGTCTGATCCTCAACCCCTTAAGAACCAAAAGCATGCCACCCCTGACATATATTAAAGGGATTACCAAACTCCAGGGCCCCAAGGGATGAAATAGCAGAATACTGAATATAACAAACAGCACATTCTCAAACTGTACATGCTTTAAGGAAATTTACTCAGTTCTAAAGAATATTTTAAACCAATTCTAGAGCATTGAGCTAAAATCTGAATAAAAATTATAAACCAGACCAGGAGTATTGAATTTTCCAGAGTAGAAGCTTGCAGAAAATGAAATGATTACTAAAGTTATGACCAGGTGAAAACAAAAAAGCCAATATCAACAGCTTTTAAACCAGTTAAATAAGATTTGAGAAAGAAAAACATACCAGTGAAAACAGTCAGGTAATTGCTTTAAAAAAAAAACATTAACTATGTTGAACATTACCATGCTCCATTTTGGAAATCAGGTCTCCTCTCCTGGGAGAGGCACACAGACAGGTTCAGTAACACCTGCAATCTTTCTGAAGTGGTTAATTGTGTTAATTGCTTATCCTGAAACGCATGTGGGAGAAGAAATGTAATGCAAAGCCAAAGACAGTATGAATCTCTTAGCTCATTTAACCCCTTCGCGACCGCGGATGGTTCAGGACCGTCATTGGTATTTTACCGTTGAGGACCGGTGACTGTTCTGAACCATCTCAATGGTATCATGTACTTACCCGATCACCGTTGTTCCCCCGACGGCGATCAGTGTTTCTCCTGCTGTGGGGAGACTGTCTGCAGCCCAGGCAGTCTCACCGCGATGAATTAGGACCCTGGGGGCCATGTGATCGCTCAACAGAGTGGTCAAATGTTCACAATAGGTGTCCTAGTGTCTGCCTGCAGGGGGACTGCCTGTGCTGACAGGCAGTCTCCCTGCAAGTGTAAAATCAAAAAAATAAATGTTAATCAAAAAATATAATTATATATGTATGTATGTATGATATATAGACATATATTATCCATTATATATCATATATATAATGTCATACTAAGTGTATTTTTATATTAATATATACATATATTAATATAAAAATACACTTATATTTAAATTACACATGTGTATATATATATAATAACTATATATATTGTGTATATATATATATATATATACATATATATATATATATTATAAAATACAAATAATAAGTAAATTAAATAAAAAAATGTAAAAATAATAATAAAAATGAAAAAAAGCATTGTATTTTACCCTGTAACTTTCTATGACACCCTAAAACCTGTACATGGGGGGTACTCTTTTACTCGGGAGACTTCGCTGAACACAAATATTAGTGATTCAAAACAGTAAAACATATCACAGCGATGATATTGTCAGTGAAAGTGACTTTTTGCATTTTTCACACACAAACAGCAGTTTTACTGATGATCTAATTTTTGTGATACATTTTACTGTTTTGAAACACTAATATTTGTGTTCAGCAAAGTCTCCCGAGTATAACAGTACCCCCCATGTACAGGTTATATAGCATTTTTTTTTAAAGTTACAGGGTCAAATATAAGGTTTAAATATTTTTACATTGAAAATTGCCAGGTTGGTTACATTGCCTTTGTGAGTGTATGGTAGCCCAGGAATGAGAATTACCCATTTGATGGCAAACCATTTGCAAAAGAAGACAACCCAAGGTATTGCAAATGGGGTATGTCCAGTCTTTTTCTGTAGCCACTTAGTTACAAACACTGGCCAAAATTGGAGTTCAATTTTGTTTTTTACTTTTTTTCACAAACAAATAAATATGAACGCTAACTATGGCCAGTGTTTGTGACTAAGTGGCTACTAAAAAAAAGGACATACCCTATATTGAATACCCTGGGTTGTCTATTTTAATAAATATGTACATGTGGATGTGATTCAGAGATTTATGACAGATAACAGTTTTACAATGTCACTATTGATACATTTAAAAAATATATATTTTGAAACAGCAATTTCCTATTTGTACTTATAGCCCTATAACTTGCAAAAAAAAAAGTAAAAAAAGCACGTAAACACTGGGTGTTTTTAAACGCAGAACAAAATTGTGAATCTATTTAGCAGTTTTTTCATTAGCTTTCGTAGGTAGATAAAAAAAATTTCAAACAAAAGTCAAAAAACATATTTTTTTTTTCAATTTTCCACCATATTTTAATATTTTTTTAAAAGTAAATTATATGACATGATACAAATAATGGTATGTAACGAAAGCCCTTTTTGTCCTGAAAAAAACAATATATAACTTGTATGGGAACCGTAAATGAGAGAGAGGAAAATTACAGCTAAACACAAACACCACAAAAGTGTTAATAGAGCCCTGGTCCTTAACGTGCAACATCCCAAAAACAGGCCGGTCCTGAAGGGGTTAAAAAACTGAAATAGAAAATCCACAGTATGTAATAGTTACTTACCCAGTACAACAGTGCAGATGTTTTTGGTAGAATTGGGTTATATTTCATTTCAGCGCAAAACACAGACCAGAGAAAGTTGCATACAGGTGATGCTCGAAAAATTAGAATATCATGCTAAACTTAATTTATTTCAGTAATGCAACATAAAAGGGGAAACTAATATATGAGATAGACACATTACAT
Organism: Pelobates cultripes; assembly: GCA_933207985.1. NCBI lineage: Eukaryota > Metazoa > Chordata > Amphibia > Anura > Pelobatidae > Pelobates > Pelobates cultripes. Next base: position 106,450,812 of record OW240913.1, read on the forward strand.
GCAAAGCAAGATAGTTCAAGCCATGATTTGTCATAAGTGCAATGATTATGGTTTACAGCTCATGAAAACCCCAAATCAACAATCTCAGTAAATTAGAATATTGTGAAAAGGTGCAATATTCTAGGCTCACAGTGTCCCACTCTAATCAGCTAAGTAAGCCATAACACCTGCAAAGGGGTTCTGAGCCTTTAAATGGTCTCTCAGTCTGGTTCAGTGGGAATCGCAATAACTGACTGCTGACCTGGCAGTTGTGCAGAAAACCATCATGACACCCTCCATAAGGAGGGAAAGCCTAAAAAGATAATTGTGAAGGAAGTTGGATGTTCCCAAAGTGCTGTATCAAAGCACGTTAATAGAAAGCTATGTGGAAGGGAAAAGTGTGGAAGAAAAAGGTGCACAAGCAGCAGGGATGACCGCAGCCTAGAAAGGATTGTCAGGAAAAGGCCATTCAAATGTTTTGGGGACTTTCACAAGAAGTGGACTGAGGCTGGAGTCAGTGCATCAAGAGCCACCACACACAGACTGATCGTGGACATGGGCTTCAGATGTCGTATTCCTCTTGTCAAGCCACTCCTGAACAACAGACAACGTTAGAAGCTTCTTATCTGGGCTAAAGAAAAACAGACCCGGTCTGTTGCTCAGTGGTCCAAATTCCTCTTTTCTGATGAGAGCAACCTTTGCATCTCATTTGGAAACCAAGGACACAGAGTCTGGAGGAAGAATGGAGATGCGCACACTGCAAGATGCTTGAAGTCCAGTGTAAAGTTTCCACAGTCTGTGTTGATTTGGGGAGCCATGTCATCTGCTGGTGTTGGTCCACTGTGCTTCATTAAGTCCAGGGTAAATGCAGCCGTCTACCAGGAGATTTTGGAGCACTTCATGCTTCCTTCAGCAGACGAGCTTTATGGGGATGCTGACTTCATTTTCCAGCAGGACTTGGCACCTGCCCACACTGCCAAAAGCACCAAAGCCTGGTTCAATGACCATGGGATTACTGTGCTTGATTGGCCAGCAAACTCACCTGACCTGAACCCCATAAAGAAACTATGGGACATTGCCAAGAGAAAGATGAGAGACATGAGACCGAACAATGCAAAAGAGCTGAAGGCCGCTATTGAAGCATCCTGGTATTCCATAACCCCTCAGCAGTGCCACAGGCTGATAGCTTCCATGCCACACCGCATTGAGGCAGTAATTGCTACAAAAGGGGCCCAAACCAAGTACTGAGTCCATATGCATGCTTATACTTTTCAGATGTCCGATATTGTTCTATGTACACTCCTTGTTTTATTGATTGCATGTAATATTCTAATTTACTGAGATTGTGGATTTGGGGTTTTCATGAGCTGTAAGCCATAATCATCGCACTTATGACAAATCACGGCTTGAACTATCTTGCTTTGCATGTAATGCGTCTATCTCATATATTAGTTTCCCCTTTTATGTTGCATTACTGAAATAAATGAACTTTTGCACGATATTCTAATTTTTTCGAGTATTACCTATATATTAAATATATTAAGGCTGTGTATAAATTGGGGTTATATAATAATACCAACTTGCATACTAATCACATATGTTGTGGGTGTTTCTTAACAGTGCCTTATACACAGAGATATCCGTCACATATAATGAGTCTGTTGAAACAGTAAATCATACATGGACTGCATCTGCTATATACAGTGACACTATGCCTGCACACAGTGGGATAAGCAATTATAGGTGTGCTAAGCTTTAGCAACTTTGTATTTGTACATATTATACGCCTCCTGAAAAATAGTGTAATAAATAAATGTTAACGATGACAAAATATAATGGCTTCTATAGTGTCTACGGAACCTATTTAATCAGTGACATTTTGAAAAAATGCACACTTTAAGTCTGTAATTGGTGAAATGACAGTATGCATTCTTTATTTTAGCCAACACAGCCCTGAAGCATAATTTCAAATAGTTAAAGTGATTGAAAGGCATTTTTTTTTCTTTTATAAGGAGTACCTAGAAATATGATTAAGGGGCAGGCTTTTACATGAGTAAGATTATTAATGTTTCTTTTTAATGATTCTTAATAGCTGTTTTAATAATCATTCAAATCTGTTGTATGAAAAGGAAAGTATTTTATTTACACTTGAAAACACATTTATTGTAGTTTAAACAATCATGAATGTGTGTTTTATTGCTGTGTAACCCCATGATTCCTCCATATGCATGAAACATTCTAAATTCTAAAAAGGGGGACATCAGAGTAGGAAGAAAAAAACAAGGAATTGGTTAAAAAAAAATAATGAATGAATGAAAGAAAGAAAGAAAACCTGTATCGGTACAAAAAATAGAAAGATTACTTTTATGTTAGATAAGTTCAATTATGCAATTTTTTGAACAAAGAAAGTCTGAATATATATCTAACACTTTAGTGTTTTAGTGGGTGGGTTGAGTGATGAGGTTTTGTGTTTTCTATAAATAAAAAGAAAACACTATGCATAAATGACTGGTTATAGTATAAGTACAATTTGAGGTTAATCTATAGCTGTGATGGAATAATATTGAGATTATACCATTCACTGAATATCAATATAAAGCAATGAACATAAGGAGAGAAATACCTGGAAAATAATCTTTTCCATTTATGGTGAAAAATTATTATTACTAAATATTTCTCGACTCTACAAGTTTTCTTGTCTACTGCAAAAAACATAGTACGATTAATTTTGCTACTTTAAAATTGAGGAAATTATGCAAAACACAATACTGTAAAATTTTACAAATTCCATTTATTTCATGCAATTAGCTGAAGTGTTATGCTTTTATGTATCAAGTGAAGCGTTACGAACAATACTATGAACTGTCACCCTGTCTACTTTGTTAATTTGTCTCTATTTTTGAATGTTGTCTTGTTTTACAGCATCAGATTGAATAGCAAAATGCAGTGAATATTCAATAAAATTCATACATTTCACATTTCTCAACAGTTTAAATTACTGAAAAATTGTAATCTCGCGGGACTTACTAAAGATACGTTTTTTTTCATGTTTAAGGCACCATAATATTTGGTTCCCTAGTTACAACACAATACTAACTTCTGTCCAATACATTCACTATTTTATGATAATACTGAATTTTTACACCAAATATAGTGTATATCATGGTGTTCTATGTAGATATTTATCCATCCATACAATAGATTTATATTATTTTATTTATCAATATAATTCATTTATCAATATAATTAGACCATAGTACACATAACACATGATGTCATGGAGTGATAAATACAAAATGAATGCATAAAAATCTAAATGTTAACCCTTTCTTTAAAGATACTTCATTTACCAATCATCTTCATGGTTCATTGACTGCAATTTGCATGAATGAAGAATAAGTGTCATCTGACATCTGAGAATAAAATTAAATGTTTATCTATGAGGTTTACTCTGGTTGAATGAAATACTGATGTTCACTAAAACCATTGTGCATTTCTTTTATTTAGGTGAGAACAATCCCACGGCAACCGAAACCTTGACATCAATGTTTGTACAGCCAGTTACTATATCACTCTTAAAAAAGCTTTTTGCAGTGACGGAGACTACAATAGGGAGTAAATGTACACCACTTATAGTACCAGAGAAAGGTAAAAATTATTTGTACTTCTCATTAAACATTTTGCATGTCTGAAATGTATGCCGTCAACATTTTAGACGATAAAGAAATCTAATAAATGTCAGTGTTCTTCTGTACGTTCAGATTTTATTTCCACAACAATAGATTTCCTATCGGCTGTTTCAAAATTAGGTACTTATTAAAGTTAAAAAAATAAATAATTAAAGTTTTCAGCTGCTTGCAATATTACAGCCATTCTCATTTCGAAACAGGACAAGGAAGGCTCAATAAACTATATATGATTTTCAGTCTAAGGGCTTGGTCAGGGTTTAGTAAGAATAATAAGTGAGAACATTTCAATAAATTGAGGAAAGAAACATATTACAAATTAAGAGGTGCAAAGAAATGGTCATGGACCAAATAGATATGTAATGTTGAACTTGGAAGCAGGTGAATGGGTCAACACTGAGACACCTGAGACACCATATGATTTTTTTATATCAGCACCAGCTTAGTCTGCAAATCAAACCAGGAATGTATGTAACAGCAAATTTTAGAGGCCTATGCTGTCTGATGACTGTTCACACTGATGCCCCTTTCAAGTTGCAAGTATTCATGTGAGGAATTTTGTAAAAACAAGGAAGCTACAATCGAACATTGGCTTGACTATAAGATTCCAAAAGGAAGTACAAGCTTTCTAATAGAGGTTATAAGGTTATATCAGGAGATAATTATAGAACATATTGAAGTAGCCGATCAGATTTATTTCTGCAAGCTTTTATAATATATTTAGTAGGTATAGAAACATCCATTGTTGGTACATGTTTCATTAAGAAAACATAAATTGTCCAATGATGTTCCCTCAAAGTTGGACTTGCTTTAAATACAAGGAACAATTTTTCATCTGATGTATGGTAAATACCACATAGCCAATGAGTGCACATGAAAGAAAAGTGAGCTAGGCATCTGGGAACAATGGTTAAATTGATCATATGTTGTCATTTGAGGTTTATTTCCACTATGTTTGCATGAGGAACCTCAAAACCGAAAGCAATTTCACTGCCCAATAAGCGGTAGATCACTGAGAAGTGTCAAAATTAAGATAAAATATTGTACAAGTTGAAACAACAGATCAATTAATTAGGATTATAAACTAAGTGACACACTTTCTTGTTTAGCTCAAAGTAAATATTTAATATGATAAGGATGCAATGAAAGTGTTACTAGATTTTTTTCCGTCCAATAAACCAAAGATGTCAAAACCAGCCCTAAGTCTCCCATAACAGTACATGATTTCATTATATCCACATTTCACACATGGACATTAGTGGATTAATCAATAGCCCAGGCATTTTGACAAATCCATCCTATCTCACATGAGAATATCTTGAAAGAATGTTTTTTTTTTGTGAGAAACTGGGGACAGATTTTGAAATGAAATATTTACAGCATGCTTGCTACTAAGTGTAAGAAAACAAAACTTTTAAACTCAAAAGCTAACTTCAAATATTTGCAGTCAGCATGTCATTCAGATCGCCAGCTGCTTTATGGGGATCAAAATGTTTAAAATATCAAATACATGTATTTTTTTGCTGTGGCTAATTGTCCTATTGTCCAATTGTCATGATCCACAATATCGGTCTTCTCCTGCACACCACCCCCAGTGGCCTTACAGTTGTTGCAGGCAATATTTAAATTGACAATCCACTGCTTAATAAAACAAAAAACAAATCCCTTTTTAGTAAATAAATCCTGAATGAAAACATGCATGCATTTAATAACGCATTTTTTTATTGGAGTATATCTAAAAAAGCTTCCTCTAGCTGTACAACAACAGACTTCATTATGCAACTGACTGAAAAGCCTTGCAAGGCAGGTGCTATGAGCAGTTACCCGCCTGCTGAGTTTGGCTCCACTGACACTATGAAATCTGAAAAAAAGATACTCTTCATAAATAAAGCACTTCAGTAAGCCTTAATGGTGTTTGGAGTGATGCTTGTAATGTAATCACAATTGCTTATATAAATATATAATATAATAAGAAAACAAAAAATCCTGCAATCACTGAGATTACTTTCAAATATTTCCCATATACTCAAAATAAGGCTTTTACATTATTCACTGATGTTATGCCCATATCCGTTGTTTTCTGAAGAGTAACTGTATAATCACTTAAACTTGTAAATCTTTATAACATAGCAAAACTGAAATGCAAAAGAATTTCAATCTTATTTTATTACCCCACGTGTGTATTTAAAAATCATGCAGCAACAGGAACTGCCAGCAAAATAGTGATGTATAAAATAAACAGTGGTCTACGCGTTTCACACTTTTTTACTTTAACTAGACTCCATTATTAGTGCAAAACCACCAGCTTACTATAGCTTTACAATGCCCCTCACAAAATAAATTATACTGAGCATCTGAAAGCTTGTGTGATGTGCCTGGAGATCAAACAAATCAGGCAGGATCTCAATCTCAAATACAAAAAAGCCAGGGTAGATCCACTAAACGGTGCTAAGACATAAGCATAGTAAATTAAATATGCAAAGTTTACTAAATAACAAAATAAATTGTCTGTACTAAAACAATAAGAGAAATGAAAAAGTAGAACCCAATCAAAAATATAGGTACAAATAGATAAATAAAAACCACCAAAACAAAGCACAAAAGTGGGTCTTAGATTGAACTGCTGCACTGTTATTACTGCTATTAAGTAGCATTCTAAACTAACAAATAAATTGTGTTAAGGAAAGTGTAACATACCTCAAGAACCAATACCATTTCTACATCATACCACATGGACTATCGCAACACAGATGAACGCTCTTGGAATACTCACATCCAGCATCTTCAATACCCCATGGTCAAGGCGTAACATGGGTCTAGATCCATTACAATGCTTACTGAATCCCCACCTTACATGATTGTGATATGGCCTTGGTTTCTGATGTCTCACTGAGGCCCCCGTATGATTTCTCACATCTTACCGTACTCAATTTAATGCCTTATTTAATCAGCTCTCCCCTGCCATCAATCACACTTGTGATGATTACCTACTATAGAGCACCACTTTTATTTATCCCGAACCAACTGTTACACTCAATGGCACATACCCAATGACCTGACTTGCATTCCACACTGTGCTCACAACCAACCATGGGCCAACTAGCCAAGGTTCCCATAAAATTCCTACCTGATTGGAAGACACACACAGGCCACATGTCCAAACCCACCAGAAATGATAAACTCTTTTCCTGTTTTCTCCACTCCTCAGATCTCCTGTACATTTGACATGCCCAACACCCCACTGGCAACACGTTTTATTCAGACACATCAATCATACTCCAAAATCGACAGTTTTCTCATCTCTCCTGCCATACAGCCATGAATTGTCCACTCGGACACAAAAACCTCTCTTGGTCTGACCATGCTGACGTCTCCATTACCACCCCTATTCCCAACCTAATTTGCCCCTGGTCATGGTGCCTAGCCGCTTTGTTGCTACAAGACAAAAAGGTAGTCCAAAAGACTGCAACACACATCAAACATTTCTTCAAGACTAATTCTACACCTGACATGTCACCTGCAGTGATATGAGCTGCCCACAGAACTGTGATATGCGGAAATCTTATCTCCATAGCAGCTAACATTAAAAAGTAACACCTAAAACAACTTCCTGACACCGTGGCAGAATTGTGACAATTTGAAACATTTCAGAAATCACAACCTACTGATCTAATATTGGCACAACTGACCACAACTCAAGACCTCTTGAAAAAATTGACCTTGGCAGACATTTCCAAGGCCCTTATGTGGACCAAACAAAAACTTTACGAGAAAAGATGATTCCCTTCACGCACACTGCCTCAAAAGACAAAGAGACACAAAGAGGATCTTCAAGATCCCCATCTGGACTGGTGAAATCACTGAATTCACAGACATGATAGAACAGACATTCATACAGTATTACATGACCATATACAATCATTCACCAAGCCTACAGGAGCCTGCGCCTGACATGAAGGGGAGGTGTGTAATCGTCATACACCACAAAGAGAGAAGATTTGGGTGGATCTAGATCACAACATCTTGTGATAGGATCTCTACCTGATCATGACTTTGAGTCCCTCAGTCACATCGCTCACTCCCTCCACATACACACCCGCCAGTCACTTGCACTCTCACCTTTTGGGACATGCTAACAAATTTGGCCTCTCCTCTTTCTTCTCTCCATTCACACCCATAACAAAGTAGAATGTTCCCACCATGCATGACCTTGAAACACTTTCACAGTTTCGACCAAAGGGACATCTGCATTTGTACGACCACTCTGAAATAATGGGCTACACCGACCTCCCAAACCCAGAGACTTTATATGCATCTGATTACTTCTGCTACTTGCAAATTAGAGACTTTGCCACTACACTCAGCAACAAGCAGGCACAGTGTCACCCACAGCATTTGACAAACAGTGCTTTGATGCCCCCATACAAAAAGGACATATCTCCACAATTTATCTTACATTGACCATGAACAACTCACAAATCCATCTTATGTATATTACTGCATGAGAGCAAAACCTGGGCTCACCAGAGGACCCCACTACATATGGGAAACACTGAGCTCCTTGATAATATGCATCACACACAAAGAGCAGGCACATAAACACCCTTTCAGAAGTACCTTGACCATAACAGACCTTATAAAATGGGATGACTCCCCAACAACCTATGTTGGAAGTTGTGTGGAGAAACAGGAACTTAAAAGCACTGTTGGTGTAGCTGTCCCAAACTAAAATTATTCTGGATGGAAACACACACTATGAATACCAATCCAAAGTTACCTCATTTCACGGAGGAATGTGTGTAACAAAGTGCTTAAACAAGAATAAGAGTGATTAACAAGCAGCTCTACACACTCTTTTCCACTAAACAATCATAAAAAATACAGTGCGGTATAACACACACTAACTGAACAATTCCTTACAAAACCTGTCCCAATTGACCTCTGGATGCTCTTACTTTCGAAGCTGTCAGACTCCATTAAAAGAAGCTAAAATTAGCTTACAGCTAGAATAGCACTTGCAGCACTCAGGACAATGGGTTTACTGTAAGCAAATCAATGTCTTGACCTTAGTAACAGTGAAACATAAAATTAACTAAACATACTAACTAGACAAACTGACAATCAAATTCTCATTTAAACAGAACAGAGAAACACTTCAGACAAGAAATTGACAATAGGAAATTTAAACATTTACCCATTCCCAACCCTCTCCCTTTCCCTCCCCCCCTATTTTCTCCTTTTTTTTCTTCCCTTTCTCAATTTATCCCAATTCCTCCTTACTTACCCTATATCCCCGAGCCAAGGCACTTCTCTGAAACCTACAACCTCCTCTCACTAATACTTTTTCTCCAATAACTTTCTTCTTCTCATTTTCTGTCACTAATGTAAATAGTTAATTCTACACACCTCACCCCATCTTACCATTCAGTGCATCCCCCTACAACTCTCATTGATGCTCTTTACACGAAATCTTCTACCAGAGCTCCAATGCTGAACTCACATAGGGAGAGCATGACTAATTATCTCCTCCTGGGTTACTAAAAGCACACTCCTATACCACAACTGTTTCTGAGCAGCTGAATTAATTTTTCTATTTAAGTTTTATTCTTTGGTTATGACTGAACTCACAATTCCATAATCCCCCTAACCACATGGCCACCACTAATTAGAGCCTGTCAGAACCTAAGGAAAACCTTTGGGTCCCTTATCCTATCCAGTGTGCATCGGTCGAATGGATCCATGACCTTTAAAAGGGCCCTGGAACCAGGGCCAGACTGGGGATTCAAAGCAGCCCTGGGAAAAAAATTTATGCAAGTTCTTGAGCCATGTAATGTGTATGTGTGTATAGATATATACAGGGAGTGCAGAATTATTAGGCAAGTTGTATTTTTGAGGATTAATTTTATTATTGAACAACAACCATGTTCTCAATGAACCCAAAAAACTCATTAATATCAAAGCTGAATATTTTTGGAAGTAGTTTTTAGTTTGTTTTTAGTTATAGCTATGTTAGGGGGATATCTGTGTGTGCAGGTGACTATTACTGTGCATAATTATTAGGCAACTTAACAAAAAACAAATATATACCCATTTCAATTATTTATTATTACCAGTGAAACCAATATAACATCTCAACATTCACAAATATACATTTCTGACATTCAAAAACAAAACAAAAACAAATCAGTGACCAATATAGCCACCTTTCTTTGCAAGGACACTCAAAAGCTTGCCATCCATGGATTCTGTCAGTGTTTTGATCTGTTCACCATCAACATTGCGTGCAGCAGCAACCACAGCCTCCCAGACACTGTTCAGAGAGGTGTACTGTTTTCCCTCCTTGTAAATCTCACATTTGATGATGGACCACAGGTTCTCAATGGGGTTCAGATCAGGTGAACAAGGAGGCCATGTCATTAGATTTTCTTCTTTTATACCCTTTCTTGCCAGCCACGCTGTGGAGTACTTGGACGCGTGTGATGGAGCATTGTCCTGCATGAAAATCATGTTTTTCTTGAAGGATGCAGACTTCTTCCTGTACCACTGCTTGAAGAAGGTGTCTTCCAGGAACTGGCAGTAGGACTGGGAGTTGAGCTTGACTCCATCCTCAACCCGAAAAGGCCCCACAAGCTCATCTTTGATGATACCAGCCCAAACCAGTACTCCACCTCCACCTTGCTGGCGTCTGAGTCGGTTTTGTAAAATAGTGTGTGTAGTGTTTTGTTTATCATACTTTTTATGTTTATTTATTATTATATTACTTTCTCATTATTTTGACATGAATACAAAGATAAGGGTCTTCTATGGGCTATAGCTATGGATATATACATTATATGTACACTATATCTTTCCATGATGTTAACAGTCTTCCTCTGCAGTAAACTATGTACGGCGATATTGCTCATAGTAACAATATAGAGTGGACACATGTGCACATTGTGGATATATATACATAACCATAAAATAAATATTTTAATCACCATTGACTTTCATCCAGATAGATGATCACACTTTACTATAAATGTGATATCTTTTTAAACAGTCACCTCTCTGCGTCCTTATTGCTGCCAAGGGACTCTGTATATTTATATATGACCTAAGATGTTGTACTACAACTAATCTTCATATGGACACTTTCTGGTAGCGTTTATGGAGGATACCATATACATGGAGCTGTAATTTTGGTGATTTATTTATTTCCTCATATGCCCATGGATTTTGTATTATAAATAAAAATTTGACCACCTTCTAGTGGTTTATATTGAATGTACAATATTGAGGAAGGCTTAGTATTCATTATCTATTACTGGGGTTGTGTTCATCTATATCGTTTACTCCATAGTTATAAAGGCAATACATTAGTTAGTGTATGCTCCCCTAACTCTGTGTACCCGCCCATATGAGCTGGAGGGGCGGCGCTGTATGCAGATTTGACTTGGAATTATCGGTCTTATGACCGTGCCTACTTTTTAATCCACTGACGTAGTGGGTAGACCACGTGACAGCCGGCATGTCGGGTCACGTGGTACGTCATGAGGCCACTCCCCCACGTACACCACGTGGTCCCCCACAAGGCGACCGCAACCATTAACGGTAACCGGATTCACATGAGGCGGCATTTCCCCAAACCCTATTGGACACAGGTATTCGTGTCCCCTGGTAAATTTAGGCACCGAAATGTGCGCTGGGCGTTTTTCCTCATATCTTGCATATGAGCACTGGGCACTGGTGGTTGTAGCACCATGATTGTCACTTAACCTTTTGAATTTTTGCTCTCTCTTTTTTAACTTTCTCTTTTTTTCTATGCCTGTCTAGTTAGTTTTACAGGGAGAGAGGCTTAATAATTTAACCCCTTAAAGACCAAACTTCTGGAATAAAAGGGAACCATGACATGTCACACATGTCATGTGTCCTTAAGGGGTTAATCTTATCAGTCTGTTATAGACTGATTTTTCTACTATATATTATTTCATATCTCTCCTTAATGTTCCATTGTGTCTTTATCTTTACAACCTCCTGTTTTCCCAAGGAATAGTTTATCTATAATCAAATCCACACGTAAATTAACTAATTTGGATAGATAGTGCTTGAGTATTACTATCCTTTGGATAGTTGGATTAAAGGCAGTTATAATCAATGCTTTGGAAAGATTTTAACACTAGACTCTTCCCAGAAGGAACTTATAATTGGGACATAGTTATCTCATTAATCCCTATGTAGCACATAATATTAAAGCTCATGTTTAGGTTTGGGTAACTATTATGTACCGTGTATTTACATTTTCCCTCTGGGGTTGGCATAGAATCATTAGTACCACCTGCATATACTTTTGTTTGATTATTTGGACTTTTGGTCTCTAATAGTATTTACTATAGACGCGGTAGCCAGACTTTTCACTACACCGCATTATGCTATATATATATTTCCAGGTGATGTAACTGGTCCCAGGATTATTTCCATACTGAGACTAGTTACATCTTCGTATTGTCTGTTGTTCTATGTCTAATTTGGGGTTAAGCCCCTTCTGAGATACCTGGAGTCTCCTATCGGTACATTAGTCCCTGTACCATTAGTCCCTGTACCAGTCACGACCCCCCCCCCCTTTTTTTTTGGGGTGGTCTGAAGGGTATATACAAGGAGATTTAGTAGCTCTACTGTTTTTTCTAAATTCCCAACAGCCTCAGCCGAAAGTGCAGGTGCTAACCTCTGCTGTGTTGGGGTTATGATACTGGGAGTAGTAGACTATGACAAGATGTTAAATGTTCAAAGTGCAAATATTCCTCAATTAGCATGACTTTATTTTTAATTTAATGAGTCTGTCCCTCCAGTATGTTAGGATGGATTCATATGGATAAACTAATAAGTATTATCTATGAGCGCACCTCATTTTATTTACCACTTTTATTTTACTGCTCCTCTATTGGTCACTTGATATGTGAATAATATCACAATTTAGTGGCTGTACCCTAAACATGAATTATCTTTTGTTTTCCTCCTCTTGATTGGACAGGAGATACATCCAACATAATTGGGTAGACCTCTGGTCCATAATAGCAAACTAAGCACTCCATTCCGGTCTGTTTTTGACACATGAATAAAAGAAAACTCTAAATTATAAATCAAAACTTCACCGGGGTGAAAGTGGAGGGGACACCGTTAACCTAAATATACTGTGCTAGATACTGTGTTTTCAAAAAGAAGAAGATTGCTTTAAAGAATATTTGTATTGCACAAGGAACTTGTTTTGGAGACTGAATTGAAAATAATAAATGTAAATATTATGTTCAATTTGTGGTTGTCATTTCTTTGTATGTTAGGCATTTCTTTTGTTATCTTATCAAGTACTGTATATATGTGAAACTTACACACTATTATTTTATATTTTTTATACGTAGTGGTATAAATGAGGACTGCAGTTGCTGATAAATATTTCCATGACCACTTCTGCTTTTAGAAGTTGCCATGGAGTTAGCAATCTGTATGTGCAAATTTATTCTTAAAAAACTTGCACATATAGAGTTATCTGCAATTGTGTCTAGTCGTACCCACGGCACATGTTCCAGGTTGCCTAATGTTAATTCTGTGCAAATGTTATGTTTGTCATCAACACACACTTCATACTGATGTCATTCCTAATCAATTGTAATCTTTACATGCTGATGACATCCATATTCAGCAGTGGCATGATAACGGACACGGCATGAAAACATTGAGGAGAACCTCACCTAGCTGCTGGATTCAATTTAAGTTTATTCTTATATTAAGCATTTTGGAATTACAAAAAGGAGGTAGACAAAGTTGCCAGTGCCCACTAGGGCTCTAAAATGTAAAATAGCCCTTTCACTTTTTTTATGTGATGCTCCATTTTTTCAAAACATTTTTTAAATGTGTAGTCAGTTTTTAGTAATTGGCATCACACTCATAGTTTAGTCCTGGCATAACTAGGGCACATTGTGTAGTAGAGGAAGAGAAATATTAACATCGTTTTACATTGTCCACTTTGCATACTATGTTCAAGGTTATAAAGGTAGACTATTGGTTGAAAGAGAGCAAAGATGGAGGCACTCATTTCCCATTGTAGGTGTAAATACAATCACATATATTACTATATTTAGTTTTATAATTCAGACCTCACAAACATACAAGTATACAAGGGATAAAAAAATTTTTTTTAATGATATTAAAATCCTAGCAAATGACACTTCCCCTAAAGGAGCAAAATCCATGCCATCATTACAATCTAGTCCTTAAAGATATTACAAACAAGGAACAGTCAATATATTTACCAACCATGTTATATTCATAGACCAATAAAAGACAAGAATGTATTGATAATTAATGATATAGTAGTATTAAATATATTTTTTTCTCAAACAAATATCGTTATAATCATTATATTTGTCCAGATAATAAATATTGTCAAATTGTAAAAAGGCAAATTGTAAATGTATCCATGCTATAAGATACATCAAACCATATGTATACATTTTTTTAAAAAGAACAAATTAACATCAGTAACAAAGAAATAAAATAGCTTCAAATCTAAATGCAGTTTAAACATTTTGTTAGACAATCTTTGTTTTATGTGTTGGCTATTTATTTGACCAGAAAAGGAACCATTTGTCATGTTATAGCTCATTTAAAACGTTTCACTCTGATCCTTGTCTGGTCACATCATTATTTTGTTGATTTGTCTTTTCCTTTTAAAATGTTTTTTTTTTCATCCAGAGAATGAAGGCCCAAGGCAAAAATCTAGTAACATTACAGATGTTTTCTTAATACAAAGGCAAAATCAAATTAAGTACAAAATCAAAATCAAATGTTAAAATCAAAGAGTACAAAAGGACAGATCTGGACAAGGGCAATATTTATGCTGTAGACCTAAGGTGGAGAAGACCAAGGCTTTAACTGTAGTGGTAGTGGAACAAATTCAGTCATAATTTTACTAGTTCGCAAATGTTAATAAAGTCTTTACCCATGTCACAGCTCTCAAACGCGAATGAATATAAGAAAGCTCTTGCAATGAATGCATCATAACAAATATGAACTATTTATCCAGTCTATTTATCATGTTGATGCTTTTAAATATTATATTTGAGAGTTTTTCAACAAGTGTAAAACAATACAAGCCACACTGTACAATAGCGCTACAGAATTTGTTGGCACTATATAAATATAAATATAATAATAATAATAATAATAATAAGGTTATAATGTATAACAGACAGAATACAAGTTCAGTGACACAATTGCAGGTGGTCAGTATAAGGCATGATAGCATTGAGGCAAAGAGATGTAATTGCATAGGCCATGTGGTTCATGCTATGGCATTCAAGCCTTGGCACATTTAGGTTTCTGTTGGATAGCAGTGGTTGTGTTCCAGGCAGGGCCGGACTGGCCCACCGGGATACCGGGAATTTTCCCGGTGGGCCATGGCACCTGGGACTGGCAGGAAACCCTACTGTTTTATTCAAATCATGTTTCCACTTATGCCCCAGCCCAGCCCTTGCACAAAAGCTCCACCCCGTTCAGAAGTCTCACCTCCACACGTAAGCTCCGCCTCCCGCACTCAAGCATTGTAGCTTCATTTGTTCATTGTAACTTCAAACATTCAATGCTGGGTTACACTGATATTCACTTTGATACTTCGGAAGTCATAGTTTTCTAGCTAAAATCCAATTCACCACTCACTATTCCATTCAAAGTCTTCTAATATATAATGAAAATAAATCAAATTTAAATTCTCTGTCTGCAACTGATGCTCTTCCTTTTCTCAAATGCCTTTTATTTAAGTGGCATTGCCCTGCCTGGCCATGTCTTATGCTGTGACTGTGCATGCTACCTTTTGCAGATGCAGTTGGTAAAAGGTGATGGAGCACATTATTTTTCCACACTGAAGAATGGTCACTCATGTTACAGAATGGATGTATGGGAAAGCTTTATTCTTGCCAGGGTGGATGGTGTGATTGGCCACTGAATTTTTCATTTAGTTTTTCCAACTTAAAATTCTTCCTTTTCCTCATTTATCAATAATTTAAAATAACGAAATAAAGGAAATTGCAAGCAATCATTATAAAATTAAGTACTTTGTTTACTATTTTTATAGATATATAGCAATGTAATTTTGCCACATCAGATTTTGTCTAGACATTAGGCTTTTTTGGCTTGTCCAAGTTTTTTTCCTGATTTTTTTCAGTAAAAAGAATCTGATGAGTCAAACTTCTGAGCTGTACTGTCACATACGCTCTTTCCACATCCCTATGTATTTTTAAACAAATGGAGGTTTTTAGTTACTTCCAGTCGCCATGAGAAGGTATGTCCACCTGCCATGTCAAGGCAGACCTCTTAGGTGGGTCCTAACTCTAACCATTTGCCTTGCTTCCTTGAGCTTCTGGCAAAAATATCTCTAATGAGACAGAAAGGGGTATTTTTTTATATACATCCCCACATGCTTATTAACCCTTAACAGGGAACACATGGGATGGGCAGCAGCATTGCAACCTAGCTGTGTGATACAAAAGTGAATGCAAACACAAAGAAACTAGTCCTGCGCTCTAACTCCCATTACTCCTGGGTGGCAGCAACGACCATAGTACACATCAGCCAAAATACATATAGTAAAAACCAAAGAAATAACTTACCGGTGCTCTTTCCACATCCCTATGTATTTTTAAACAAATGGAGGTTTTTAGTTACCTCAAATGGCCATGAGAGGGTATGCCCACCTGCCACGTCAAGGCAGACCTCTTAGGTGGGTCCTAACTCTAACCATTTGCCTTGCTTCCTTGAGCTTCTGGCAAAAAATATCTCTAATGAGAGGGGCATTTTTAAATACATTCCTACATGCTTATTAACCCTTAATAGGGAACACATGGGGTGGGCAGCAGCATGTGTGATACAAAAGTGAATACAAATACAAAGAAACTAGTCAAATGGTTAGAGTTAGGACCCACCCAGTGGTGTATCCTGGTTTTGTGCTGCCCTATGCCACCCCTGCCCCACCTTCTAAATACACACACACAGTCAGACACATACACAGACACAAACACAGTCAGACACAAACACACACACAGTCAGACACAAACACACACAGTCAGACACAAACACACACACAGTCAGACACAAACACACACGCAAACACAGTCAGACACATACACAGACACAAACACAGTCAGACACAAACACACACACACAGTCAGACACAAACACACACACACAGTCAGACACATACACAGACACAAACACAGACAGACACAAACACACACACACACACACACAGTCAGACACAAACACAAACACACAGTCAGACACAAACACACACAGTCAGACACAAACACACATACACACAGTCAGACACAAACACACACACACAATCACTCACATTAACTTTTTTTTTTAAATTTAATCCCCACCCAGTGGTGTATCCTGGTTTTGTGCTGCCCTAGGCAGGACAAAACTCAGGTGACCCCTCCCCCCGCGCCACCCCGCCCCACCTTCTAAATACACAAACACACACAGTCAGACACATACACAAACACAGTCAGACACAAACACACACACAGTCAGACACAAACACACACAGTCAGACACAAACACACTCACACACACAGTCAGACACAAACACACACACAAACACAGTCAGACACATACACAGACACAAACACAGTCAGACACAAACACACACACACACAGTCAGACACAAACACACACACACAGCCAGACACAAACACACACAGTCAGCCACAAACACAAACACACACAGTCAGCCACAAACACAAACACACACAGTCAGATACAAACACACACACATGCAGTCAGACACAAACACACACACACACACACGCAGTCAGACACAAACACACACACACAGTCAGACACAAACACACACACACACACACAGTCAGACATACACACAATCACTCACATTAACTTTTTTTTTTAATGTAACCCCCCCTCCACCTCCTTACCTTTGGGAATTCCTCTTTCTCCTTGGTGGTCCAGTGGCTGCCGGTCGGGCTGCTGGGCTGGCTGCAGGGCGGACGGCTGGCGAGGGAGCACTTCCTCTGAGAGCTCTGCTCAGCTCCCTCGCACGCCACAGAGTGAGGCTGGGAGATGGAATATGACGTCATATTCCGGCTCCCAGCCTCACTCTGCGGCGTGCGAGGGAGCTGAGCAGACCGCTCACAGGAAGAGCACCCTCGCCAGCAGCCTGCCTGCTCGGCATGCCTGTTAGCAACAAGGCTAACAGGGCATTTGCCCTGGGCATTTGGGGGTGGCGTTTTTTGCCGCCCCCTGAAAAATGCCGCCCAAGGCAAATGCCTTGTTAGCCTCGCAGCTAATACGCCCCTGGACCCACCTAAGAGGTCTGCCTCTGGTGAGAGGTTCAGGTAGGAACTAGTGATTTATTCACAGTGCCGAGGTACTATAGGGATATTCTTGTCTATGTTTAGAGACTGGAGGCATGAATGGGGGGTTGTTTTGGGGTAGTTACTCCTTACTCCTAGCCTTTATACCCTAACCTCTGACTGTACCTGGACTCTGGCACTATACTAAGCACTGCAATAGCTGTATACTTGTCCAGCATTCCTGACAAGCTGAACTGGGGCTGCGTAAGGGACCCCCTTCTAGTCTTTTGTATCTGGACAGCAGTTTTTTGCATTCAGGTGTATAGGGGATTGCTTTCTGGGGACTCCACTTGTCTCCTCAGGCTCTACACTTTTCCCACTCATTTTCTTGTTTTGGGCAGTGTATTGGCTCGTTATATATACCTTTTCAATCCCCTCTCCCCTCCACATAGTGGTGGGACATTTATATGCTGGTGCATTGATAACCAGTTTTCTCTCACCCTGTCCTGTTTTAAGGCTTTTTTACTATTGTTTCTCTCCCTTAGATTTAATAAAGGTAGGGCTCACTTGGCTTTCCCTCCTCCCTTTTATGTTAACATTATAGTCCGATTCCTCTTCTATTGCGTATATTGTGGGTTATTCCCCATTTAGGGAGAGTAACAGTGGGTACCTTTTTTGGCACTGTTCCTTTGTCCCTCATTGTATTGGGACCTCTGGATCAGAGCCATTTTTCATTATATTTTTTCATATAAGTTTCAATATAGCTACGCACTTAGAATTAATACACACACGCACTTAAAATTAAAGATATTAACTATACAGTTCTAAATCACACATTACTAAGCTGTTTTGATATCCGTAACCGTAATTTGAACATTAGGGGTTATCTAACTTATATAAATGTGTAATTGGTCAAAGTAAAAAAAAACAAAAAAAAACAGTTTATTTTCTTAAAATTGAGTTAAAAAGAAAAATCTTGTTTTTTAAAGAAGTATTTATTAATATCGTTCTCTTAGCAGAAAACATAAACAAGAAGATCTTCCTCCAAAACCATTTAACAAGAAATGATTGATTATTATTATTTGCATTTCAGATTAAAGCACCACATCTGATCATTCACCTACAGAGCAATTCGCTAAAGTGGGAATCTAATTCATGGTGAATTTCAATATTAAGGCAAGAGTAGCTGAATGGAAATCATATCTGACTGAGAAGTTTCCCACTTTTATTAATTTAACCTTAAATGTGAAAATCACTTTGAATTCATCTGTAGTTTTCACTTTAGCAAAAAATATCACACATTACTAAGCTGTTTTGATCAGAGGGAAAAACACAGTAAATAAGGCCAACAGCAGAAACACACAGAATATAACACTAACACTAACACTTGTTACACGATGTTCTCTGGCTCTTGTCTAGTGGTATATTCACTAAGCATTGCATATAGACATAGTATATTATTTCAAATAGCTGACATGCTCCAAGTTAGCCAATTTTAAACAGACTGAACATCCTGTCATCTGTAGCTTGAGCCTTGAGTCACTATAGGCAAAGTGTATTATTCCCAACAAGTAGTTCAGCCGTAACAATTTGTTTTCTACCATGCACCGTGCAAGTCTGATAGCAAAGAAAAAAAATGTTGGCTATGATCAGTGGTACTCTTAGGATTAAGATTAAAATGCTCTGAACTCGCTCATTTCTTTACAAATGCTTAATAGTTTAATTATTGAAAGACATATTCACATATAAATAGAATACTTACTTGGGGAATTATTTCCACTAAAGCTGTAAAATACGCTTGTAATTATGAACACGGTATATCCATGATTAATACTTTTTGTTCTTGGCTATGAGTACTCCATGCAACATAGTTAATAATTGCTTCAAAACTTATTTTCATGCACTAATTCTCTTTTCTTTTATATTAAAGAAAATAAAACATTTCGACTTAACATCCAGTCTCTAGTCACATACGAAGATATTTCAAATGCCTTTGGTATCTTAAGAGGATCACTTCTTCCAGGCAAGTTGAGATTTATATATATATTTTTTTTAAGAACTATGAAATATTTTCTGAACATAGTACATGGATGTGTTTATCTATTTCATTTAAATGTAATTGAATTGACTGTTATTAGTCTTACCATATTTCTACAAGAATTACATATATATGAATTTAATTATGTGAACATTTAAAAAGCCTGAAGCACCTAAATAAAACATATGGATAATTTAAGATTTAGTGAGTTTTTTGTATGAAATTACTTAAAGCACTCTAAGCACCAAAATAACTTTATCTTAATGAAATAGTTTTGGTATATTGGTCATGTCCCTATAGGCTAACAGCTCAATTCTCTGCCATTATGGAGTTAAATCACTTTGTGTATGTAGTTCTAGCCACACCCCCTGGCTCGCACAGCCTCCCTACCTACTTCTTGATAAAGATCCATATTTATTAGTGTCTCTTACTATGTGGTTTGTTACATTTGTGAATTTCAAACTTAAGGCAAGAGTAGCTGAATGGAAAGCATATCTGACTGAGATAATTTTTCCAGTTTTAATAATTTAACCTTAAATGTGAAAATCACTTTGAATTCACCTGTAATTTTCACTTTAGCAAAAAAACACTGTAAGTCATGTAGACTTTACCATCTGCCAGACTTCTGAAGCAATGGGGCATTGCCATGTGAAATACAATATACCCTACCTCCTTCCTATCACTCAGCATTGCTATCATCCAGTCTCAGCAGGACATAGGGAAAGTGCACTGTAAGAGCATTTTTTTAACTGTGTGTGGTATGCAAAGAGTTAAATTCAGTGAATTTTAATCTCAGAATTAAAATTATTGCCTCATTAAACTATCAACAACCTCACTGAGGCTTTATGGACTGTATGGTGCTAAAGCTGTTTAAAAAAAAAGAGAATCAGACATATTAACATCAAATAAAAAGTTAAGTCCAATGTCCACTCCATAAAAAGTAATGGGGGGATTGATATTGAAAGTACCTGGACATCAGAGTGCAATAAACAGATATTTTTTTTTATTATTAGTTTCTGCCAATTCCCTTTATACATCTTTAACAGAAAGGGATAAACCCTAATAGATATTTGTGAAGCTGTCTTCTTAACATTTTGAAAGAATGTTTACTGCGAAAAGTTTGCTTAACATATGTGGAACATTTCATTTAGTTGAATAGGAAGCTGTAGCGATAAAGAATCTGCACAGCTTTATAACGTCTATTTTGCTGTCTACATTTTCTTTTATGCAGTTTTTTTAAATATCTTTATCTCTTAGTCTTAGTTCAGATGTATTTTCTCTATCAGAAACAATAAAGTTAAGCAAGACAAAATATATATATATATATATATATATATATATATATATATATAATTAAGCAAGCAAAGGCATATATATAAAACAAGAAAAATAACAGTTTTTTATTTTTTATTATTCATTGTTAAGAATTAAACTTGTGAATTGTTGAACTAATGGAGCAATTAATTAAGGAACCAAATGCTAGGGTTTAGAGTCATAATAGTAAACACATGTCAGAAGATAAAAAGTAAAAAGCATCATATAAAGAAAGAAAATAAAACACTGAATCCTATTAAACATTCTTTTTATCACAATTGAGCAATCTGACTCTTCAATTACAAAATTCTGCTTGTATGTGATTGCCATGAGAAAAGACATTATGCCATGGGGTTATAAACAGGAATAACAGAAAATATTTCAAAGCAGCAGGCAGGAGGCATATTATATTCATTACGTAATCAAATAAAGGTTGCAGAGATAAAATAATTAAGGAATAAAGCTTTTCTTGGTTGGTCTACTATATATTCTAAATTATTTTTAATTAATGTGAGTTATGTGAACCTTGGAAATACCTGGTCCTCATGGCATTCAGGAGCCTACTAATGGTCCCAGCGTGCCAAATGAAACAACCAATGGTGCAGCTAATATCTCAGCTGTCAATGTTCTTAAAGATGCAAAGAGGCCATCACACATCAGCTTAGTCCACATCAGTATGGTGTCCATGTTCATGCAAGTTCTATGGTGGAATGCATGACGTGCTATCTGTATCACTGGCTGGGTACTTCCGCCAAGGGCTGCATCCTAGCTGGAACAGGGGACAAACTGCAGCACTTCTGCCCAGAGTTGCCATGGCTTAACTGGAGTCCCGGAAACACTCCCTCCTGGAGTCAAATGGGAAACTTGCTCTATCCACCCCCAGGATGAAACTCAATCCTGGGAGCTCTAGTTTTTAGAAAGGACTTTCCCAGTTGAATCCTCCACACTGGAACAGTGATTAGTGATTAGCCCTTTCCCCTCCCAGTAACCAGATGACAGATAGTTCTGGGAATACAAGCTGGAATGATTTAATCTGGCCAGATGGTCTACTTTTATACAATTCTGAACACAGACAAGCACGCCCATGAAACTCCCACACAAAACAGGATAATCCCTCTCCTATACGTGGGAGATAATTGAGTCAGGAACTGTAGAAAACTCAATTATCAACAGGCACAAAAAACACAAATTTTACCCCAAAAGTATGTTTAACCCCTTAAGGACACATGACATGTGTGACATGTCATGATTCCCTTTTATTCCAGAAGTTTGGTCCTTAAGGGGTTAAACTACATGAAAACCGCACAAACCTCCGATAGCCCCGATCTGGGTTACCAACATATCCAAAAATCACCTATATTGGTTCAGGGGTACAGGATTTTCATGAAAATCATAGTTTGACTGACTGCACATGAGGCTCCTACCCAAAATAATTCCAGGGAAAAAGTGGTAGCAGTCGGTCAAGCTCGGTATCTTTAAAAGAGAACAAACTACCGAACAGAATCCATTGACATACCATGGAGCTTGTTCCCTTCATCCAGATGAACGATCCCATCGAACAGTGTTCTTCTAGGTTATATAAAACTGAGCGCAGGCGATCATGGATGTCCAGTAGTGTTCGGGAGTTTCAGTGTCTGTTTTCAGTTCCATGAACTTGACGACCAAACACTGTTGCCTCTATTCGTGCAAACAAGATGACCACCACCACGTTTTCATGCATAAGGACGGCGGCCATACAGACGAACCCTTAGAACACTGCGTTTCGGATCATTACAATGTATCCATTAGGCTTAACAATCTCCCAGGAGGTCCAT
Organism: Pelobates cultripes; assembly: GCA_933207985.1. NCBI lineage: Eukaryota > Metazoa > Chordata > Amphibia > Anura > Pelobatidae > Pelobates > Pelobates cultripes. Next base: position 106,473,988 of record OW240913.1, read on the forward strand.
ATTTTGTGCGGCGGTTCGGTTCACAAACAGCATAGGGGAATCACATGAACTAAGCCAGGGCCCATAGTTTGGCAGGAGGCTGGCAAGCAGGCTCCACCAGGAGCTTGTGGCAAACTCACGTGGGAAGAGAAGTTTGTCACAATGTGGACCAATCAAATTTTCCATGTATTGTGCCCTATTGTTTATCTTCTCAGCATCCTTTAGTACATTCCTTGATTCATTGTGTAATTGCTGGTATTGACCTAGGCTAATGTCTTGACCCTGATTTTCTCTATAATCCTTTCCTGGCTAGTCTATATGTTTGATTGACACACCATTTAACTGACTTTGGATAGATTTACGTTATGCTGTATCTTTTTTACCATGACCGAGTTTGAATTTGACTATTTTTCTTCTCAATTGTACATTAAGCCCAGCCACTCGATGAACAGTTAATATGTCTATCCTATCTAGTCTGTTATTATTATCCTAGACTGTGTTAGGGCAATTCCTCATGACACTTTGAGACATTAACCAGATTAACATCAGAAATATATGCAAACCTGCAAATTTGCTATGTCATACTGTAAACAGTTTTTTTTTTTGCACATTAACCTGGGTTAAGACAGGGGGTCAACAAGCTTCTTTTGCACACGGGCAGGATGCCACGTCATCTAAAGGATGGAGAGTCGCATTCATCGAAATAACTACCTTTCTTTCAATTTTCACTTCTAATACCCTCTTGTTTAGCAGCGTACCCTCAGTATTCTCTACCAGTGCTACCATTCTCTCAATTCTCACTTTCTTTGTCTCTTTTCTTTAGCCGCCTACATGTCATTCTTTTTCAATTTTCATGGCCATTAAACCCTCTTCTTTAACAGTGCTCCCTCAGTGCAATCCCCCAAGTGATCTAGTCAGGGAGCTTAAGACACAGACCTCACACTCCCAGACCTAGGCATTACTGAGAACTAAGCAGGGATCATGTTCTGTTTCAGATTACATTATAGAATTCAGGACTTTAGCATCTGAGGTTGTGTGGAATAATAATTATTTCTTTAGTAACTGCCTTTCAGGCAAGTTTTTTTTTTTTTTTTAAGATGAAATAGCTGCCAAATATTTACCACTGAATTATGTGATCTGATTGACTATTGCACCCATATACACAATCGCCTGAGATAAAGATGTACACAGGAAGAGACAAAGACGCATGTACATTAATTTGGTATTAAGACTACCCACCACTGAACTCCTTGCTTTACCTCAACCTGAACCTATGAACCTTTAGTGCTATTAAATTGACAGAGGCAGAGAAAAACTATAGGAAAAAGAATGTTTATGCTTATACTGTTGGCAGAGGGGAAATTTGAGAAAGGATTGTCCTAGCCGTCCAGAAAACTCCTGCACCTAAAGCTAAACTCAGGCCTGCCTTGGGTGAAATTACTTTTCTCCTAATACATTAACAAATAGACTGATATTACCTGTTATCATAGAAGTAAATAAGATTGCTATATCTAGCAGTACCTTGGGGAGACAGGTATAAAAAAAAGCCTTACACCAGTACATACAGTACACACTATAAATATATCTAGAGCTACTTCTTTGTCCACGTCCATACCTCCACAGTATGCTGACTTAAGGGAAGTATTTCAAAAGAAAGAGGCTGATAGATTACATCCATATAATTCTTATGATTGCGCAATAGATCTGTACTCTCTGGTACTATTTAACCTAGAAAAAGAGTCTATCTGTTCTCAGAAAAGGAGAGTATTGTAATTGCAGAATATATTAGGGAGTCACTAGCTTAAGGTTTCATCAGAAGATCCTCATCTCCATTCGGAACAGGATTCTTTTTTGTTATGAACAAAGAGGGTGATTTGAGACCCTGTATCCACTACAGGGGTTTTAATCATATTAGTATCCATGCCTATCCTATTCCCCTTATAAGTGAAGGGTTTCTACCATCCACCACTCACAAGGATTTCACTTAGGATGTGGACCAATAGAAATTAAGTCATGCCTATTTATACTTACCTCTCCCACTCCATGTTGTTCTGTTGTGGTTCTAGTAGTCCAAGAGTGCTTTCCTTGTGTATCCTTTTTCCTGGTATTGGATTTGACTGGTTAATCATTTCACAATCCTCTGATATTGGCTTGTTATATCGTTTATCTGTATTTCTTCTCTCCTTGACCTCGGAATTCTCTCTGACTCCTCTACCATTAATCCTGCCACTCTAAGGACTGGTATATGGAAAGTCTATTTATTGTGCTACAGTCTTTATGTTTAGGTTCCACCGATCCCAATATCACCAGACATGAAAAGAATCTTAAGTGATATGTTTTTGCCAAAATGTGTAGTTATCTTGTCCGCTATTACAATTTCTAATTTAGTTAATAAAAACCTTAATGCACAACCAATTAAATAATACCGTTGACCCAAAAAGCAACTTACATAAAAGCTGAATAAAGTGATATGAATATTGTATCATGGGTTGTGGATTCTAAATTAAAAAATCATGTTCACAGCAGTATGTGCACTAAGACTATATCCTTTCTATCTCATAACACAAAAATAACACATTGTTTAAACTATAAATTAATGTAAGAATTATACGATTTAATATACATTATTTTTCTTTTTTTTTTAGATAGATACATTATACTTGGTGCACCTCATAAAGGCAAATATGGACAAAACCGTCAGGAGTGGGCAAGTGCAGCTGCAATTATGACAACGATAATTGAATCTTTAATGTCAAAGGTCAAAGAAGGATGGCGACCACAAAGGACGATCATTTTCTGTTCATGGGGTGGTTCTCAGTTTGGGAACATTGGCTCATACAAATGGGCAGAGGTAAAAATCCTGCCTTCCCCCCAAAAATGGATATGCACAATATCCAAAATCCCTATGCACACTTAAATAACTCAATACTTTTAGTTTCACTCCAATGACCATGTAAGCTCACTTGCTCTATCATTACAAACCTCTTAAGTGAGTCCTACACAAACAGTTACCTTTATACTTTCAGCTAAAAGGCAAAATATTATGATGAACTCCTACATACCTGTTAACCCTTAATAGGATGCACATTAAAATATCATCATAAAATAACATGTAAAAATATAGCTTGTAAGGAATGCTTAAACACTAAGCATATTACGAATTGTAAATGTAAGAGTAGGCATCACATCATTTTAATCTACCAACCTGTATGTTTGGTTTTCAATTTTATTCTAAAAATGTATTCTAAAATGATTAGTTTAATAATGCATTTTGAAGGCACCAATGTCATTATAAATTTGACTTTTTATTCTTTGATTATATCTTAACCAAACATTTTCATTGTATATTGGTATATTGTATATAAATATGTTAGCAAGAGCTATACAAGGGGAAAACCCAACTGAAATAAAACATTATTTTCAATACTGTAATAATGAAAGCATGACAAAAATAGACCTTATTTTTCAAACAGGAGGATATAAGTTGGTTTAGTAAAATGAAATACCTTTAGTGTAAAATAAAAAGTAGACAAGTGCATTTATTTTTCACCAAATTGAAATTTGTCTGCATTTAGACAGTCGGCAAATATAACCTAACAAACAACTTGTGCACTGGACGAGCATGTTTGTTTACATCGTAATTTGGAACTCTGTCCATGGCTCCAAAAAACAGATGATTGATGAGGAAAAAAAAAGATGATTGTTGGTTAAGGGACAACCACTAAATTTGAATTTTATTTTCTGATCAAGTGAGAAGTGGCTAATAGAGGGGGAAATGTAGGAGCAGTAAAAAAATAGATTTGGACAAATCTAGATTATATAATATGTTTTATATTTCTTTTTCACTTGATCTGTAAACCAAATGGTGGTTATAAATAAACATAAAACACTGCAAAATATATACATAATATTTATTATACTAAATATTTATATTATGTATATATTGCAGTACACATCGATTAACCCATTTTTGCTAAATTTTGGATTGTCCAAATAGTTTTTCCACATATTTTGGCATGGACAATATTTGGAAGAACTATATTCAAATGACTATCAGACTACCCAATACAGACTATTTTGTTTTGTACAATCTTTTGGGAAGTCTAATAAATGAAATAGAAATAAATATGCTTTTTAAATTTGGTTTACTATTTTAAAACTGTATAACACAAAATATAATGATGTAATGACATGTATTTAACTAAAGAAGGCTTAAAACTTAAGTATCTTTTGACTTTATCTAACTGACATCTTAGCAATATAACAGAAATATTTTTTCTGCTGATTGGGTTATAAGTGTAGAAAGTACTTAGCCTAGTAAAGAGAGACCAAAAGTTCACAGAACTGATCTTTCTAGATATGTCTTTTTAAAATCTAAATTTATAGATGCTGTTACGATAACAAATGATGTGACTTTCTAGAAAAGAATTAATTATACTAAAAGTGATTATGATTAATGCATTCCTTAGGTTAAAACATATTTAAAATCCTTAACTCAATAAAAATTATATTACATAATCATTCCATGCTTTTAAGAAAATGCAGAGAAGATGTTTACTTTTGTGAAGATAAGTGTGAATTACTGTATTTTTTTAAAATTAAAGGTGCATTGGAATATAAGATGTGCCCATATAATATAACCCCTTTAGAGTATTGTACCCCCTGTTTGTATCTCTAATCACCACTTCATTATTTCTTATTCCTTCTGTCTCTAAACCCCTTGTGTAACTTGCTCTCCCATCTTCTTTCGTGGCTTTTACCTCTTTTTATCACCTTGAAGTATGCACCTGCAAGTAGGATCATCTTTAGCCTCTGCTTAACCTAACACTTTGCTCCTAGGCTGTTTAAAGGATATAGTATATAATTTTCCATGGTCTGTGAGGCTTTGTTAAAAAGTGTGACTTGTGGGAAGGGTGAGCTCTGTACGCATAAATATATATATATATATTCAGGGCTATATATATATATATATATATATATATATATATATATATACAGATGTATATACATATATATATAGAAAAAATACCGGCACTCCTCGGCTTTCTAAGAAAGTATTCTTTATTCCAGAGGATAAGATCAAAGTTTCAGCTCCATTACACTAGTGTCCTGATGAAAGCTCCGTAATGGATCTGAAACGTTGATCTTATCCTCTGGAATAAAGAATGCTTTCTTGGAAAGCCTAGGAGTGCCGGTATTTTTTCTATCTATATTCTCAAGCTACCAGAGCACCAGGTATCAAATAACTTTTTTGTTGGAGTGCAGGAGCTTCTTTTTGACATATATATATATATATATATATATATATATATATATATATATATACTCTATACTCTTCAGATAACACTCTAAGAACTCGTAAAAATTGAAATTTTACTTTTATTTGCTTATTTTAAAAAAGGGAAACAATTCAGTTTTATTAGCAAAACTCCACATTACCACTTAAAATATAGGATATATTGTGTATAAAAAAATATTTGTGTGAAACATCATATTTCCAATAAATGTTTTATGTTCTCTTAAAACATGTGATATTATATCACCATATAGATCTAAGCATCAATCTAATGCTTGTTTTAAATAGGCAAATATTTACTTTTTTTTTGTTACTGCAGGAATTTAGAAGAATTTTAGAGAGCAATTCAGTGGCATATATTGGCCTTCATCAGCCAATTAGAGGTAATGCCAGCCTTCAGACCATTGTTTCGCCATCCCTCCAACAATTGACAAGTGAAATTACAAAAAAGGTAGAGTGTTTATTTAAAAGTGTTTATTTAAACTATCAAAAGTACTTTGTGACTATTTATTAAAATGTACAGTATCTCCATATTGTCCACTCACATCTAAATATTATTATCTTGGATATTTAAAAACAATATTATAGAAGAATCAATATAAAAGTGTGTGATAAAAAGGAAAGCTCTAATTGAAGGAAACAACTATCTTGTAGGGTGTTTGGATTTTAGATATTGAAATTTAAAATATGTTTTTCATTTGAGTAGATATATGGATATGAGACACTAATCTATATTTAGATTTTTTTTTTTAAATTAGGCTTTATATTGTTAAGAGGACACTAAGCAACAAAACAATTGTAGCATAAAGGACTCAGACCAAAAAGTGGACTGAGTGCCAGGTCTCCCTGCAGCTGAAAACAATGTTTTCTTTGCAGGATTAAATATCTCTATTGGCTGTCATACTGAAAGCACTAGAGGTGCACATTTGTATTCCTAATGCTGTAGAGTTCCTTTAATGAAGCAGTTTTGGTGTATAGATCATGCCCCTGCAGTCGCACTGCTCAGTTATCTGCGATTTAGGAATTAAATGACTTTGTTTATACACCTATAAGCACTAGCCACACCATCCCTACACATATGATGAAAACTAATTTCTTGCCTCCTGCTTTATTAATAGCCTGTCAGAACCTGCAACAGCTTCCAGTGTGATTAAAGTTCAAATAACAGAGCCAGATATACATTTTTAAAGCAAACACTTTGTGCTGTAAGATCTGATTGAAAATGAAACCATTTTTTTTATGGATACTTTAAGTGAGTTATCTTCTACTTTAGTGAACAATTATCCAGTCATTTGGTAAGTCAATTGCACTATTCAAGTTGTTTTAGTTCTAGGGAAAGAAATGTGCATTATGAACAAAAATGAGTAACACATTTCACAGAGAAAAAGTAGATTCAATTGCCTTTTAAGATCAATTCAGAAGGACAAAATGCACCATTCTGAGGGACATACATTAATAACGGACACTTATATTTGTATTCTGGGCAGTCCAGTAGCAAAATTCCAGCAAGTTCTCTTGGCACTGGAGATACCGCAACCACAGAAGATAATTTCAGCCTCCTTTGTGCCTCATCAGTAAGGTGTAGATGATACCTCGCAGTGAGCACAGGATTCATGTGTGGATTACCCTTTTAGCTTAGGATGAGCCCAATGCTCTGTAACAAAAGTAGAGAATATGACAACTCTGAGAATGTGCAAAGCCTAGAGAAACTCAGTAGCTAGCTTTCTTTTAACATTATTATTTAGGTTTTTAACAACATACATTTCTTCTTGCTCTTTCTGTGGGGCTGTCTTTTTAATATGTTATATTACTTTGTATGTTAACAGGTGGCTTGATATATTTTATTTCCCAAAGAGGGAAGACTGTTTTACAACAAACTGCTGGAGATCAGTCCTTGTGGTTCTCAGTCATGTGATAATTCTGTAAACATTGTTATCTTTAATTTTAGTCTCCCTTTGTTGGTCATGCAAGTTACAGTGCCAGAAAGGGAATAGTAAGCTTTATAAATACAGTGAAATGAGTTTCTCTTCCACAACGCAGATTTTGACAGTGTTCAATCATATCAGTATACATACCAGTGGGGTGGAATGGAAATTCTGATGGTTAATAGAAGTTTGTACTTAAGAATGAATCATGTTTGATTTTTTTTTCATGCCATGTAGTAGTTTCTGGAATAGGGTATGCTTCTACGATTCTGAAGAAGCTTATGCCACGGTGGAGATAGTTTGATAGTAAGTTTCACAAGGTGACGCATAAACACCCTGGAATTTTGGTCCCTGCACATATGATTAACTCTTTTTGCAGTGAAACACATACAACTTTACCTCTGAATTTTCATTGAATATTGTATGATGTAAAAATAAAGCAGGCCTAATTGTATTGTTGTGGGTCATACAATTCTCTGTGAATTTTTTTCTTCACACCTATGAAAATCACACGCAGTAAAATTAACAAAAATTTTCATAAACACGTACATAGTCCATACATTGTGTTTTTAATTAAATCTAACCTAGGCCTGGCTCTTCATGAGTGTCATTAGAGAGGTAAGAAAAAAAGAGGTGAAAGCAGTATACGCGTATTAGGGTACTGGGGACCTAGCGAGAGCCAAGCAAAAGGCTAAGCATCCCAATCAGAAAACAAAAAATTCTTTATTTATTGAATTGGTTTAAAAATCGCCACAAGAAATGGCGATCACCCAAGTGTAACACACATACTAAATAAAGTGTAAAATTTAAAGAAAAAAATAGAAAATAAAAATAAAATCAATGAAACTGGCTTGATAACTAAAGTTTAAAAAGGTTCTAACGTTGCACTCAATAGATTCTCTGTTACAGCTCACGTCTGTGCTGAACAGGAAAAAGTGTTAAGCGTACAATATACAAGGGGGAAGGATAGCGTATCCTAAAATGTGGGAGATAGAGATCCTGTATATGGATATGAACTAAACTGCCTTGAAAGAGGAGAGCCTTAATGCCAGGTGTAAGTAGACTCAATGAATGAGTGGTAACTAGTAACCACTCATTCATTGAGTCTACTTACACCTGACATTAAGGCTCTCCTCTTTCAAAAAATTATATATAAATATTTTTTTAAATGAAGTATATGTAAAAAAAATTAGATCATCCCTACCTTTATTATATTGCAGGATCCTTCAGCCATATACATGCATTTTTTGGTTGTACATAGAGTTGAGTTGAAAAGTCCGGGTTCGTACCGAACATTACGTTTTTTGGACCCCGGACCCGAACACGGACATATCACTGTATGTTCGGGTTGGAGTTCGGAGTTCGGCGATTTAATGATGCATTTTGAAAGGCCGCAGGGCAGCCAATCAACAAGCGTTTGACTTGTGTGCCCTTAGAAGCCATCACAGCCATGCCTACTAATGGCATGGCTGTGATTGGCCAGTGCAGCATGTTACCCAGCCTCTATAGAAGCTGGTCACTTAGCAAATTATGCCCCTACTCACTATACCATGAGTAGGGGCGTGCCTGTGGCTGCTCACTGATAAAAATAGGGGGACCTATTGCCCCTCCGGCCCCCACCCCTGAGCGGTGCGTGGGGGCCAAAAATAAAAATTACGGGACCTAATGTCCTCCCCCCTGGCCCCCACCCCTGAGCGGTGGGTGGGGGCCATAAATAAAAATTGGGGGGACCTAATGTCCTCCCCCTGGCCCCCACCCCTGCATGGCGGGTGGGGGCCCTAAATGACAATAAGGGGGTTCCTAATGTCCTCCCCCCGGCCCCCACCCCTGAGCGGTGGGTGGGGGCCATAAATAAAAATTGGGGGGACCTTATGTCCTCCTCCCCGGCCCCACCCCTGCGTGGTGGGTGGGGGCCATATATAAAAATTGGGGGGACCTAATGTCCTCCCCCCGGCCCCCACCCCTGCGCGGTGGGTGAGGGCCCTAAATAACAATAAGGGGGACCTAATGTCCTCCCCCCGGCCCCACCCCTGAAGCAGTGTGTGGGACCCATAAATAAATATTGGGAGGGGACACCTAATGTCCTTCCCCCCGGCCCCCACCCCTGCGTGGTGGGTGGGGGCCATAAATAAAAATCCCCCCAGGTGACTAGGGGTCCCCAATCCCCTTGTCACCCCCTCCACCCAAAAAAAAATAACCCTACCTACCCCCCTCATCTTAAAAATAATGAGGGGGGACCCTTGTCTAAATACCTGTAAAAAAATTCTAAAATCTTTTTTATCAGCCCCAAAAAATGCCAAATACAAATCCAGAATAACCGACGCACTTTAAAAAAAAAATCCTTCTTCATCCATGGAGGGCTCCGCGCAGACTGAGCTCTGCAGGGCAGGATGTTTATAAAGCCTTGCCCTGCCCTGCAATTAGGCTCATTAGGCTCATTAGTGCTCTGTGTCATTTTACACAGCGTAGGAAAATTCCAAAGAACTTTCCCACGCTGTGTAAAATGACACAGAGCACTCTGATTGGGGGATTTCAAGCCAACCAATCAGAGTGCTGTGCCAGGTAAATGTAGAGACTTACCTGTCAGTCTCTTTATTTACCTGTCAGAGCACTCTGATTGGATGGCTTAAACCCACCAATCAGAGTGCTCTGAGCCTAATTGCAGGGCGGGGCAAGGCTTTATAAGCCTTCTCCCGCCCTGCTGAGCTCAGTCTGCACGGAGCCCTCCATGGGTGAAGAAGGATTATTATTTTTCTGCGCTATTTTTTTTTTTTTAAACTGCGTTGGTTTTCTGGATTTTTATTTGGCCTTTTTTGGGGCTGAAAAAAGAAGATTTTAGAAGAAAGAAGACATCAAATGGTAAGTCTATTTTTTATTTTTTTTACAGGTATTTAGACAAGGGTCCCCCCTCATTATTTTTAGGATGAGGGGGGTAGGTAGAGGTAATTTTTTGGGGGGAGGGAGGTGACTAGGGGTTTGGGGACCCCTAGTTACCTGAGGGGGATATTTATTTATGGCCCCCACCCACCGTGCAGGGGTGAGGGACAGGGGGAAGGACATTAGATCCCCCCTTATTGTTATTTAGGGCCCCCACTGCCAAGGGGTGGGGGCCGGGGGGAGGACATTAGGTCCCCCTTATTGTTATTTAGGGTCCCCACCCACCTCTCAGGGTTGGGGGCCGGGGGGGAGGAGAGTAGGTCCCCCCTTATTGTTATTTAGGGCCCCCACTGCGCAGGTGTGGGGGCCGGGGGAAGGACATTAGGTCCCCCCTTATTGTTATTTAGGGCCCCCACCCACCTCTCAGGGTTGGGGGCCGGGGGGGAGGAGAGTAGGTCCCCCCTTATTGTTATTTAGGGCCACCATGCAGGGGTGGGGGCCAGGGGGAGGACATTAGTTCTCCCCAATTTTTATTTATGGCCTCCACCTACCGCTCAGGGGTGGGGGCCGGGGGGGATGACTGTAGGTCCCTCCCCCTTATTGTTATTTAGGGCCCCCACCCACCGCACAGGGGTCATGGCCGGGGGGAGGACAGTAGGTCCCAACCCAAATTCTTATTTAGGGCTCCCACCCACCGCGCAGGGGTGGGGGCCGGGGGGGAGAACAGTAGGAGGACATTAGGTCCCCTCTCCACATTCTTATTTAGTCCACATGGGTGGGGGCAATAGGTTTTTGTTTTGTTTTGTTTTGTTTTTTACAGTGAGCAGCCACTGGCTGCTCACTGTTTACTAGACACGCTTCTACTCACAGTATAGCGTGTAGGGGCTGAATTTACTAATACTAAGTAATCTTTACTTAGTATTAGTAAATGTGGCTGAAAGACCAACTTAGGTCTTTCAGCCTTTTGGTAGATAGCTCCCTAATACCGTGTGAATTAGGGAGTTATCTGCTAAGCGGCTGCTTATTTTATGCTATTTTTAAGTTATTTCCCTATCCACATTTGTTTGCATTGCACTTGTCCTACTCTTATCCCCATTTTACTTCCTTTTCCAGCCCACCAGCCCTTTCCAGGAGTTTTTTAGAGCCATTTTTGTGGTCAAAAGTTTGGGTCCCCATTGACTTCAATGGGGTTCGGGTTTGGGGTCAAGTTGAGGGTCAGGTTCTAGCCTGAACCCGGACTTTTTTTCAAAGTTCTGCCGAACCCGAACATCCAGGTGTCCGCTCAACTCTAGTTGTACAGTGTACAGTGAAAACCGACAGACTCCATGATCTGACAATTAGTATGTATTCTGTGCAGGCAGTTGAGCAGGGAATGCTTAACTCCCTGCACAGAATACAGACTAATTGTCAGTTTTCAAAAAAAGCAAGTGAATAATAATTTGTGAATGTGCATCCTACCAGATGTATTCGGCTCTGAATTTTGTTAAAACCACTGCTTAGTGAATCTTCCAATTCCTATACTTTGTACTAGAATACTGATGATAAAAAGAACCAGTTTTAATCCAAACACTGAATGTTTCAAATCTGGTTGAACCGGCCGAATAACAATCAATCAGAATTGTCTTTAGAAAATCTGTGAATTGCCAGTGAGTTCGAAATTCTGTCATATTCACCAGATTTTGTCCATCTGGAGAAAATCCAGAGTTTAGTGAATTACCCTGTTAGTTTCCTACGAAAACATTGAATGCTTCAAATCAGGTTGGACCATCTGAATTTCGATCAATCAGAATTGGCTTTAGTAAAACTGCAAATTGCCAGTGCGGTTGGAATTTAGTCATTTTCACCTGTTTTTGTCCATCAAGACAAAAATCAGTGTTTAGTTAATATCCCTATTAATTTAATAAAACCACTATGTGGCCAGGTAGCCATTATTAAGTTTAAAGTTAAAGCAATATACACTCTGGAAGATATAAAGGGTTCCCTGGTAAATATTTTTTAACAAGTATGTCACTAACGTGGGTTCTTTAGTGGCAGTCTTGTCCAACTTTGCACTGATGTTATCGGCTGAGGAGTGGCAGCTGCTGCTCTGTCCAAAGATGGATTGAGGTTATATTGCTAAGGCTGACGGGGGAACTTACACCATAGGGATATAAAAATGGTCAAACCGTTGATACCCTGGAGATCCACATACATTTCAGATCATTCAAAAATGGTTTGACCCTCAGAGTGGGACACATCAGTATATTTCTGGCACCATAACCACCATTGTAGCTGTAACAGTTATGGTGCTTAGAATCACCTGTTTAATAATTTAGCAAGGTAACATCCTACCTAACTGCAAGCAGACTTTTTTATAGTAGTGGTAGTTTTCAGAGGAATTTGACTAATCTGTATGACTAATCTGTATGTAAGTCTAGGCACGTTTTTCATGATTAAATATATTATTGAATAATAATATTTTCAAACTTTAAATATATGTTGCTGTCCTTTCTAAATTGTGATTTAGTTTTCCTTCTTTAAATGCAATTTTATTCACATTTGCCATGTTTTAAGTAATAGGCATCTCATTAATTTATAACACAATTTCTGCCTGTTTAGGCTTGTTAAGCTGTTTATGAAATGACATTTGAAATTTGCCAGACAAGGCTCAGAAAGCAATTATGGAACTTAACTCTAGCAAAAAAATGACCTTTTTACAGCTTCAATTAGAAACCAGTGTCAAAATAGTTGAAGGTAGAATAAAAAATTTAAAACAGTAACTGATGTAAGGCTTTTATCATGCAAATATTACACAAATACAAGCTACTGTTACTAATCAGATAATTTTATTGCCGCCTATGCAATCAACTCTTTATTTTATGTAAATGTAAATAAAATTAATAAATAAACATTTTATAAATGGCTTCACTTTAATACATATGCATTTAAATAACAGATACATGCAATTGCATACTGGATTCACAATTATTATCAATTTTTTAATTACCCACATGCCAAAAACATACTCACAGCATGAGTTCTTGCAAATCTATATGTCACTACGTAAAGATTAGTGTAGGTGAAAATGTATGTTTCTTTCCTGAAAACGTTGTGGAAGCTATTACAAGCTTTAGGTACTAGTTGATCTGGTAGTCAAGTTCAATGTTGAAGACTCATCAGACCTCCAATCCAGATCTTCATGACATTGGAGCAATGTAGCCTACCTGCTACTTCAGTTTGAGGCTCACATCTAAGGCACTCTCTCATTACCTGTTTGTCTGCCTATCTAAATATCTATCATCATTACAGTAATTGTGATATTAGTCCAGTAATTCAGATGCCAGATTAAGAGTATTGCAATACACAGTGATAAAGGATATCCTAGGAAACATAATTCTAAAAAAATGTAGGCAAATATGTCACTGGTAACGATCATTACTTCAGATGTTGGTGGAACACATTTTCCATTCCCAACATCCTAACCAGCCAATGATGCATATTTCTCACATATGTCTGTATATGACTATATATGTAATTTGTCTAAATGCACCAGTGTATAATATGTGTATGATGTAAATAATGAGTTATGTAAACTTGTACATCAAGTATGTCAAACTCATAGGCTAGCATGGGCCACATAAACAACAACCTTAAATTTTCATAGAAACATAAGTTTGTTTTGAAAAATACAGTATAAAAAACAAACGCATCCCCCACTACTAAACCCCAGTCCCCCCATCTGTACTATATCCCAGTACCCCCTCTTTACTACTTCCCAGTCTCCCCCTCTATACTAAATCCCAGCAACTCCCTCTACTAAACCCCAGCCCTTGTTTAAAAAAAACACTGACCAACACTCACTAAGAGACACACACTCACTAACAGAACACTCACTGACACACTCACTCACTCTCTGACAGACTCACACATACACTGACACACACACACATTCACTCACTGACAGACACACACACTGATACACACACACTCACTCTCTGACAGATAGACACAACCACACTCTGACAGACACACACACACACTCTGACATGCAGACACACACACTCTGACAGACACACACACACACTCTGACAGGCACACACACTCACTCTCTGACAAACACACACTCACTCTCTGACAAACACACACTCACTCTGACAGACAGACACACACACTGACAGACACACTCACTGACAGACACACACACACTGACAGACATACACACACTGACAGACACACTCGCTGACAGACAAACACACATTTCCAAATTTTTGCACACACTAACATAATTTTCTTTATTGCTCCCTAGCTTTGGGAGCTGGTGTCTGGTCTCTCTCTGGGATCCAATGGGGATCTCTCGGGAGCTCAGTCTTCCTGCTCCTCACTGCTCCCTCATGTGTGCAGTTTAGTGATGCCAGGTGCTTGAATGACGTCATATTTCCACACCCCGCATAAGTACAGAGGGCCAACAGGGACCTCTCCTCCCCGGCCGGGTAACTTTTTGGCAGAGTAGGCACCTGCAATGTAAGGAGAGCAGGTGCCTACTCTGCCTAAGTAAACATGTCTCAAAATGGGACGCAAAGATGGGTGAATTTGGATGCATTGGTGGATGAACATAGAGTGTTGGGTGTGGTATTGGTTGAGTTATTAAATGCAACTAACTTAATAAGTAGATTTATGTAAATAGGGAGGTGAATGATAGTGAATGAGAGAGGCTATGACGTGACTGGGTGGGTAAATTTATATTATTCAGCTGGTGGGGTGACTAGGTTGGTGGCTGTTTGTAATGATATGAGGGTGGGTGACAGGGTTTGTTGCTGGGTAAATGTGACTAGGTTGATGGTATATAATAAGTTTGGAGTATGTGATGTGTTGAGTGTAATGAGGACTAGTTAGGGAACTGGTGAGAGGGACTGGGTGAGTTCCCTTATATCTACTTACATTGTTAAAAAGCAAGTTGGATGGATAACTGTAAAGAGAATCCAAAAGAGTTGCAGATAGAGGCACATAGTTGCACTGAATCGTTTACAACACACTTAGCTCGCCATTGACTACAACCCTCTGTTGCCTTTCACTCAGCCACTGCCTTACCCATTCAACAATATCTGAATCATACTTAATGATTGCAGTTTATAGATAAGCCTTCTTTGTGGAACAGTGTCAAAAGCCTTACCAAAATCTAGGTAAGAAATGTCTACTGCACCACCCATATCTATTATTTTAGTTACCCAATCAAAAAAATCAATAGGATTAGTTTGGCATGACCTCCCTGAAGTAAACCCATGTTATATCTTATCTTGAAATCCATGTGTTTTGTTTTTTTTAATTCTTGATGTGCATAGCGTAACAAACATGCATGTATATCACTTTAGTATATCAAATAGCATTATATAACTAGCATTAAACAGTTGATGTGACTGTGGTTGTGCACATTTTTTTTAATATAACATGAGTGTATCCCTAGTAAGCATTCGACTAACATGGTGTATACGTGTAAGTCTTACAGTATGATCCAGCACGTAGAATTGTGTAACACAGAGGACTGATAGGTAACGTATACCGGACCTTAGAATGGCCAGACTAACGTACCAAAGAATAGTCAGAAATAGCAGAGGTCAAGGTATACAGAAAGAGACACAACGAAAAGGAAAAGCCAGGGGTCAGGAATGCCAGAAAACAGGGAAGTCAATATCAATGCCAAAGTCAAATAACCAGAAAAATCAGAATCAATAACATGCTCTCGGAAAACCACAAGGGAATCCACGACAAGGCACAGAGCAAGAGGAGAACTGGGCCTAAATACCCCGCCTGTGGATCTGACCCCAAAGGCAGTTACCAGGTTCCTATTTGCATGATTGCTGCTCAGCACAAACCCTCCTGTGGATTGATTGCTGCTCAGCACAACTTTTCCTGTCATTACAGTAAATGCCATTAATCACATTTTTATGTGCAGATGAATACGTGACAATAAGTACGTTGTGTATTTTTGTCTTAACCTAGGGAGGGTGGTGTAAAAGCTGTATATTCTGAGGTGAGTATAGGTATTTGCAAACCATTTGTATTAGCTCTTGTGTTGTGATCAGGCTTAGGAACACAAACAGGTTGGTGGAGTAGAAATAGATTAAAAGCAAGCAACGTTCTGTAAGTGGGTACCAATTGTGTGTTTCCTTTCGTGCGGAGAGGTGTCTGATTATGTGCGGTGCAGACCACTCAGGAGAGGTGGTGCCCCTAACCAAGGGAGCATCGGGGGGTGGGGGTGTGCTGTGTAGTTGTACACTATATAAATTTGTGTGGAACAGGACCAGGGCCACAAGTGGCACTATTGTGCTTGTGCATTGTTGAGTTCAGCCAGGGGCTCCCTATTCCTAGGCATGCCAGGTCCAATATTGTAGCATTGTGTGGGTGTAGCTAATAAGCAGAAACATAACGTAGGACTATAAAATTAACATTAAAACTTTGCAGCACAGAGCTGCGGGTTCTGTAAGTTCCTCGGTTGGATTTGGGGTGTGACCATTGTCGCCAATGCCAGTCAGGTGGCAAGTAGGTTGCCAGTTTCAGGTCTTGGCACAAATGGAACTACGTTAGCCATATCCCACCCTTGTGTGTGGTGTTGATCTGCCATGGAGGCCGTCACATCCCTTATGCCCAGTGCAGAGAGGAACACTGGTATGTCAGTCCCTGTAGTTAGTTTGTGCATGGCGCCATTGTGAGAGATGAGGAGGTATCTCGGTGTCCCCCACCTGTAGGTCACTTCTGCGGTGCGTAGTCAGGTGGTGAGTGAGTTCAGATCTTTCCTCCATTGCAGTGTTGCTTTGGATAAGTCTTGGTGAAAAAAACAGTTGGGAGTCCTCAAATATCAGTGGGATCTTGTTCCTCACTGCTGCCATGATGTGCCCTTTGTCTTGGGGTAGTGAGTAGCGGAGTATTACGTCCCTGGTCACTGTGGAAGTAGTTTTAGTCTGCATAGGGAGGCGATATAGCCCAGCAATGTTGATTTTCCTTGTGGTCAGCAGTCTTCTCACATAGTGTGGTAATTCCTCCCCAGGGACCATAGAGACTTTGCCCCTAATCTTGATGTGATTGCGGCGGGACCTGTCTTCTTGCACTGACAATTGCAATGAGAGGGCATGTTGGGTCCTGCATAGTGGAGATGTCATTCCGGATCTCCTTTACCTCTGCTTCATCTGCTGCCATGTGGCCTGTCCCCTGTTGCATGGTCATTTTCAGGACAGCAGTGAGGAGTCTCTGGATGTCATGGACCATGGTGTGTAGGATTTGGAGGTCCCGCTTAGTTGCAGGTTCTGTGTTGCCAGCTGTTGCTGTGAGCTGCAGTTGTGTGTCCTCTGGTGGGCTCTGCACCTGAGGGGAGCCAGTGATGCTGCATGGGAGACTCCTGATGGAGGTAAGTGTTCCGCTGCCGCCATCTTGGCTGGAGTGTGCTGCTGTAGCATGGCTCCGATGTCCCGCTGTTCTGTTGTGGTTCCGGGCGGAGGCTTCTGGGATCTGCACCCCATGGCAGGAGTGGTGAGCTCTGTGTGAGATGAAGTCCCCGCTCAGGAGGTACTTGAGGTTGCAGTATGCTGGCTTGTAATAAGCCCTGTGTCTGCATTTTGGCTTTGGTTGCTTCGGGAGTATAAGAACGTCATCTGGCGATGCAGCAGGATGTCCCCGGTCTGTACCTGCTGTGTGCGGAGTTGGAAGGTGGCGAGGTGCCAAGATATTGTATTGATTGTGTTTTGGGTATCAGAATGGTCAGAAATGGTGTTTGGTCTGGTTTAGTATCAGACTCCGCCCCCAAAAATCCATGCGATTATAAATTTTCAACAATCCCATTCTTTAACATGGTTTATATCACTTTCCCCACTACTGAAGAAGGCTTACTGACCTATAGATGCCCGACTCCTCCCTACTACCTTTCTTGTGAATGGGTACAACATTTGCTAATTTCCAATATTCTGGGACTACTCCTTTTAACAATGATTAATTAAATAAATCCATTAATGGTTCTACTAGTACACCACTAAGCTCTTTTAATATCTTTAAATGTATCCCCTCAGGCCCCATCAACTTATTTGTCTTTACTCTTGACAGTTGAAACAGAACCTCTTCCTCTGTAAATTCACATGTAACATATGACTCATTTGTCCTTTTTCCTAACTGAGGTCCCTTTCCATCATTTTCAGCTGTAAATACTGAACAAAATTATTCATTGAGGCAGTCAGCTAGACCTTTATCCTCTTCTATATACCTTCCTTCTTTTGTTTTTAATCTAACTAATCCTTGTTTTACTTTCCTTTTCTCATTTATGTATCCAAAAATGTTTTATCCCCTTTTTTTACTGCCTGTGCTTTTCTCTCTTCTGTGTTTGCTTTGGACGCTCCAATAACTTTCTGGCTAATCTTATAGATCTGTCTGTTTCTCACTCTGGGTTTTTTATAATTACTAAATGCTAACTTTTAGGTTTTTTTTTTTTACTATTTTGGTCACATCTGCAAAGTACCACAGTGGTTTCATAATTTTTCTGCTCTTATTGACAAGCCTAATGGAATTTTCTGTTGCTTTCAGTAGTGAACTTTTAAATAATCCTTTTTCTTCTGTAGTCCATTAAACTGCTCCAGTCTGATAATGACTCCTTTACGCATATTCTAATTTTATAAAAGTATGTTTTTCTAAAATCTAAAACTTTAGTTTTTGTGTAGTGTGACTCAGTCACTTTTCTTATATTAAACCACACTGACTAGTGATAAATAAATCTTAAACTTTCACCAACAGTAACATCTGATACCAAATCTCCATTTGTTAATACTAAATCCAGTATGGCCAACTTACTAGTTGGCTCCTCAACGATTTGTTTTAGAGACAATCCCAGTAGAGAGTTTAAGATATATGTGTGCTCCTGGCACAAACAATTATGACTATAATGAGCCACATGAATTAGAGAATAATGTGGATAGGACAGGCAGCAGCCCAATATTTTCTAGTGCGCACTCCCCTTCTGTATCTTCTCCTCCCTCTCAAAGTTTATCTGTATGTGCTATATAATTGCCTCATTCAGTGGAGACAGTTGTGACATCAATGGCAGTCTGTTGGGTCAGCACTCCATGTGGCTGGCAGACCAGTAAGGAGACTGCCAAACCTCTTACAGAGGGATGTTGACTAGCACTAATTTCCTTTTGAAAGAAAAAAAAAAAGGGTTATTTAGTTGCATAATAACAGACAGGAACAGTTGCATGCAAAAGTTAAGAAGTGCATTGAAGTGCACTCAGCAAACTAATCACATTTTTAGGACATTGTAAGTATAATTGAGATCAAGCTTTTGTTAGACTGTTTTTATGATCTATGTTTGTTTCTGGAAGGTTTTATGATAATATGTAAAGTTATTATTTTTCTAATTTGCAATGCCCTGGTACATTGTGTGGGAATGTTTTCTATTATGTTCATATGTAATTTTTGCTTATATCTATTTGCATTTATTTATATGTATTAGAGTTTACTCTGTTCCTGGCACACCAAGCCAATAACGAGCTTCAATTAATCCATTAAAACACGGAGGTGTATGGATGAGTTATCTGTCTGTTTAGCTGAAGAAAGGTATAGGAAACTCTAAAATAAGGGCAGAAAAATGGTGCTGGTTGTCATGTCCTTGTTCACCCACCTCATAAAAATAAATACAAAATAATAATAATTAAATTATTCCTGATTCTGCTCATATTTTTAACATGCTTGTCGTTGTAGTTTTGCATTGAACAACTGAGTTTTGCTGTGCCTTTTAACTCCAGAGATGCAGGTATAAACTGATTGAGCATTGTTTTTTATCTCACAGGATAGTTACTGATGCTACAGACTGGATGTGTGAGAATTCTTTGTTCTTTGTCAGGGTGGGTGGTCACCGGTTCACTGACATTTACCTTTCATTTTTAGATAAATTCCCTATTTTGAACTTGAAATATCTCCTGCTCCCCATTTTTCATCAACACAATACAGCAAATGGAAAAAGATAATAATTATGATACAACTCTCTATTCCTATTTTTTTTTTAATTCAGACATATAAAAATCTATTTTGGCCACTCAGAATTGGCATTGAAAATATGCCTGCTTTTGCATATACACCAGGCCAGGCAATATTGTAGCCATTTTTGCTTGTCAGCACATTTGTTTGCACAAATTGCTCTGCCCTGCAAAAGTAGTCTGTTGCTGACAGATATTGTGCTAGACAGTTTAACCTTAGAATTACTTAAATTATAATTGTGATCTACTTGACTAAAACACACCTTTTCAACTGTTTTGTTTGATGAATAAATAGTGGGGGATGCATAATTCAAAGTATTGTACTCCTGATCATCTTTGGTGAATTGTAATGTATAACAATGGTAATTTTACAGAATAGTGAATTTAACAAAGACATACGAAAAAATAAAGAATTAAGAAAAATGGATAATATCAGACATGAAAAAGCATAACTATTTGTCTTGAATATAGACTATATTTTTTCTTTTTCAGATAAAAAGGCTGCTCTTTCATTTAAAATTAAATAAATAAAATCACTAATGCATCTCTGGATTGTATCTGTTACAGTGCTTATTTCAAGGACATATTCGAAAAGTAATAAAAGGTCACTGGAGCAGCAGGTCCTGTAAAAATACATTTAAATAATCAGGCAGACAATCTATAATATTTTTTGTGCTACAATATAACTTGAGCAGACAATCAAAAGAAGCAAAACTCAAATCTATCAGTTTGCATACAGTGCCCTCTACTAATACTGGCATTCTTGGTAAATATGAGCAATAAGGCTGTGATAATTTGTCTGTATTGTTTAACGTTTTCATATTTTGTTCAAAAAATACACACAAATACTCATTGTTCTTATCAATATCAAACAATTGCAAACACAACACAAGTTTATCAAAAAATAAAAATCTATGTGTGGCACAATTATTGGCATCTTTTAGTCAATAAATTCTGCTTCCTCTGTTTGCCAAAAAACAGTTTTGAGTCTTCTTCTATAATGTCTGATGAAGTTGGACAGTACATGTCACAGGATTTAAGGCCATTCCTACATACAGAATCTCTCTCCATCCTTCAAATTTTGAGGTCACCACTGGGGGCCCTCCTCTTCAGTTCACCTCACAGGTTTTATATGGCGTTCAAGTTAGGGGACAAGGATGGCCATGGCAGGACCTTGATTTTTGCTGGACCATTTTTGTGTTAATTTTGATGTATGTTTTGGATCATTGACCTGTGGTATGATTCAACATGCACCATTTTAAGAGTTGTGGCAGAAGCAGTCAGGTATTTAAGTTAATCTCAGTTGAGATTGGATAGAGTCCATGGTGCCATATATCCTAACAAAATGTTCAGGTCTTCTGGTAGAATCTTTTTTAAAAACATTAAAGAGCTACCACCATATTTAACCATGGGAATTAAGTACTTTTTCATATGGCTACCTTTCTGTGTGAGCCAAACCTACCTCTGTTATTTATTGCCAAAAAGCTCTATTTTGGTTTCATTTGACCATATAACACGGTTCCATTTGAAGTTCCAGTAGTGTCTAGCAAAATGAAGAGCTTGAGTTCATCTTAGAATGAGAGTAGAAACTATTTTCTTGAAACCCTTCATAATACATTGTGGTGATTTAGGTCAAGTCAGATTGCATTTTTCAAGACTTTATAACCCCAAGAAGCAATGAAAGTCTGCAATTCTCTAGCTGTAAGCCTTAGAGATTTTTTTGGACAATCAAACCATCCTCTTCACAGTATATTCAGACAATATAGACACACATGCTCTTTCAGGTTGATTCATTATATTTTCAGTTGACTGGAACTTGTTAATTATTGTCTTGATGGTGGATATTAGCATTTTTAATACTTTTCATCTTCATACCACTAACTTTAATCATGTAGTGCCTCTACTTAGCGGACGCGCATCATGGGAATTGAGCGCACTGCAATATTGGAACATGTGCTACCACAAACTGATCTGCATTAAACCAAAAATGCAGCAATCTTGGAAGTGACAGCCTGTATCTATTGGGTGCCGAAACCGAAAGTACTGCCATATTAGAGGTGGCAACTTACATCCAGTTCGGACGCAACTTTTAAGACTTTTTGCACCTGAGGAAGCCCTGATATTGTCAAAACGCTTTGTGGTTTATAAAATATTTTATTGTTTTCAAAATAAAGTTCTTTTTAACTTTACTATCTATTATTTTGGTTTCTGATTTTACTAGATGGTAACAATACCTTCATGTTCCAGAGAACCTACTAGAATATCCAACTACCCCTTTATGTGGATGAAATTAATGTATATTTCAGAGCCAATTTTTAAAATGGCTCTGTAAATTGTGAGTGTTCCAATTTACCTTACTACCTCAATATTGTGTGAACAAATTACACTATGGTATTTTTTATACTTGCATTACATAGGGTCTATTTGTGAATATTAAAGAGATCTACTTGTAATTCTATGTTGAAACCATAAATATAATGAGAGTGTGTGCTGTCACCTTTTATTGTTTTAGTTGTATTTGTTGATCGAGTGTATGGAGTGATAATACACTTGGGTGGATTTTACATGCAATGGTGTGACAGACCTCTCTGTCTTTGGATTACTTTTATTTCACCTTGGTTCTTCTGTTTGTTCAGTAATTGCCACTTGTCCGTACGGCATCATGTGTTATTCCCTGCATACGAAAGAACTACTGAATGGCAGGCCATCCAGAAGGGATGTGTGCTGCTTGTTAACCTCTGGCCCTCATTCAAACGTTGTGGTTAACCACAGACACTTTCCACCCTCAAATGGTCAGCTGGGTGGTCGTCGTTTTTTGACAAACCTATGGAACTAAAATCGGACACTATTTCATACGAACACCGCTGAAGCCACGACCCCTCTTCGCTCTGTTCACGATTCATATGAATGCCGTGTCGTTCTGTACATTGCCTATATGAACAGAGCTACCCCAGATAGCCATTCCATGGAGCCCATTCGTTTGACGAGTGCAGTTGGTACAAGATTTTAGCTCCATGGCGATTGAACTGTGTGTATAGGATCTGAGTGCTATTCAGTGATATTGTGCGCTCAGATCTAAGCTATCTGGGGATACGTATGAATGTGGGAGTTCTGTTCGGTAGTTTGGGAATTATATATTTTTATGTATTTTTATTGTGCCTGTAAAATGGAGATTATGTTCTATCCCTGGAGATAATTGAGTTACTTCTAGCATGTAATCCAATTATCTCCAGGATAGAGAGGAGGGTCTGTAATGTGCCTGTGGGAGTGTTTATCACTGTATATGTTTCTGATTGGTTACTGTATGAACTTGTCCCAGTCTTCCACCAGATCCCTATGGGAGTGTCGCTGGGTGGAAGACCTGCATAAAAGACGGGCATGTAGCCCACATTAAACAAATTCCTGCTTAACCCTCAATACAGAGCCTCGTCTCATACTTGGGGGGGATTATTCGTGTGTTTTCCTGTTTGGCGCTTAGGAGTGTTCGGTAGCTGACCTTGTATTTGGGAAGGGAACCTCTTTGGCAGCGTTTACCCCTTCTATACCCAGGGTGCCATTACAAATGGGTTATATTTTAATATTTAGCACCACTTATACATTAATTATTTTTCTGTGAATTTGCATTTATATAGTGTCAGCATATTATGCAGGGGTTTACAAAAATAGAATGGGAATATTTGACAACAAGTAATTGACTTTAGACTTATAAAATTCGTTTTCTAACACTTTTTCTTCTAATATCAGTTATTTGTTCATTAGTCCAAAAGATGAATAAACAAATACAAATTACAACAAATGTAATGAAGGCCAAATGGCTTGTTGCATGCATTTTCATCTGAGCAATTAGTTCTTTCGTTCATCCATTTTAGTTTATTACAAGCAGGGAGCTACCTTTTTGTAATATTCAAAGATAGAAGTGATGGGGAGCATAGGTCCCTAAATACGCTCCATGTCCTCCCTCAACCTATGCATGCTGTCATAAGAAAAGACTAGCGACTGTGATTGGGTAGCTATTGCTAGTCCAATAAAGGTACCTCCATGGAAGATGCACCTAATAAAATAATTAACTGGCATAGTGCCCCCCAAAACCGATACCCATGCCCTATGAGTGTGGGCTATTAAACTAAATAGGGGGGACTAGTGCCCCTACCTGTGGCCTCTTCAATATTACAAAATTTTGTTTTCCCTATTGTTACCTCTACACTTGTTATTATCCTGCAAGTTGCGAAGTAATGTCTCCATAGATAGGATTTGTTGTTCCAGACCATCCTATAGATGCTAAATCAGATTGAATATCTGGGGAATTTGGAGGCAAATGCAACATTTTGAACTCTCAGTCATGTTCCTCAAGCCATTCATGTACAATTTTTGCAGTGTGGAAGGATGCATTATCCTGCTGAAAGTGGCCACTGCAATCAGGTAACACCATTGCCATAAAGGGGTGTATGTGGCCTGCAACAATCTCTAGGTAACTGATTGTAGCAGAGCACTAGTCTAGCAGGGACTTTTCTCCACTGGTTTTCTCCAAGATGACTCAGGAACAGATAAATACAGCAAGGCAAAAAGAGTAACTGGATGACACTCAGTTTAGGGGGAATAACTAAAGGTTTAATGGTGGCACACTGCCTTTTATGTGATTTTCCCCACCAGGTGGATCTTGTGGGGCACTGAGTTACAAAGTTCATAGACCAATGAAACAGGGCTATACATAGAGACACTCCCATACAGTATGTACAAGCCCTCCCCTCTGCCTGGTAGATAGGTATGTGGCCTGCAACAATCTCTAGGTAACTGATTGTAGCAGAGCACTAGTCTAGCAGGGACTTTTCTCCACTGGTTTTCTCAAAGATGACTCAGGAACAGATAAATACAGCAAGGCAAAAAGAGTAACTGGATGACACTCAGTTTAGGGGGAATAACTAAAGGTTTAATGGTGGCACACTGCCTTTTATGTGATTTTCCCCACCAGGTGGATCTTGTGGGGCACTGAGTTACAAAGTTCATAGACCAATGAAACAGGGCTATACATAGAGACACTCCCATACAGTATGCACAAGCCCTCCCCTCTGCCTGGTAGATAATAGAGGTAGATAATGTAATAACTCATTATATCCATGCCGGAAAACCACATATTTCAAGAGATTCAAGAAGTACCCCAAAAACATGACATATCCCCCTAAATGACACATAGCTGGATAGCTCTGATCTGGGTGAACAACATATCCAAAAACCACCCAGATCAGACCAGGGGTTCACAAATTCATTGGAAGTCCCTTTTGACCGCACGCATGTTTTCATGCCCAAAAGAGTTCCACAGAATTAGGCTGTGCGGCCGGTCTATCTTTTCATTCACATAATGGATAAATTGCACGAACGGATCCATTCGTGCATAGCTTCATTAGATGTATCTGGTTCTGTAGATGGTTTCTACCAAATAGCGCTTTCAGGTGAACTTAGTTGGAGGTGGAAGTCTCAGCAGTGTTCGCGCCGTCGAGCGTCCGATTTTAGTTTCATGCACTCAACGACCAAACACTGCTGCCTTTGTTTATGTCCCAAGATGGCCGTTGCCACATGTTCGTCTATACAAACGGCGACCACCCAGCCGATCGCTTAGAACGTTCAGGTGATTGCAGTTTATGGAGGTGTGAACTGAGTTGATGGGCGGCACACTCCACAGCTGGGTGGTCTACCATTCGGTAGTTTGTTCGGTTGTTGAACAAAACTGTGGGAACCACTTAAGGGAATGGATTTTGACGAACGGCCAGGTGGAACAGGGGAAATCTTGGGTTACAAAGCCATGGGAGTAAGTCTCGCACAGTTATTGTCACTTTCTCACATAGGGGGTCAAGGAGAGGGGAAAACAAAGGGGATACGGACAGCCCAGAGCTGGTATAAATTATGATCCATTCTGCTACAGTGATACATGTCAAAGTAACATCCACATGCCAGGACCAAAGGTTTCACAGCAGAACATTGCCCAAAGCATAACACCACCTATGCAAGCCTGCCTTCTTACCATAGTGTTTCCTGCTGCCATGTCTTCCCCAGGTAAACAATGAACACACACCCGACTATCCACCTTATCTAAATTAAAACACGATTCATCAGAGCAGGCAACCTTCTTCCATTGTCCATTTCTGACACTCACGTCCCTAGTTAACATGTTTTTGGCAGTGGAAAGAGTTTATCGTTGACAGTCTGACTCGTCTGTAGCTGTGCAACATCATTCAAAGCAAACTGCGATGCACTGTGTGATCTAAGACTATTGTATTTGTATTTGTTTTATTATGTTGTTTCTTTTCATTTACTTCATCTTATTGTCTGTGTTTTCTTGTCTTTTTTTATTTTTTTATTTCATGACCTTGTTCTTGTCTGTTACACTAAAACCTTGCGTTCTTCTTGAATGCTGTTCCTTCTCTAAACACTTGCTCTTTGCTCATCCATTAAGTTCTGTTTGACTGCTCCTACCTTTTTTTGTCTTATCTGGTGCAATAACTGGCCCTTCTACTTTAATTTTCCACTCACATCAGGATTTTATGAAAATATGAGTGAAAAGTAATCGTCGGTTTTAAAAAAAATATATATATTTTTCTTTTTGTTTATATAATGATAAATATAGTTTTTCCAATCCTCTGAAATATACACATTTCTCTGCTTCCTATATATAATGTAGCAGTTTCCATGTTGCTGCTATCTGTACTAATTTCTATACCATGCAATACAATTGTTCAGGTCGAGAAAATGAGTTTCAGACTAACCATTTTTCAGAACTAATTTTTTTTTTCCCCCGGTATAGACAAATTTCAGCCATATGTCAGTTTATCTCAGTAGAATTTTGGCAACACAAAGCAATTAAAAAAATGATTCATTCACCAAAAGGGTGTTAAAATTAGCCAATCAGTATACTGCAAAATACGTACATAATATTACATTATGTATAAATGTTGCAGTACACTGATAGGAGTATTATCCCCAATTAGCTTCACAGATCAAATGTGGAAAAGTAATGGGGAGCAAAGTAGGATAAGCAATAAACACTCTGTCTGTCTGTCTATCTATCTAGATTTTGTTGTTTAGTGCTTCTCCTCTTTCCCTTTATTGTGCACTTCTCACATGATTTGTGAATAAAATCATTATCTAGGGACTGTCTCCTTGCCATCAGTCATGTTTTCTCCCATCGTTCATTTGTTCTGTTTATTTATTTTTTCTTCGGTCAATGATTTGTGATTCGGCTATATTTCGTCTTGGAGTACAAGAATTTGAACAACCACCTGGTTAGGCCAAATTCAGATGACTTGTAATTTAGAATGATATGAATCTCCAAGCTTACAATGCAATAAAAACAGAGCTGTGCCCTTTCCATTTAGAAAGTACTGTTCTAGTTACATTGTTTTAACCGACAACAAGTATATATTCTTTGGCAAGTGGATTTAAATGACAGATAAAATTAATATATTTATTTTGACTTTCAATAAGAGCAGATTTAAAAGTACGCTGACTACTGGAACCATTCCTGTAAACAAACACAACTTTTTTTTACTAAAGAAATCATCTGATATAAAAACCAATGTGTGATTATTTTGTCTTTGTTTAAAATCCTTTAAGGTATTGTATTCATCATATTACCATGTGATTTTCGCAAAGCTTACATCTGTAACTATTGTTGCAGCCTTGGGCATTACGGTAGATGGAAAAGTCTCATTATTGCTAATGAGTATAATGTGGGCAATTTTCCATGTGTTGTGTTGGAAAACAATATACTCAAGTTCTTTCCTGTCTACAAGTGTTATATCTTTTGAAAATGGGAAATCATCTCTTAAATGCAAGTACTTTTATAGTGCTTTATAGTAAACAAAAGGGCACTATACATTGTAATGTTTGCACTCAAATAAGCTCACCATTTCAGATAAGTAACAGCAATCCATTCATCCCTACTGCAGATGGTATTCTTATTGTGTGAGATACTTATAATAGAATTACATGTATTGGCTGAAAGGAATAGTAACTAGCAAAAATGAAAACACTTATTTTAAAATGACTTGGATTTCTGACCGTAATGTTGCTGCCATAGCTTTGGGAAGTTAAGAAGCACTGATTTTGTTTCTCCCAGGAGTGTTTCAAGTTAGATAGCCATGTGGTTTGACAGCCTCTTGAGGTTGAGCAACTCTTAAGGTGTGATGTTCTGGCTAATTTAATAATAATTGACATAGTTTTATGGCTTAGTCAGTTTGCATCTACGCAGTATGTGAACCAGTGAACCATATTTGCAGGACATTTGTATCACATGTTAAAAGACAAGTTATTTATTTCTCAGTACCCCCAATGTACAGTTTTTATGGTGTCTTGAAAAGTTATAGGGTTAAATATAGTGCTAGCAAATTAACTTCCTTATACTTTTGGCATGGGTTGTCAGGCAGGTCCCGCTAATTGTAATTAATTAAAATACCTAATTATGTAAAAATATTACATAAATATATCTGTAGAATTAATATATGTGTATATATATATATATATATATATAATTTAAAAAATATATTTTATATATATATATATATATATATATATATATATATAGTGATATATACATATACATTTATGTATATAGATATATTTATATTATTTCATTCTACGTGTATTTTGATATAAATATATATATATATATATATATATATATCACAATACAGTTAGAACGAAATAACACACATCTATATATTTTTTAATTATTTATTTTGAATTTTTTTTAATTTTTTTTACTTATTTACATATTTTTTTATAAAATATATATATAAAACAATAATTATATATATATATATTTAATCAGTATCAGTCTACGTGTAATTTGATATTAATATATATATATATATAAAAAATTATATAAATATATATTAATAGTAAAATACACCTAGACAGTGTATGTGTGTAACATTATTTTATTTGATTTCCAGCCATCAGGGGGACTAACTGTCATTACAGGCAGTCCCACTGCTGGCAATGCAGCAGCCAGCTAACCTGGCCATGTGATTGTGAGGTCCTCGCAAGGACCTCACTCTCACATGGCCGGGGGGGGGGGCGGAGGAGGCAGGATCCTCCGCGGGGGACTCCCTGGGATCCCAGGTGAGTCTCCCCAACCGCGATCACCGGCGTAAGTAAGAAAAAACGGATTGCGTACTATTACACCCTGCGGCGTTTAGAGCCACTTAGAATAGGACGTAATAGTACGCCCCCTGTTTTAAGGGGTTAAATATAATAATACCATATGAGAATAACGCATGATCAATGATACACATATAGTTTATAGAATTTAAAAGATCAGGTTAGTTCATTAGACATTGAAAAAATATAAAGAAATACAGAAATATCAAGAATATAAAAAATATACTTTGTGTGTCTGCAGGGATGCAGCTAGGTGTTGAACATGGGATTTTATCTTTAGACTAATTTGCTGAAAACCATTGTAAAACTTGGTTACATGGGTTAATTTTCCTCTCACCTGAAGAGCAATCATTTCTAGCCGCCAATAGTCTATACTGGTGCTTGATCTAATTACAGAATCTTTCAGCATGCAGCTGACCTGCATGCCTAATTTAGTCACAACCATTCTTAGATAAGTACAGATGAAAATGCCAGGCGTATGTCACAACAAGATACCTTGACAGGATTCATGTTTATCTGTGTTTTGACCCTTACTTGGTATACTGAATTACACTCAAACTCTGCTTGTCTGCATGTTGATCTTCCTGACCTAGCATCTAGTTTTTTATACTTGTCCGTGCATCCTGTTTCTAAACAGCCCTTGAAGAAAATTAGCTCCCGTCAGCAGAGTTTATTTCCAGGCTGTAAGAATATGTATACATGTAGGGTATAGGATTATTATTGATATTTATAAAGTGCCAACAAATTCTGTGGCACTGTATAATTGGTGGACTAACAGACATGTATTTGCAACAAGACAAGCTGGACGCACAGGAACAGAGGCTATTGAGGGCACTGTTCAAATGAGCTCACATTCTAGAGGGAATGTGGTAAAGTAGCACAAGAGGTAAGGGTAGGATGTATCTCGTGTACATGAAAAAAGTAGGTTACTAGAATAATTTACAGTGAAGGGTTAGTTTTTTAGATGAGGAGAGAAAGCAGGATGGCTTACCAAGGCACATGAAGGCAAAACTATTAAAAGTTTAATTAATATGCTTTCCTAAAGAAGTGGGTTTTTAATGATTTTGTGAATGAACGGAGACTGGTCCAAGTCTAACGGAGCTGGGAAGGGAGTTCCACAGGGATGATGCAGCCCTAGAGAAGTCTTGGAGGCGGTCGTCAGAGGTGCGAATATGAACAGAGAATAGATGCAGATCTTCAACAGAGGTTAGGGACCTGCATTAGACATACTTGTGTATCAGTGAGGATAGGTAGGTAGGAGCAGCATTGTGGAGCGTTTTGTAAGCAAGCACCAGGATTTTAACCTGAGCCCTATATCTTATGGGAAGGTTTTTTTCCTTACTGTATGAGAATATTAGAACCTGTGTAACTGTATGCATGCACAGGCAGAAGTAAATTTATTTCTAAATTGTAGGATATCTTAATCTTCTATGTAAAGTATGGTGTTGTACAACCCCTAACTGTTCAATTTTCATCTGAAATTTCAGATTTCCTTAATAGAGTATTATAACAACCTGACAGTGCTGTACAATAATGCATACAATGACAATATCAACAGAGATGCATAAAAGGACAAGTCACAGAACAAACCACAAATAGAAAGTAAACAGAACATAGTAGGAGACAGTGATCACTCCTAAAGCTGTTTGTATGCGTGGCTCCAGAATACCACAGTACATCAGGGAAAGTATACCCATACATACAATAAGAAAATATTCTATTCGAAGACTCTTGCCCTTTTGTTCATTACCTTTTTTGGTGGGGAATATATGACCTATACTGTCTGGATTAAGCAAAACTAATTTTAGGAGATAACATATAGGCTCCATAACACGTGAGTGTAATCTTTTTTATTATATTGTATCTACACTATCCAGACATACCACACTAAATTTGTTTATTTGTATGGTTTTTATCTTTACATCCTGGATCACTGATTGGAACCAAGGAATATAACAAGAATCCATAAGCAAGCATTGTACCATTTACATGCATAAAAGTGGAGCTCTTGATAACTACAAAAAAAATATTTCTGTTTTGTTCACTCTCCCACTGTGTTAAGAATACTACACTGTATACTTCTCTATATCTCCATTCTTGCTACATATACTACCGGAAAACACTGAGGCGCCACCCACTCTTCCCTGTGCAAGCACAATACAAATGTGAGCTACTGTTTAGACTCTGTGCATTACTCTTTTTTTATAGTTAAACTATATTTTCTTCATAAAAAAAAATGTTTAGCTTTATATGTATGTGTCCTATGTAAATGAACACTTTATATTTTGGAATACAAACATATTCCTAGTACTATAGGGACTTGCTGCTTATCTAGATTAAGGGTCCCACTATTTAAGTAAAAAGCTGTTTTTAACTTGCTTTTACTGCATTGCCACACTACTCTTCATCCTGCAGTCCTAGCTTAGATCATCAGAATTGATAAGCTTAGCAAATCCAATGCTTCCTCATAATGATAGCATTGAAACATCACACTGCTATCACATCACTACTGCACAAGTTTATTTACACCTCTGTTATTGTATGTCCATATATAATTTATTTGAACTGATCTCGTCTTTCCTCCTCTCCTCTGATACTTAGCTTCCATTTTGCACTTTATTCCACTTTTAACTTCCTTACCCTTGTCTCTAAGTTAGAGATCTCTAAACCTCTCCTGCCCTCTTGCCCCACCATATACCCTCTTCTTACCCTCCTCTCTCACTTTGTCCAATCTCTTTCCCTTAATTTTGTCCCATCCCTAATGCATATTTTCAACCTCTATTTGTCTGCTGGCATCTTCCCATTTTCCTTAAAACATGCAATTTTTATTCCCTCCTAACAAAGCCATCTCTTGACCCTACCTCTCCTTCTAAACACCATTCCATATCACTACTCCCCTTCACTTCTACAATTCTTGAGCAAGTTGAACTTACCCCTTCAACTCATATTCTCAATACCAACTCTCTACTTGACCATTTTCAATCTGGTTTCCACTCCCTGCATTCAACTGAAACTGCCATTACCAAAGTGAATAGTGGTGTAATCACTGCTAAATCTAAAGGTCACTTTCTTTCTAATTCTCCTCAACCTCTTTGCTGACTTTGATACTGTTCATGACTCTCTTCTTCTTTTAACCCTCCACAAGCTTGGACTCTGTGACATTGTACTTTCGTGGTTTTCATCCTACTTTCTGAATGCTCATTTAGTGATCTTTCTTGAGTTCCACCTTCTTCCCATTGCCTGGTCATCTTTTATTCTCAATCTTCTACTGCCTCACTGACCTTATTAACTTCTTTGTATTTAATTTACAACTATATGCTGAAGATACTCATATTCACAAACTGCCTCTCTTCCATTTCTGTTTTCTAAAACTTTCTCTTTTTAAAACCGAACTCATATTCCCCCTTAAAAAATTATCCCCATCAATTTATTTGCAAGTCAATGGGACACTTATCGACTTCCTGTACTATTAATTTCCTCTTTACTCAAAGAAGTGAAACCCTTTTTGTTCCCTCTGCAATCAACCTTCTTGTAGCATCTAGTCATATCCGCATTGCCAACTCTCATCTACAAGATTTTTCAAGGCTTGCCCAGTTCCTTTGGAATTCACTGCCATCAGACTCTCCCTGAGCCTAAGTCACTCTTTAGGAATGCTTACCATCTTCCTGGGTGATGCTTCTCTCATATCAATAACCTTGTCAGTTCACTCGCCTTCATAGCCCATCTCACTCTCTCTCCTGCCCCTGTTCGGTTCTTCCATAGGCCACTTACTAGCTTATTTTGATAAAGGCATCTTATCCATCAATCCCTACCCCCTCTGACATGCTCTTAAGTCTCTCGTGTGCCTTTACCTCTTTCTTATAGATTGTTAGCTCATTTGTGCTTTAGAAATGCTAATACTACTACTAATAACCCTACCCTTCTAAATAAAAATAAGGCATCACATTCTTCTATAGTTTAAAATGCCATGGCACCCTGTGATAGTTATTAAAGATGACCTTTCAGAACAAGGAACTTAAAAAGACACGGACAACATCAATGTTCAATCAAACTTTTTCTTTTTCATTATTCATTGAAGAACTAATATTCTGCCTTTATGTAATTAGCAGGTGTTTAGATTATTATATTTTTAATTACTGCTGAACAATAGAAAGTATAGGCCAATACATGCTGGGCAGCTTATTTCTAATGTATTATTTAATACACAAAGTATTCTTTCTTACTTTAAAGAGAAATACATAATTGGAATATGAGAGACTGAGCCTTCAATGACATGCTGGGATTCTGGATTGTATCAAAGAAATGCCACACATTTAAGGTGTGCAAAGAAAAAAGTGATTAAGTGTACGGAGCACTGGGTCTCATTAAGCAACTTGGATAGGAGGCATGTATTATGCAACAATAAAAAAAAATACTGCTTTGCATTGATCTTAGATGCAAGAGAATCATTAACAAGCATAATAAAACATGGCATAGGGCATGTTAATGTTTGCTTAGTTAAAACAGGCAAACAGCCTATCCCCCACATCGCCCAATAAACCAAATCATTATCTTAATAAATAAGAATATGCATAGCAATAACATAATCTGTCACATCAGAATATTGACCTCACTATATGTACTTACAATTTTATAAGCATTGCTTGTAACTAAATATATTTTATGAAAAAGAAAAAAAAAAAACAGACAGCGTCTCTGTTTTTATTAATATTAATTTATAGTTTAAACTATACACACTAGATCCCACTACAATTAGAAAAATTAAGAATTTCAAATTACTTCTACATAGACAATAAAATGTAATCAGGAATATACAAACAATACACACGCTTAAAGTGCAGTGCTCAAATATAATGAAAATGTACCCTTTGAGGTATAGCAGATCACATAAGGATTCCTTAAATCCTCTGATAAAAACTGTATAAAAATGTGTCTACAATGATAAAACAACAAGGCCCACACATGGAGTAGTAAGGTGTTATACTTGGAGATAAAGAAATTCAATATTCCTAAAATAAGGATTTCGGCAGTGGAACGTGTGTTACAATATTGCAATCATGTCTGTATTCTTCTTCCGGGTATGTGCATGTGTACCAGTGATGTAATGGCATCAACATCCATCCTCCAAGTGGGCGGGAGATGGCATAGAAGGGTCTCCTAGTGTGCATGTGTGTGCCCTCGATCTCTCTGTAGGCATCTTATGCAGCGACGTATTAGCTGTGAGGCAAACAAAACATTTGCCTTGGGCGGCATTTTACAGAGGGCGGCAAAAAAAGCCGCCCCCAAATGCCCAGGGCAAATGTCTTGTTAGCCTTGCTGCTAACTGTTCAGGCAGGCGGACGGCTAAGTAAAAATTTGTGCGGGCGGCGCTGGCAAGGGAGCACTTTCCCCTGAGTTCTCTGCTCAGTTCCCTCGCGCATTCCGCAGAGTGATGCCGGGAACCGGAATATGACGTCATATTCCGGCTCCCAGCATCACTTTGCAGTGAGCGAGAGAGCTCAGGGGAAAGTGCTCACTCGCCAGGGCCGCCTGCCCAGCAGCCACTGGACCCCCAGGGAAAGGGAGAACCCCCACTCCCAGCATTCCCAAAAGTAAGTGTGTTAATGTGAGTGTGTGTGTGTGTTAGTGTGTGTGTGTGTGTGTGTGTGTGTGTTAGTGTGTCTGTCAGTGCGTGTATGTCAGAGAGTGTGTCTCTTAGAGAGTGTGTCTATTAGAGAGTGTGTTACTATATGTGTTTCTGTTAGTGAGAGAGTATGCATGTCTGTTAGTGAATGTGTGTGTCTGCTAGTGACTGTATGTGTCTGTTAGTGAGTGTGTGTGTGTGTGTGTGTCTGTTAGCTAGTGTATGCATGTCTGTCAGTGAATGTGTGTGTATTTAGAAGGTGGGGAAGGGTGGAGAGGTGCCGGGGGGTATGGAGGCTGAGTTTTGTCATGCCTAGGGCAGCACAAAACCAGGATACACCACTGATCTTATGAGCAAAGGAACGTAAGTGTGTTCCAAATATTGGTGAAAAATTAGGCATATAAAAAAGTAATAGAAGACAAATAAATAACAATTCTAATGAACTTTTGAAATATGTATGAAAATATATATTTTTAAAAACACACCAGATATACCTAGCATGTAAAATTATTAAGATTGAAAAATATGACTTTCAGTATATTAATTAAATAATAATTCATTAACACCAATACATCTACACAAGCATAGCAAACTATACAGATAGAATATTGTATATACATTTAAGATTTAATAATACTGCTGCCAAAATATCATGCACAAACATTTTAATTCAGACCAAACAGTAACTGTTAATTCATATCAATCACACAGAAAAATAAATACAGCAAATATGATTAATAGACGAAGAACAAAGCACAAATACGATTGCACTTTGTTTCAGAAATTTGACAGTTTCCAGAAGGCACACCCTGTCTACCCTTATCCCTACCTCACCTCCTGTGGGCATGTTGGGTGATATGTGTTGTGTTTTCCCCATGCTGCTCCAGGATCTCCTCAGAGTGACAAAGCCCTGGAGAATCCAATTCAGTAAGCATGAAAGCAGCATGGAGGTTTGCAAGTTAACTGGACAAACTGACATAGCATCCCACCCACATAGGAAGGTGTGGACACCCAATTACCCAGTGGTGCCTTTCACTTATATAAGCCCTTAGACTCCTCCTCATGGGAGGGCTCCCATTCCCTTTTCCCTATTTAAGCACAGACCACCATAGGGCCTGTGCACAGTTGTTTTGTTGTTCCCCTGGAGTACAGAGCCAGCTCCTGACTCAAGTGAGTTGATTATCTTCATCTGTGGATTCCCTGAATAAACTCTTTTTTGCCTAAATTCTGTCTTGAGTCTTGGTAACCCCTGCAGTGCCGTTTCAACCTTGAACAAGCCCTATAATGCTGATTTATCCTTGGTTAAACCCTGCAGTGCAGTTTCTACTTTGGTTAACCCCTGAAATGCTGTCTCAGCTTTGATCTATCTCCTGCAATTCAACTAGAGCAGGCCTGTCCAACCTGTGGCCCCCCAGATGTTGCTGAACTACAGCTCCCATGAGTCTTTCAATGAAACAGATAGCCAGGAAATTATGGGAGTTGTAGTTCAGCAACATCTGGGGGGGGCACAGGTTGGACAGCCCTGAACTAGAGCTTCAATCAAGTATTTCTTAATTTGCTAAGTGCTGGAACTCTGGTAAAAGACTTAATTTTTTTCTTAACCCCATAACGACGAGTGATGGACCTTGTCCGTCACCCGTTAAAATTAACCCCAGATCGCCGCTATTGCATATACTCACCTTATACCTCCCTGCACTTCCTGGTTCTGTGTGACATGCAGGGAGCCGGAACAGTGATGATCCTGCCCCCTGTGTAAAAAAAAAAAAAAAAGTAAAGTTAATTTAAAATCCCACCCCCCTTTACCAATTTTAATAAAAAATTAACCCCTTCCCTGCTAATTGATCACTGACTACAGTGATCAATTGGCAGGGATTACATTTTACTGTCATCTGATTTTTTTTTTAACCCCTGAGGGTTAATTATTTTTTTTTTAACTCTCAGGGGTCAAATTTAATTAATTAATTTAAATATTTTAAAATTATATATTTAGCTAGCTGGGGTGGGTGACAGTGGGGAATTGGGGGGTTTGGTGTTAGGCTAACTAGGAGTTAACGTTAAAAAAAGTTTTAAAATAAACTTTAAAAAGTTAAAAATTACGCTAAAAAAAGTTTTAATAATGTTTAAGTAAAAAATAAAAAAAAACCTTTACCCAGTCCAAATAAAAATTAACCCCTTCCCTGCCAGTCGATCACTGCCTACAGTGATCAAAATACAAATCACAGTGATCTAATTTTTTTTAACCCCTGAGGATTAACTTTTATTTATTTTTTAACCCTCAGGGGTTCAATTTATTTAATTAATTCATTTAAATATTTTATAATTATACATTTTGCTAGCTGGGGTGGGTGGGAGTTATGGGAAAATGGGGAATTTACTGTCAGTGCTGCTTACTGCTAGTTAGGGGTTAACGGTAAAAAAAAAGCTTAGAAAAATGTTAAATCTGTAAAAAAAAGTTAAGTAAGTTTAGGAAAGTTTAAAAAAAATTAATAAGCAAAACAAAAGTTTAAAAACTAGTTTTTAAAAGTAAAAAAAGTTTCAAAAAGTAAAAAAAATACATTTAAAAATGCTCATTACCACTACACCTGGAACAAACTAGAGAAAAAAATGATCCCACGCTAAGGTTCAAAATATGCCTTTTGAATTACCCCAGGGTTTATTCTTTAATAAATAGTATGTGTTTGTGGGGAAGTTTCAATAACCAACCGTTTAAACTACTCCAAATTGGAACATGGACACAGCGTAAAACTTCAAAGTTAGAAAAAAACTGAATAGCTGCGCCCCTCCGATGTCCACATATACCTGGCAAAGGTACATACGGGGGTATTGCTGTACTCAGCCGACATAGCTGAGCAACATATGAAGTATTATACACTGGTAGCACACATAGGGTTTGCAAAATATACTGTGCAAACTCACTTTGTGTGTCAAAAAGGCAGAAAAAACACTTCTTACCACTACACTTGGTACAAGCTAGCGGAAAAATGATCCCACGCTAAGGTTCAAAATATACCTTTTGAAATACCCTTGGGTGTCTTCTTTAAGAAATGGTAGGCCTTTGTGGGGTAGTTTGAATTTAAACCCTACTAAGATGCTTGGAAATTGCACATAGGCCCAGCGTCAAAATTCAAAGTTCGGTAAAAACTGATATGGCTTGGTATCCTATATGGCATGGTAGCTTGTCTTTTTACTCAGAAGACTTAGCCGAGCATAATTTGGGGGGTTTGAACTTAGTGGCACATGTGAAATATACAAAATGCCCAGCAAAAATGCAATCCATGTGTAAAAACGCACAAAATTATTTTTTACCACATACTTTGGCATATATTGGTGAAAAATGGGGGCATGTTAAGGCACAATATGCACCTTATGAGATACCCTGGAGTGTCTACTTTTACAAATGGTAGGCCTTTGTGGGCTTTTTTGAACAGTCAAACTGTTATAATACCCCAAAATGGAAGCATAGGCTCATTAAATTCATCTCTCAAAATTCTACTTTGAATACTGAAAAGAACACGCCTCCTATATGGCACTGTAACTTCACGAAATAGTGCCAAAAACATACAATGGGGGTGTCATTTTACTCAGCAGATGTAACTGAACACAAAATAAAACTTTGTACAGGAATAGCACACACCAACTTTACAAAATACACATGAGAATTTCTTTGTTATAAGTTTGTGTGCCAAAAACCAAAAAAAAACACAATTTTACTCCAATATTTAGCAGAGGTTGGCGGTGAAATGGCTACGTAGAAAGTGTCAAAACAACCCTAGGTAAATAGCCTGTGATGTCTACTTTATATAAATATATACTTTTGTGTGGCAATTTTGTTTTCTTTTATGGCTATTAAGCTTACAAGACAAACATACCAAATTCTAAAATCGCTCCACATTAAAAGTTTATTTTACTCCTTGTGCTTTGTGACCTGTAACTACCAAAAAAAACTTAAAATCCCAGACACATTATATATTCTGTAAATCAGAACAACTAAATGAATTTATTTTTAATTACTTTCCTTAACCTGCACTAATTATGCACACATTATTATTGCAAAAACTGTAAAAAAACCCCACAAATTTTTTTTTTTTTGCATTTTTCTGTATTTTTTTATAATAAATAAGTATATATATATATATATATATATATATATATATATATATATATATATATATATATATATATATATATATATATATATATGTGTGTGTGTGTGTGCGTGTTGCATCAAATTAAAGCCCTTTCTGTCCTTTAAAAAAAACAATATATAATATGTGTCGGTGCAATAAATTAGTAAAATGCAAATTGCAGTTGAACGCAAACAGCAAAAAATTAAAAAAATGCTGTTGTCATTAAGTGAAAGACAAGCTTCTGAAGCTCTGTCCTTAAGGGGTTAAATACTTTTATTTCTTAAGAAGGAATTGCTTTGTTGACTGTTTATACATGCTTTGAGACTTGCATCACATTCATTTGCTTTTCAAAAATGAAAACCTTTTAATTCAGTGACTGTGCCCGTATAAATCTCTGCATACTGAGCCCATTTACCCTAAACCCGTGACAGTTCATAGTTCCTTCAACTCAGTAAATACATAAAGATGGCACAGACATCTCATGCAAGAGATGGCTCCCCACCAAGTCCCTCAGTCTGACACTTCTGTGGAAAGGGGTGATCTCCCCATACTTCTTCAACACTTACCTACCAAAAGCAGGGATTATCAACGTGCTGGGGAATATAGAGCATAATATTGGTGAAAAACTGATAATGCTGACCTACAGCAACTGGGTGGTACACTGTGTGCTTTCTTTAAAGGTCTCCCTTGAATCTGGATTTTTTCTTCTGATGAAAATGTGCTCCACAAACCCAAGTAATGTTTTCCCAGGACCTTCCACACTGTTTATCTCTGTTGAAGCATGCTGACAGACTATACCAGGCGCAGTTCCAAAATGACACATGGATCTTCACTAAAATGAGAATTCAGAGGGTCAAAGGGAATTCAAAGGGAATTTCACATTTTAGTAGCCAATTAATTTAAAAAGTAGCCAATTAATTGAAAAATTTATTCCAGTTAACCTAATATTTAAAATGTACTTTGAATTCTCATTTTCGTGAATGACCCTGTATAGTTTAGTGTATTCTCAAATCTTAAATTTAGAATTTTTTCTGTTGACATTTATAATAATTTCATGTTTTAGCATGATATATTGTACTAGAGCAGGAATAGTGTAAGTCAATCGATTAAGTAATTTTCTGCATAATTTAAGTAATACATTATGATATGGCTTAATCCTTTAAATATCAGAGGTGTGCTACTCACATTTCTTTGCAATGTGCTGGTCATATATCCTACAGTTAACTGGCTAAACTAATTAAATAAATTAATTAAATAATTTTCTTTTCTTATTTTGAAAACAATGTTAATATTTAATGAGCCCAGTATATCATGACGTAAGGTATCAAGAAATAGGGATGGAGGCAGATTTTATTTAACTTTCTTCTAGTAGTAAAATATACTACATCTATATTCTACTGCATTCATAAATATATCCGCATAGTCTTAATCAATATTTATGAGTAAGGTGCAAATATTTTCTATATTTATTTTATATCTGTCTCGTGGAATAGTTGGTATTATTGCATCTAATATAGCTAATGCAACTAATTCTACCAACACATTTTGAGCAAAGTTTGCTTAGAGAGTTTTCCCTTTGTTTTGACTTTGCATTCTTATGTAGTGGATGGTGGTAATTTTTCTGTTTGGTTATTATTTAATTGTTGCGCCAGGATGCAGTTTATTATCTGAGGAGTTTATTTCTTCATGATAATTTCAACATTTTATAATGAAAGTATGAAAATATTTTACAAGTTACAGTGCAGTTTTAGTATTTTCTTTGGTTATGGATTAAGCATCCTAAAATCCCCATTGCTGGAATTAACCCTGTTTTTTTATACTGTAAAGTCACCAAAAGAACTTTAACTTAATCCCTAAAGGACATCAGGCGTACTATGATGTCCTTGAAAGGGTGAGCCGAGACCCTGGAGGACAGCACAGTACGCCCAGCCATCCTCCAGCCATCCTACCGCCCTGTACTCACCTGGACAGGCGATCCCATTTGGGAAGGACTGCCTGAGAGTCGGCCTCTCTGGCTGTAACGGATCACCTGGCACACCGACTGGGTACCTCCATTGAAGGATGCTCCTAGCGCTTCCTGAGGACTCCAAGCACTTCAGCAGACACCACAACCACCGAACCGGAGAAGCATATGAATGCTCTCAAGCATATGAATGCTGTAAACAGGAACAGGAAAAGCATAGAATCAGCTTACACTCCTGGCAATCAGCTTACAATCCAATTCCCCCAATAACGAGACGACACTTCGTTTTGAGGTCAAGCAGAACTGATTTACTGGGGCTACCTGCTCAGCTTTTATGCAGGTCTCCCACCTGGTGGACACTAGGGGACCAGATGGAAGACTGGGAAACATATTGGACATTGACCAATCACAAGTTTACAATCCCACAATGCATCACAATCCCTCCTCTCTGTCCTGGAGATAATTGGGAAGTAATCCAATTATCTCCAAGGACAAAGGCAAAACTCCATTAACCACATGGCAGACAAAGGACAATAAAAGACATAAAAATACATACTGTTACATTTATCACATAGAACATACACATTCTACCTATCCCAGATAGCTTAGATCTGAGCACCCATTACTACCGGATGGCGCTCAGATCACATACATACAGTTCAATCGCCATGGAGCCAAAGTCTTTCATACAGTCTTTCAGTATACGGCTGGGCTCCATGGAATAGCTATCTGGGGTAGCATGGTTTAAACAGTAAAGTACCGAATGGACCATTGTTCGGCTAATTGACCGCAGGTAGGAGAAGGGAGGTCAGCGGCTCAGCAGTGTTCGTGACTTTAACAGTCCGCAGAAAGGTATGAACCAGCCTTTCTGCAGGGAAAAAGAACAGTGTTAAACATGGGGCTATAGTCCGGCGGCAGGAGGCGGGCGACCAGGCTCCTCCAGTGGTCAATGGAGAGGTTGGTTCCGCCACACTGGCCCTCCAGGGCCATTTGATAACAATATAATATATATACAAAACGACCACCAGCTCAGAGGACACTGGACAGGGGGTTTTGGAAAGGGTTACCGTGGTAGTTAAGGGCCTAACAATAGGAGATATACAGAAAAATTATATATGCAGATGGGGACCTCTTCATTAGGAGGAGTCAAGCTCCCCACCAAAACTACCTCGTGTGTAGATGTCAATATAAAGGCTTGCATTCAAAATAGTTACATTTTATTAGGAAGCATAACAGTTATATACACAGACAGTGAAAACCACCCAGTGATATTCAAGTGATCGGTAAGATTAAAATGAGACTATTTTCATAATGGCTGTATATAGCAGACAGAAAGGCCCTTAATGGGATAAAAAGTAGCAATCCCTATAGCTGCTTGGCTTAGATGAATCAAGTAAGTATGAGCTACTGCAACAACATAGTAACTAATGTTCCCAATTGCAGGGATATGTATGAGAATAGAGTAACAGCTTTAGCCATGGACCTAATTATAATAGATAAGCTGCTCTGAATCCATAAGAGAACGTTCTGTCCTTTAACTGAGTGCAACAATGTGAACCCTAAACATATAATCCCACTGTTGTGCAAAGGAGTAGAAAAGAAAAATCCCTTGTGGGGATTAGCAAAGAGTCTAGGG
The DNA here is from genome assembly GCA_933207985.1 of Pelobates cultripes. NCBI lineage: Eukaryota > Metazoa > Chordata > Amphibia > Anura > Pelobatidae > Pelobates > Pelobates cultripes. Next base: position 106,516,553 of record OW240913.1, read on the forward strand.
GTATATGGTGTCCATTAATAAAGTAGAATGGACACATCATAATTACCCTTATATATCACAAATACTAGGATAGCCTGTCATAATACGTGTAAACTGTACAAAATCTAAAGTTCTCTGCCACAGATATACCCTATCAACACAAGTACTAACGATATGCAGAGGGACATAATAGAACACCAACATAAGACTCCTGGTTAGGGGGTCACAAAGCCTAGAACCACATAGGTTAGAGAATGAATGAGGATGTCCGTACCTTTTCCACATATGGCAGCTTAAATAAAGCCATTAGAGGGTAGTTACCCTTGAATAATCAAAAGTCAGAGACCTCACAACTTGTAGCTAAAAAGACTGCCAAGTGGAAGAGGCCTAGTTGCCTTAATGGTGGTGCTACTAGAGAGGCGTATCCCGAGAGTGTGGACTAAAAGTCTAGGGAATACCCCACTTAAATATGTAACCACTAGTAGTACAAGGTAATGTAAAGCAAGGAATGTTCCATTCCAAAATAAATCAAAAGGATAGGAGAGGGGTGACAGAGGAAAATAAAGGTTGAATATGCAGAGGAAAAAATCCTCAGAGAATAGACAGGCTCCTAGTAAATAATTCACATATAGACAGTATATCTAAGGGACCCAGAGGGGCGCTCAGCTAGCAAGAGCTCTCCCTCACTCAGACCAAGTACAAATACAAAAGGAATGTAGTCTCAAAAAATTGAAAATAAAAACAAGCTGAAGCTGAGCATCGGTAGCCCGACGTGTGTTTCGGCGGTTAGATCCGCCTTTCTCAAGTTTTCTACCAACACAACATATTTCTATTTTGTCATAACTATATTACGCCATGTTGTGTTTATTATTACTATTATAGATCTCCATTTGATCTACTTATGCTGGTCTACATTTCCAGGTGGTTTCTTTATTTTATATACATATAATAGGTGTTTTTCCCACTTTTTGTTGTGCTTATACTTATTAGTTGTTTGTGAGTTACGCCTGGGAACACTTTAATTTTTACGTATTATATTGTTCACTTTAGTTTATATACCTTCTTTGTATTTCACTATAAGCCCTATATTTACCCCTTTAACTTCCCAAAACACCAAAAACCTTTACATGGTTTGTAATACTCGGGATGTGTGTATTGTTATACTCGGGAGACTTCGCAGAACACAAATATGATTGTTTTAAAAAGTAAAACTTATCATGACAATGATATCAACAGTGAAAGTGCAGTTTTTGTTTATAAAAAAATTCAAAAAAAACAAATATGAATGCTAAGTTTGGCAAGTGGCTACTACAAAAGACTGGACATACCCCATTTTGAATACCCTGTTTGTCTACTTTTTCAAATGGTAGGTCATGTTGGGGTTAAATTTCATTTCTGGGCTGCCATACCATCTCAAAGCAACATAGCCAATCTGGCAAAAAGCAATTTGCAAAAACAGAAATTGGCAAATCTTATGTTTGACCCAGTAACTTTCCAAATCACCATACAATCCGTACTTGAGGGGTACTGTTGTACTCATGAGACTCTACACAAATATAAGTGTTTCAGAGCAGTAAAATGTATTATACTGATAATATCATCTGTGAAATGGCAGTTTATTTGTGAAAAATGCAAAAAAATAAATATATATATATATATATAAATGCTAATTTTGGTCAGGGTTTGTAACAAAGTGGCTACTAAAAAAGACTGGCCATTTTGAATACCGTGGGTTATCTACTTTTACAAATGGTATGCCATGATGGAGTGAATTTTCATTCCTGGGCTGCCCAACAGTCTCAAAGACAACAAAGGCCCAGCAAACCAATCTGGCAAATTTCAATGTGCAAACATGGAAAAGGGGAAAGCCCTACATTTGATCCCTGTAAGTTTCCAAAAACCCATAAAACCTGTACATGGGGCATACTGTGGTACTCATGAGACATTTATGAATATAAACATGTATTTTATTTCAGTAAAATCCAACAGTATTATGACATTCACAGTTAAAATGACATGCAGAACTTGAAAAATCACAATTTTCTTTTTTTTAGATTTTATTCATACATTATGTTTTATATATAAATATTTGATATGAAATAAAAGCCCTTTTTCTCCTGAACAAAATTATATATAATAAGTGTATGTGAAAGAGGTGAATTATGGCTAAACCACACATAATGCAAATTCCAGGTTTTGTTTACATTTTGTTTTGATCACAACTTATTCAATTGGCTCAGTCGTTAAGGGGTTAATGAAGCAGTTTTGGTGTATAAATTATGCCCCTGCAGTCTCATTGCTCAATTCTCTGTCATGTAGAAGTTAAATCACTTTGTTTATGCAGCTCTAAGCATACCTCTCTGTATGTGACTTACACAGCCTTCCTAAAAACGTCCTGTAAACAGTCATCTAATGTTTACACTTCTTTGTAAATTCTATTTAATTTAGAATGTAGTATCTCCTGTTCTGTTACTAGCTTGCTAGACCCTGCAAGCTTAAAGTGTAATTCACAGAGCAGGAGATAAAAACTTTTAAAGTAAGTTAACACCTGATTGAAAATATAACCATTAAGTTTTCATGCAGGCTGTGTCAGTCACAGCCAGGGGAGATGTGTCTAGGGCTGCATAAACCGAAACAAAAGTGGTTTAACATCTACATGGCGGTGAATGGTCCAGTGAAACTTCAGGGGCATAATGTATACATCAAAACTGATTCATTAAACTAAAGTTGCTTTGATGACTATAGTGTTTCTTTAAGGTGATCTATTATAAGTTATAGAATACACATTTTAGAATTGTTTACTTGAAAATTAATATATACATACATAAAATATACTATACTAATTAATTAAGGCTACAGAAACAACTTTTCATTGAATTAAATTGTTATGTTTTACAGTAAGATATTGCTTTCTAAGTATTAACAGCAAACTGAAAAGTCTTTCAACACTAATTAATTTATTTGTCCTGGTTTTATGCTGAGGGCTATTGTGCCGAAAAACAGAAAATGCAAGTGCAACTAGTAATCTGAGAGGTCAGGTTGTACTGTCACAAAGAATTAAGAATGAAATGTTAATTTACATATCTTTGTTCTGTTTGCTCTTGAAATTACAAATAAAAATATGGCTACTACTGAAATAGCTGCAAACCATCAGAAAAGTGTGTGAGGTAAATGTATGCAGACAGACTCTGGTTAACTTAAAATGTTTAAGCCTATGACATGAATAATGTGTATGCATTCTGATATTATTTATACTATCAAAGACTCAAAAGCTCTGATCTGAAGGGTTTTTGGAAAATAAAATGTTAGACAGATTATTTATTTTTCATTTTTTAGAGTTGATACCAAAGATATGATGGATGAATACATCGAAATGAAATATTTTAGTAACCTATAGATCACCTTCAAAATGAGGATCTTTAACATTCTAGTACCAACTCTTTATCCCACTATACATTTCCCTATATTTAATATAAAATAAGAATTAGATAAATGTCAGCATAATTTGTTTAGTTTAATTTAAGCACTTAATCAGAGAGATGTGCTGCTTACCAATGTCCTCAATGTGCAAAAATTGTATTCATGCAAGCTATTAGAAGTAATTACACCATGTATTTATTCAGTGACAAAATATTCCATTATTCCATGCAGCATTTCCTTGCCTTGGGCATTTTTCCAATCAGTACTCTAAATGCAACCTTACTGTAACCTACATTTTTGTTATTTATATTTCTGCTCATGTATACAATACACTGCCTCAGAAGATAGGAGAGAATAGCTAAGACACAAGAGTTTCATCAATGGCTGGATCATGCTTTAGTGCATGTTTGGAAAATTCTGCACAACACATTTTTACTGTGGGACATTTTACCTAAATGTTAACATAATATTGTTATAGTTGATAAAACATGGTTTACGTAAACTGTTCCAAATGCTGTATCAAAGCAATTTACAGTATCCCATGAAATAAATAATTGATTTAGACCAAGTGTATAATCATTTGACATGAACCAAAGAGGTTCAAAAATGGATTAGGAATAACACCTTATAAGCGAAAACTGAGCTAACTCCTGAATAGAAGAAAAACATCTGTGTATATTAATATATTAATTATATTAAACAAATAAATAAATAGAAGAAAGGGGGGGGGGCGGGGCCCGACTGTCAAGCCAGACAGACGCAACCTGTGTGAGCTCCTGCACTCAATCTATTAGTTAAAATAACTGGATTGAACTTTCATCGATGATCCTAGCTGCCGATAATGGACTCCTGGATTAATTGGGGTGATACCTACGTGTGTTCTGATGTCTTCATGTGTCCGTGCCGACGGAGTGCTGTGAGCTAGCTCAGTGGCCTAGTGTATCTGGGAGAGTGGACAAGCGGCCCAATCCTGGTCTACTCTCTGGAGGCTCCCTTACTCTGCTGAGGGCATGCAGCATAATTTAAATAAGTGACAGGCATCCAGGCACATAAAGATGGCAGTACTTACGATATCCTGCAACACCTAAACAGGCTTTTTGAGCCCATCTGGGCACAGATGAATGTGCACATGGTACCCGAGATGCGGAGTGATCTGACTTGCATGGGGAATCCACAGAGCGATGCAGTACAGATGGAGGGTGACTCCTTTCATGCTTGGGTATGAGTGGCGTGTCAATCGGGACCCATGGTGGGACCAGAGGCATATGCAGTGAGATTACACCACAAATCATGCTGGGAATTGGGACTGCTGCTGACCATACAGGATTTGCCCGACTGCCTCATGGGTATCACACATCACTACCCGAGTGGGCATTTGGGCCTACTACCGGTGCACCAGTGGTGGGACTGTGTTCAACACCTACAGGGATTTGGCTGACCTCATGACAGGGTCCGGGAATATCTACCTATTTCTGGCGTGGTATCTCGGCAGTACTTCTGCTGATCTCCCTTTTCAAGCAGTCATTCTGTCTTTATATACTAAGGTACAACCATCTTCAGCCTGTTAGGGGGGCCTCCTAAGTGTTTTCACAAAGCTACTTGCTATCTTTTACAGTCAGTCATTGTTTTTCCTTTCCAACTTACTCTCAGTGCATATTACCTGCTGCCTTCATATTTTTATACTCTACATACTCTGCACTGTTATTCTTGCCTTTCACTTTAAAAGAAAATGTACTAGTTCCTATGTACACTTAATCTGATATGTGATGTTACCAAAGTGACGGCTTATCAATGTTTCTTTCTGTTATCGTCAATATTATTTACACAACAAAAACAAAGAATAATTTTAAAAAAAAGAATAAATAGAAAGAAAGAAAGAAAGAAAGACAACTGCTAAAATGGGAGAAAGGCAAAAGTTTAACCCCTTAAGGACCAAACTTCTGGAATAAAAGGAAATCATGACATGTCACACATGCCATGTGTCCTTAAGGTGTTAAAGGTTGAATAAAAAAATATTACAAAGAATGCTGTACATTATTTCAGGGCAATTCAACAAAAGACCTGCTCACTTCCTTCTCGCCACATAAAAAGATACCGCACAATGGCCTTAATTTAATAAGCTTACAAAATCATTTATGTACAAAAATACCTGTGATTTCTGTAGATCTATTTTTTCATATTATTGAATCATTTCAAGCCAGATGCGGTTAGGGTGCTTGTCTATGCCGCTATTATATCTTGCCTTGACTACTGCAATTCCCTTCTCAGTGGTCTTACATGTTTTTTCCATCTGTCCCTGTTACAGTCTATAATGAAAGTGAAGTGAGGCTCATCTTCCTGTTTGCCTGCACCACCCATGCCTCCCTCTCTGCCAGTCCTTACACTGGCTCTTCCTGTAAGTTATAAGACTCAATTTCAAATTCTGGTGCATGCTTAGAAATCTCTACACAACAAAGCTTATACCTAGTTATCTTCACTGATACACAAAAATGTGTCGTCCAGGCCTCTATGCTCTACCAAAGACCTATGCCTATCCTCTGTTCGTACTCGCACCTCTGACACCAACCTTCAAGACTTCTCTAGGGCTGCATTAGTTCCTTTATAAGATCATTAAAAACCCACTTCTTTAGCAAAGCATATCAACTAAACTGTTAATAGCTTTCCCTCCACACACCGTGGTAACCCACCCTGCTTCCTCTCCTGCAACCGTGTCATCCAAGAAACTAACTCTTCACTGTAAATTATTCTAGTAACACCCTTTTTCCCATACATGAAATATATCCTACCCTTGTGCCAATTTACCCCACTCTCTTTAGAATGTAAGCTCATTTGAGCAGGCTCGTCAACACCCTCTGTTCCTGAGCATCCAGCTTGTCTTATTACAAATACATGTCTGTTAGTCCACCTGTTTTACCGTGCTAAATAATTTGTTGGCTCTTTATTAATAATAATATAATAATAATTTGGAAAGAGTATTGAAGGATAACTTCACAGTGGATGTCTATTTTATTTTAATCACTATTTAGTAGATATACCCCAATTATAACATTTTGGCATGAGGGGTATATCTTAAAAAAAAAAAGAAGATTGCAAAGATGCATCCTTTGCAAGGCCTCCCCTTTTGTCCCAGCACAGACTTTCAGTTTGTGCATGGGAAATTACCAATCAGGAGCTTCTAATTGAGAAGCCTCTGACTATCAGCCTTTCATTTTTAGGAAATACTATGAATCAAGGAGACTGGGCATCCCCTTAGTATATGGCGGAGTTCTGGGCTTGTAGATTGGAACCTACACTGTTCTTTTTGGCATCTGACAAACTATAATAAAATTACAATATTTACCAGTGACATTTTATTCCATTCAAAGTAAAATTTTGTAATGTTTTGATCTCATGTGTTCTTTAACAAGCCTAAAGTTCTAAGATTATGCATGAATATTTAACAAGTGAAAACTGCTTCATGTGACAAATCAATAGCATGCAAAAATCGAGAAGGGCACTCAATTGCCATAGTAAAGTTTAGCAAAAATATGCTGTGTTTAAAAGCCATGTAATTTGTAATAAACATATGTTTAAATATCATTTAGCTCATTTAGCATAGCACCATTTTACAATCTCAAAAAAGTGCATTAAATAATATTACCATTGTGATAGACAACGACATTCTTGGAACAGGTAGCCCAGCTCTCTCATACTAATGTTGCTGTCCAGATAAGAATGAATTGATATTGAAAACATTGAAAAAGGGGATGGTTTATGGGGTCCAAGAAAGACGCCCGTAGACTAATGGTAGAATAATACTCATCATAGAACTGCACTGTTTATTGGACATAGAGTTTGCATTTGGCTTTACAATGGAGAATGGGTGCTCCACTGTTCAGATACCTTATGGATACACACATACCTATACATCAATGATCTAATATATATTTTTTTTTCAGATGCAGATGACTTGTCCCAAGAAGGATCTTTGCCCTCGGTCCAATGTAAGTTCTGTACAAATGCCTGGAGATGCAAACGTCTTTATCAATAGCATTGGGATTCCAGCAGTGCAGTTTTCTGTAGAGGAATACAAACTATCAGAGGTATTTTTTTTTATTCTCTGTTTATGGAGCAATTCAAACGTAACATACTGTTGTGGTGTAACAGACATAAGAAAAATGACTGATTTATTGATATTAAAAAAGGCTTAGAAAACATATAAAAACATACCACCAATTTATATGTATAAATTGTATAAAAAGAAATAATGCATATACCACTAAAAGTTGTTGTCTTTTGGATATGATATTGGAACACAAGGCTTGTTCATATCAAAGGACTCATTATCTAAGAGGGAATCAAGACATATGGCAAATGAGAGAATTAGTTTACACTGAAACCAGACTTCCAGGCCACGTATGTGTGACTTCGTACACCTCACAGAGTAGCTCTGCTGGGGTCCCAGCTTCAAAGAGGAATTTAGATTGTAAGCTCTGACCTCCCATACAACCAGATTAACCACTTTTTGGAATTGACAATAACACCTCTACCAGGCAGCCAGTTCTTATATGCACGAACATAACTTTCGTTCTACTGAACCGATCTGAGCGCTTTTTGGATATGCTGTGCGTTAAGATCGGGGCTATTCGGAAATATAATTTATGTGGGGTTCCGATACGGTTTTCATGTATTTTTGTGATTCGTAAAAATTGTAGGTAAGTTTTCCTATTTGAGAGATAATTGGCTTGTGGGAAGGAAACCCCTGTGTTTTATAAACCACGTGCTAGGTGCACTGCATAAGAAACCGAGTGGGGCCAAATAAAGTTCAGATTGCTGCTTTTATCCAATACGACTGGTTGCATCCATTAACCTGAGGGACATTGCACCCAGACCACTTAATTTAGTTGAAGTGGTCTGGGTGACTATAGTGTCCCTTCAATGTCAACTGCCTACTGCAGCTCTCCAGAAGCACATCACTGGACCACCATTAGAGTCCATTAGTTACCCAGGTTAGGGGGCAAACTGTTTGCCATATTACCAGGAATCTGGTCATTGAACTCAATTTATCATAACTACTACAACTGGCTGCAGTAGTTATGATGCTTAGAGAAACAATTTAAATAATGTTTGTTGGCCTGCCCGAGGTATCCATGTGCAGTAGTAATAAATATGTATTAAGGAAACATGTCAAACATAACCATATCTTATTTTATATTAGGTGCACAAAATGATACCAACTATTGCAAGGATTTATGGAATGTGCATTTAAATTGTTGAAAGTATGTATACATCTGCCAATTTAAGAGTTTAAAAGCATTTTAAAGATATTGCTTTGCTAAAGTTATCAAAAATTACTAAAAATGAAGCAGAAAGGCCATCCACTCAACTTAACTTCAACTCCATAAGTATGCATTGCAAAAGAACAGATTGCTTGAAATTAAATTGGATTCCTTATTCAACTAATTTCTTTCCTATATTCCAGATATTGCATATTTAATCTGAAAAGTTCAAGTTGCATAAGTTTTTGTACTTTCTTGTACTTAAATGTTCAGTTGTTGGGTAATAATTTATCTCACCTTCATAAGCTTGTGAACTACAAAATGTATGCAACCATATTTTGAAAGTCAAACATCAGCAATGTGGGGGCAAAGTGCAACATTTCAAGCAGTCTATCTATATAAATATGCCATTAGTTGTTATGGTGATTGCCCTAAATGTAATGCTTTACCTCAGAATTGCTTCATTTTTTGATGTGATAATTAAACGATGTGACAGAAGTGAGAATCAGCACACCATGCAACACTCACAGAAATAAAGTGGCAAAAGCAAACCTATTTGTTGACACAAGAAATTTTAATTTCGCAGAGATTGCTCTCATAGCTGGAACCTATTACACTAACACTCACACACAGTGGGGTACCTCGGGGATTTGTACTTGGACCCATTCTCTTTAATATTTTTATTAGTGATATTGCAGAAGGTCTTGATGGTAAGGTATGTCTTTTTGCTGATGATACTAAGATATGTAACAGGGTCCAGGAGGGATAAGCCAAATGGCAAATGATTTAGGTAAACTAGAAAAATGGTCAGAATTGCGGCAACTGACATTTAATGTGGATAAGTGCAAGATAATGTATCTTGGACATAAAAACCCAAGGGCAGAGTACAGAATATTTGATAGAGTCCTAACCTCAACATCTGAGGAAAGGGATTTAGGGGTGCTTATTTCTGATGACTTAAAGGTAGGCAGACAATGTAATAGAGCAGCAGGAAATGCTAGCAGAATGCTTGGTTGTATAAGGAGAGGTATTAGCAGTAGAAAGAGGGAAGTGCTCATGCCATTGTACAGAACACTGGTGAAACCTCACTTGGAGTATTGCACGCAGTACTTGAGACCGTATCTTCAGAAGGATATTGATACCTTAGAGAGAGTTCTGAGAAGGGCTACTAAACTGGTTCATGGATTGCGGGATAAAACTTACCAGGAAAGGTTAAAGGATCTTAACATGTATAGCTTGTAGGAAAGACGAGACGGGGGGATATGATAGAAACATTTAAATACATAAAGGGAATCAACACAGTAAAGGAGGAGACTATATTTAAAAGAAGAAAAACTACCACAACAAGGAGGACATAGTCTTAAATTAGAGGGACAAAGGTTTAAAAATAATATCAAGAAGTATTACTTTACTGAGAGGGTAGTGGATGCATGGAATAGCCTTCCAGCTGAAGTGGTAGAGGTTAACACAGTAAAGGAGTTTAAGCATGTGTGGGATAGGCATAAGGCTATCCTAACTATAAGATAAGGCCAGGGACTAATGAAAGTATTTAGAAAATTGGGCAGACTAGATGGGCCGAATGGTTCTTATCTGCCATCACATTCTATGTTTCTAAGTTTCACAAAAGAGCTCTCAGAAGACCTACGATTAAGAATTGTTGACTTGCATAAAGCTGGAAAGGGTTATAAAAGTATCTGCAAAAGCCTTGCTGTTCATCAGTCCACGGTAAGACAAATTGTCTATAAATGGAGAAAGTTCAGCACTGCTGCTACTCTCCCTAGGAGTGGCCGTCCTGTAAAGATGACTGCAAGAGCACAGCGCAGACTGCTCAATGAAGTGAAGAAAAATCCTAGAGTGTCAGCTAAAGACTTACAAAAGTCACTGGCAAATGCTAACATCCCTGTTAGCGAATCTACAATACGTAAAACACTAAACAAGAATGGATTTCATGGGAGGATACAACAGAGGAAGCCACTGCTGTCCAAACAAAACATTGCTGCACGTTTACAGTTTGCACGAGAGCATCTGGATGTTCCACAGCAGTATTGGCAAAATATTCTGTGGACAAATGAAACCAAAGTTGAGTTGTTTGGAAGAAACACACAACATTATGTGTGGCGAAAAAAAGGGACAGCACACCAACATCAAAACCTCCTGCCAACTGTGAAGTATGGTGGTGGGAGCATCATGTTTTGGGGCTGCTTTGCTGCATCAGGGCCTGGACGGATTGCTATCATCGAAGGAAAAATGAATTCCCAAGTTTATCAAGACATTTTGCAGGAGAACGTAAGGCCATCTGTCTACCAGCTGAAGTTCGACAGAAGATGGGTGTTGCAACAGGACAATGACCCAAAGAATAGAAGTAAATCAACAACAGAATGGCTTAAACAGAAGAAAATACGCCTTCTGAAGTGGCCTAGTCAGAGTCCTGACCTCAATCCGATTGAGATGTTGTGGCATGACCTCAAGAAAGCGATTCACACCAGCATCCCAAGAATATTGCTGAACTGAAACAGTTCTGTAAAGAGGAATGGTCAAGAATTACTCCTGACCGTTGTGCACGTCTGATCTGCAACTACAGGAAACGTTTGGTTGAAGTTATTGCTGCCAAAGGAGGTTCAACCAGTTATTAAATCCAAGGGTTCATACTTTTTCCACCTGCACTGTGAATGTTTACATGGTGTGTTCAATAAAAACATGGCAACATTTCATTCTTTGTGTGTTATTAGTTTAAGCAGACTGTGATTGTCTATTGTTGTGACTTAGATGATGATCAGATCACATTTTATGACTAATTTGTGCAGAAATCCATATCATTCCAAGGGTTCACATACTTTTTTTTGCAAATATATATATATATATATATATATATATATATATATATATATATATATATATATATATATATATATATATATATATATATATATATATATACACACATAAATATAAAGTCCAGGGAATATAATTTGCTGGTACTATTTTTAACCATGTAACTTTCCAAGACACCATAAAACCTGTACATGGGTGGTACTGTTTTACTTGGAAGACTTTGCTGAACACAAAAATTTGTGTTTCAAAGCAGTAAAATGTATTACAACGATGATATTGTCAGTGAAATTTAAATTTTTTGCATTTTTCACAGACAAATGGCACTTACACTGACAATATAATTGTTGTGATATGTTTTCCTGTTTTGAAACACTAATATTTGTGTTCAGCGAAGTCTCGCGATTATAACAGTACCCCTCATGTACAGGTTTTATGGTGTTTTCAAAAGTTACAGAGTCAAATATAAGGCTTGCATTTCAGTTTTTTCACATTTAAATTCGCCTAATTGGTTATGTTGGTTTTGAGACCATATGGTAGCCCAGGAATGAAAATTAACCCCATAGTGGCATTTGCAATAGTAGAAAACCCAATGTACTGCAAATGGGGCATGTCCAGTCTTTTTTAGTAGCCACTTAGTCACAAACACTGGCCAAAATTGGCTTTCAAATTAGTTTTTTGCATTTTTCACACACAAACAAATATTAACACTAAATTTGGCCAGTGTTTGTGACCATATGGCTACTAAAAAAGTCTGGACATACCCCATTTGCAATACCTTGGGTTGCCTCTCAGATGGTATGCCATCAAGGGGGTAATTCTCATTCCTGGGCTACCATATGGTCTCAAAGGCAACATAACCAATCTGGCAAATTTCAATGTGAAAAAATGGAAAAATGTAACATGCTAAATTTGACCCTGTAACTTCCCAAAACACCATAAAACCTGTACATAGGGGGTACTGTTTTACACATGAGTCATCGCTGAATACAAATATGTGTATTTTATTGCAGTAAAATCAAACAATATTATGACATCACAGCTAAAATGTCACGTAGAACTAAAAATGTTTAAAAAATTCTTATTTTCTCCCATTTTTTAAATATTTTGTTCAAATTGAATTATGTTTCATACCTAAATATTTGATGTTAAATTAAAGCTTTGTTTCCCGTGAATAAAATGATATATGCACTTAATATGAAAGAGGTGAATTATGGTTGAACAGACATCTAGTCAAATTCCAGATTTTTTTAATGTTTTGTTTTGATCACAACTTGTACATTTGGCTTAGTCCTTAAGGGGCTAAAGTTGCCATGTCACCTAGATCTGTATGACCGATTAACTCTGGCAGTGTCATTAGCCAAACCAGAACAATGTTTCATATTGGCTAATGACAATTATGTGCAAAATTGGACAGCATGCTGGTGTCAAATAGCCAATGGTGGCATTCTTCCTCTCCATGCTGTTCCTGTCATCCCCTAAAGCTGCCCTCTCTTACCTCCCTCCTCTAGTAAGTGGAGTAAATACAGAAGAGGAAGATCTAGCTGTCGGAGAACTGCTTTTTATTTGTTTTTGGCATGGTGGGGGAAAACTACCACATAAGGTGTTACTTCAACCAAAACCAATGCTTCAGAGCTTTATGAAAACACTTTTATGGTTGGAGTGAACAGATGTCAGTTTTCCTTATCATCCCATAATATATGGAAAATTAAAATATGAATAATTAAGGATCATCCATAAGAGTAGTTTGGGTGGCATCCTATCAGTTATTGTTGCAATAAAGAAATAAATAATAAAAAAATATATTATTTCTTGCATCTGTAACCATTTGGGAATTTCTGGAAGTTGCCCAGTTTCCTGTATGTATCCCTCTGTTATATGCTTAGTGGCTCGTACCCTTGTTCAGAAATCATCAATTGCTTCTAATTAGCCCATACAGTTCTTTACTCCCTAAAATTCAAGCCTTCATACTAGCATTTATTTTAGGACAATTTTTATCTAGGGTAGGAGAGATGCAATTTATAAATTGCTCTACAGAGTATGTAATTCACACGGTAAACTGACCATGCTCCAAATGCTACATGGTTATACACAAAGAACCCCATAGACTGCATCTCATTACAAACTGGACATAATATCAAGTTTGGCTTAATTAGTTGATGATTTGTGCAATGCAAAGGTGTTACATTTTAGAAAGGAAAGCTTTTGTTAATTTCTTTAATTCTGAAGTAAACTTGCATTGTGCTAAAAATATTTAAATTGTGTATTCACTATTATTTGATCATTATTTTGGACTCGGTATTCAAGTCACAAATTGCAATATAATGAAATGTAAGCAGAATTAATATATCACACATATTAGGCAATTATTGTACTATTTTTAACAATGGTTTAAGATAGTAACAGAAGGACAGTTACATGTTTACTTGGTATATGTAGCATATGTAATTGCAGTAATTGCAATACACAGAACCATACTTGGAGGATTCATCAGTATGTACACCTACAAAAAGGAATTGTGCCAGAAGTCACTGCAGGGTTGTTTATGTGAACTGTGATAATGTGTCTACCATCAATCTAAATTTAGACAATTGTCTGATTTAGGAAATACCTATAACACAAACATCTAATGAATTTTACATTACGTATGCGGTTTACAGTTTTTACCTAAACATTCAAGTTAACCGACCCATTATGCTTGTATTGTTATTCATTACTAATATGAAATTACATGCATTTTAAAGCAGATTTTTTTTACATTTACTATCCTTAAAGGGATACTCTGTTCACCAGAACATACAACTTGTAGTGGTGCTGGGGTAAAGAGACTGAGAAAAGACTTGACAAAGGACAGGGTCAGTGGTCTAAACCTTGTAATTGCGGCATCCTTCTTTTAAATTGTGCAGAAGAAGAGTTTTTGTATGCTTGGACCCTTTATATTATTCTGGTTAATTTGTGGAAATTTACAGACATCTCAGGGTTTGAAGTATTATCTTTACTTTAACATGTGGTGAATGAGGAAAGAGCTCATACAGCTTGGCTCTTTCCTCTGCAAAAGTTAATTACTTCAATACCCTCATAACCACACTCTCCCGCGAACACAAACGACTATTTCACACATTTAACTCTCTTCTTCGCCCTGCTGTTCCTCCTCCACCTACTAACTTGACCGCCTCAGACTTTGCAACTCACTTCACTGACAAGATCTCTACAATCAGAGAAGAGATATCTCATCTTTCTTCTTCCCCTTTTAATACTTCCCCTAACTTCACTCCCTCGGCTGTTCTATGTTCATTCGCACCTGCTACATTGGAAGAAGTTTCTGCTCTGCTCCAGTCCTCCCGCCCCACCACCTGCTCCCTAGATCCAATTCCATCGCATCTCATCCGTACTCTGTCTTCTTCTCTTTCTTCGCCTCTCACTAAAATTCTCCATCTCTCTCTCTCCTACGGTATATTTCCATTGCCCTTCAAACATGCAACCGTAACCCCAATTCTAAAGAAGCCCAATCTTGACCCTAACTCCCCATCCAACTATCGTCCTATCTCGCTGCTGCCTTTTGCATCCAAGATCCTTGAAAGAATTGTGTATGCGAGATTGACAGACTTCCTCGAGTCCAACTCTCTGCTAGACCCGCTTCAGTCTGGTTTCCGCGCTAAGCACTCTGTGGAAACGGCACTGACCAAAGTATCCAATGATCTACTCGCTGCAAAATCTCGTGGTCACTACTCTATCCTAATTCTCCTTGACCTGTCTGCGGCTTTTGACACTGTTGATCATCAACAGCTTCTTCTCATCCTCCGCAATATCGGTCTACAAGATACTGCTCTCTCCTGGTGCTCCTCCTACCTCTCCCAGCGCTCTTTCAGTGTTTCTTTCTCTGGCTCTGCTTCTTCTCCCCAATTCCTCTCTGTTGGTGTCTCCCAAGGTTCAGTCCTTGATCCCCTACTGTTCTCCATCTATGCTGCCTCCCTTGGTAAACTCATTAGCTCCTTTGGCTTCCAATATCATTTCTATGCAGATGACACGCAAATCTACCTGTCCTCTCCTGATCTCACCCCGTCCCTCTTGAGTAGTGTCTCTGACTGCCTCTCTGCTGTTTCTAACTGGATGGCTGCCCACTTCCTTAAACTAAACTTGACCAAAACTGAAATACTGGTCTTTCCTCCCTCAAGTGTTACTCCTGTGTCTGTCTCCCTCCAACTAGCTGGCTCGCTGCCTAGGTGTTCTCTTTGACTCCGACCTCTCCTTCAAGCCTCATGTTCAATCTATCGCCAAATTCTGTCATTTCCATCTCAAAAACATTGCGCGCATCCGCCCCTACTTAACTCCATATGCGACTAAGGTGTTGGTCCATTCCACTGTCCTTTCTCGCCTTGACTACTGTAATCCGCTTCTCAGTGGTTTTACGTGCTCCCAACTAGCGCTGTTACAGTCCATAATGAATGCGGCAGCGAAGCTCATCTTCCTGTTCTGCACGCACCTCCCATGCCTCACCCTTCTGTCAATCCCTACATTGGCTTCCTATAAAATATAGAGCTCAATTTAAAATTCTGGTTCTTGCTTTCAAATCTCTACATAATGCTGCTCCCACCTAGCTATCCTCCCTTATACACAAGTATGTCCCGTCTAGGCCCTTACGATCTGCTGAAGACTTACGTCTATCTTCTGTCCGTACTCCCACCTCTGATGCTAGCCTTCAAGATTTCTCGAGGGCTGCTCCGTTCCTGTGGAACTCGCTTTCCTCCTCTGTTAGATGCTCATCCAGTCTCCACTCCTTCAAAAAAAGTTAAAAACCCACTTCTTCATAAAAGCGTATCCATTAAATGGTTAATAGCTCCTGACTGATTCCTCTTCTGCAACTCTCATTAGTCTAATAGTATCCTTACCTTTTTGTGTCATTTTACCTCACTCTCTCTAGCATGTAAGCTTATTGAGCAGGGCCCTCAACCCCTCTGTTCCTGTGTGTCCAACTTGTCTGGTTACAACTACATGTCTGTTCGTCCACCAATTGTAAAGCGCTGCAGAATTTGACGGCACTCTATAAATATCATAATAATAATAATAATAATAAATGTACAGTCCCCTATTTTGAAAATCTGTTCACTAGAGGGGCTTTATGGCTGCAGTCCATTGCAGGATTGACATTCAGTCCATCCATGTTTTGCATGGAGACACCAAACCGTCAATGTAAAGATGCATTGAGTAAATATATCTTTATGAGAACATACTGATTGGTGATGCTGGCAATCACCATGCATGCTAGCACTAGCCTCCTAATGCTTTCCTACGAGGAAGGATTGGTTGATATCATCAGCCAGCGGAGGGGTAGAGGCAATGGTTAGACGTTACAGCACTAAAGTGAAGGAAAAACTATTAATTAACCTTAATTAGTCCTACCATCAGATTGTTCCTCCAACAACTATAATATTCACATAATTAATTAGTTGTATGATGACAGTAAAAGTATAAGAATGGATCTTTTCAACCAGGTTGTCTTCACGTCTGTGTTGCTAATTTTCTAATAATTATGTCTCATAGTTGCAATGTAAGTCAAGAATTTGCCAAAAGCAGAAAAAAAAAAATCCTTCAAAGATATTACACATTGTTAATTGAAATGTCTATGCTTACAAGCATTACGTTAATACGGTTTTCAGTTTATAAACATTGCTGCACCTGTTTAGGGAAAAAAAAAACATTTTACATTAAATTAAATGAATTGCTGAGGTTTCTATAAAGGGGAAGATAAAGCAGATGCTCGCTGATTAAGGGTGCATTGCTTAAGACAGGCTTCTGGTCCATTGCACATTTTTCCTGTCACTTAGCAGCTGTTCAATGGTTTGTATTCCAGATCACTGTATTTACCACCCAGTTTACAATTATTGGGAAAGAATATATTTGTGAACAGTTCAGCTCACTGACTAAGATAAAGTGCAATACAAACCCTATCATTTATTTTCTGGAACTTTAAACAGACCGTTGATTATATGAATCAAATGTGTCCTATTTACTGTTAAATCCATTTTATGGTTCACATAACAAAGTAAGTAGACGTGGGTACTATTGGATTAGAGTATTAAAGCAATTTAACATAGATGAGGCCAATTCAGTAATCACACATATATAGTTATATGCTCACTTTAATTTTCAACCTTAACTAGTAACATTTTTTATCGTTGAGTGCATTCAATTATTATTAATAATCCCCAATTCAGACTGATCTGTATGTCTGTCTATAGATGTGCTTAACATTAAGGTCAGTGTGAAGATTTTCACATCAATTAACACAGAGCCAGATTTATAAGTCAGATGCCTTTAGGTAGAGAATTCTAAGTAGAGATGTCGCGAACCGTCCGCGAACTTCCCGCGAACGGTTCGCCGCGGTTCACCACGAACCGTTCGCGGCAAACTCCGGTCAGCTGACACATCCCTGCCAATCTCCGGCAGACCCTCCCTCCCAGACTCTCCCACCTCCTGGACAGCATCCATGTTGAAGCTGCCTCAACATGGATGCTGTCCAGGAAGTAGGAGGGTCTGGGAGGGAGGGTCTGCTGGAGATTGGCCGGGATGTATCAGCTGACCGGAGTTCGCCACGACCGCGGCGAACCGTTCGCGGGAAGTTCGCGGACAGTTCGCGACATCTCTAATTCTAAGGTGACCCTGCCTCCCCATTAAAAAAAAAAAGGCAAATAAAGTAAAGTTTAATGAACAGGCAAAAACCCCAAAAAACATTCACATTTGATAGCTGCATATGAATGTATAGATGTACATATTTCTGCGTGTAATGTATTGTGTTTGAATGTGTGTATGCAACTGTGTAAATAAGAAGATAATATAAGATATTGTTAAAAGTAGTTAGAGTAAAGTTTAAGGTGTAAGATTAGAGTGAGGTTAATGTCAGAAATATATTACACAGGGTGTTTGATGTTATAAGAATTGAAAACTTAATTAGGGATGCAGTTGTGGTTTAAGGGTTGTTTGGAATTACTGATTTAAGGATTAAGTTTACAGTTAAGAAAGAAGAAATATATAAAGTGGGGGACACCATCATACAGCCTAGAACTAGATCAAGGGCAGGTGGACAGTTGATACAAAAAAATTAATATGCTGCAGTGCTATACTTAATAGGGGGTAACCCTAGTGAACCAGCTATACAGTGGCGTACACATGACCCATGGGGCCCCGGTGCGAAAATTGATCCAGGGCCCCCCCCCCACGCTTACTCGGCGTGGGTCGGGGCCGCGACACATGGCGGCGGGCACCTGGTCGCAGGGCTGCGACCCCGCGACCGCGGTATGCACACACACTTAAAGGACCACTACAGTCACCCAGATCACATCAGCTCAATGAAGTGGTCTGGGTGCCAGGTCCCTCTAGTTTTAACCCTGCAGCTGAAAACATAGCCGTTTCAGAGAAACGGCTATGTTTCACTGAGGGTTAATCCAGCCTCTGGTGGCTGTCTCATTGACAGCTGCTAGAGGAGCTTCCGTGATTCTCACTGTGAAAATCACAGTGAGAAGACACTGAACGTCCATAGGAAAGCATTGAATAATGCTTTCCTATGGGCGGTTTAAATGCGCGCGCTCCTCTTGCCGCGCATGTGCATTCGGAGCTGAGAGGCGGACACTGGGGAGTCCGACGCTGGAGAAAGGTAAATGCTGAAGACACACACACACACTCTCACGAACAGATGCATACAAACTAGCTAACAGACACACACATTTACTGACAGACACACTCAGCGACAGACATACATACACACTCACTTACAAAACATACACTTTCACTGACAAACACACACTCATTAACAGACATCAAACACACTCAGTAACACACACAGTAACACACTCACTAGCAGACACACACCCAATAACAGACACACTCACTGACACATACACAGACACACTCACTAACACACACACACTAGCACACACATACACTAACACACACATACACACACACACTAACACACACACACACTAACACACACTTTTTTTAAAATTTAATCCCCCCAGCCTCCTTACCTTTTGGAGTGCTGGGGGGATTTCCTGGGGTCCAGTGGTGCTGCTGGGCGGCAGGTCACTGTGTGGGCGGGCTGTCTGGGGGCCGGCGCGCGAGGGAGCACTTTACACTGTGTGCTTCCTCTTCAGCTCCTTCGTGCGCCGCGTAGGGATGCCGGCACCGGAAGATGACGTCATCTTCCGGCTCCGGCATCAGTGCGGTGCGCGAGGGAGCTGAAGAGGAAGCACTGAGTGTAAAGTGCTCCCCAGGAGAAGAGGCTGGCCCTGACCCTGGTATGTACGCCACTGCAGCTATATAAAACCTAAACAGGATCCCTCCACTAAGATAAGAGGAAACCAAAAAGGGGGAGGACAGATATGGAGGGAAAGAAAAACCTTAACTTTATTAAATCTAAAGTCATATAAGAAACAATCTAAAACAGGGATGGGCTAGTCCAAGACGCTGAAGGTGTAAATAAAGTAATCAGCTCCCATCAAAGAGATGGGATCTGCTCTCCGATTTATTTATACATCTATTACAATCTCAAAATATAATATATGTCTCCTGAAAGATGTAATATAATCATTTGACTACTTTGTTGTTCACAAATCTCTATGACCTTTGTTAATTTTTGAATTTACATTGATATTCCTATGTGATGGAAAGGTTACTTAGCTTGATATATGTATATGGTCAAATACGTATTTCATATTGACATGCAAATCAATATATAACTTTTTTGACATGCGTTTTTCTGGATTTTTTTTTTTTTTGTTATTCACTGTTAAATACACCTACCATTAAAATTATAGACTGATCATTTTTTTGTCAGTGGGCAAATGTTCAATATATATATATATATATACAAACACACACACACTGATCAAAAAATAAGGGAACACAAAAATAACATCCCAGATCTGAATTAATTAAATATTCTTCTGAAATACTTTGTTCTTTACATAGTTGAATGTGCTGACAACAAATTCACAGAAAAAATTAAAAAATGGAAATCAAATTTTTCAACCCTTGGAGGTCTGGATTTGGAGTCACACTCAAAATTAAAGTGGAAAAACACACTACAGGCTGATCCAACTTTGATGTAATGTCCTTAAAACAAGTCAAAATGAGGCTCAGTAGTGTGTGTGGCCTCCACGTGCCTATATGACCTCCCTACAACGCCTGTGCATTCTCCTGATGAGGTGACGGATGGTCTCCTGAGGGATCTCCTCCCAGACCTGAAATAAAGCATCTGCCAACTCCTGGACAGTCTGTGGTGCAACGTGACATTGGTGGATGGAGCGAGACATGATGTCCAGATGTGCTCAATTGGATTCAGGTCTGGGGAACAGGCGGGCCAGTCCATAGCATCAATGCCTTCGTCTTGCAGGAACTGCTGACACACTCCAGCCACATGAGGTCTAGCATTGTCTTGTATTAGGAGGAACCCAGGGCCAACCGCACCAGCATATGGTCTCACAAGGGGTCTGAGGATCTAATCTCGGTACCTAATGGCAGTCAGGCTACCTCTGGCAAGCACATGGAGGGCTGTGCTGCCCCCCAAAGAAATGCCACCCCACACCATTTCTAACCCACTGCCAAACCGGTCATGCTGGAGGATGTTGCAGGCAACAGAACATTCTCCACGGCATCTCCAGACTGTCACGTCTGTCAAATGTCCTCAGTGTGAACCTGCTTTCATCTGTGAAGAGCACAGGGCGCCAGTGGCAAATTTGCCAATCTTGGTGTTCTCTGGCAAATGCCAAACGTCCTGCACGGTGTTGGGCTGTAAGCACAACCCCCACCTGTGGACTTCGGGCCCTCATACCACCCTCATGGAGTCTGTTTCTGACTGTTTGAGCAGACACATGCACATTTGTGGCCTGCTGGAGGTCATTTTGCAGGGCTCTGGCAGTGCTCCTCCTGTACCTCCTTGCACAAAGGCAGAGGTAGCGGTCC
The DNA here is from genome assembly GCA_933207985.1 of Pelobates cultripes. Taxonomy (NCBI): domain Eukaryota; kingdom Metazoa; phylum Chordata; class Amphibia; order Anura; family Pelobatidae; genus Pelobates; species Pelobates cultripes. Next base: position 106,537,999 of record OW240913.1, read on the forward strand.
TGCTGCTGGGTTGTTGCCCTCCTACGGCCTCCTCCACGTCTCCTGATGTACTGGCTTGTCTCCTGGTAGTGCCTCCATGCTCTGGACACTACGCTGACAGACACAGCAAACCTTCTTGCCATAGCTCGCATTGATGTTCCATCCTGGATGAGCTGCACTACCTGAGCCACTTGTGTGGGTTGTAGACTCCGTCTCATGCTACCACTAGAGTGAAAGCACCACCAGCATTCAAAAGTGACCAAAACATCAGCCAGGAAGCATAGGAACTGAGAAGTGGTCTGTGGTCAACACCTGCAGAATCACTCCTTTATTGGGAGTGTCTTGCTAATTGCCTATAATTTCCACCTGTTGTCTATCCCATTTGCACAACAGCATGTGAAATTGATTGTCACTCAGTGTTGCTTCCTAAGTGAACAGTTTGATTTCACAGAAGTGTGATTGACTTGGAGTTACATTGAGTTGTTTAAGTGTTCCCTTTATTTTTTTGAGCAGTGTATATATCTGCTACACTAAGAGAGAGGCAACAGTCAATACGCACTGCTTTTCTTGTTTGGCATATCAGACTTTACAAACTACAATGCCCATGTGGCTTTTATTATGCAGGGAAAATGGACCTCCCCCTTAGGGAACGGATTAGGAACCATAGATCTAATATCCGTATTGCTTACAGGGACAACAAAGCTGCCCTTTCAGTGGCAAAACACTTTTTGATGAAGGGACATTCCCTGCCCACCTTAAAATTCATGGCAATTGACCACGTTCTCCTGCTTCCCCGGGGAGGTGATAAGAAGAAAATCCTTCAACGTGAAGCATATTGGATAAAAAGTCTTGGAACAGTGTGGCCAAGGGGGTCTCAATGAGAAGAACCATTTTTTTTCTATGTTCTTATAATCAAAGACCAAAGCTGTGCTTTAATATTTATTTGCTCTCTGCTGAATGTGAAAAATTGCAATAAGAGTTGCTATACCTGTTATGTTTTTCAATATTTCTATTTGGTTTATTTAAACAGTTTTAGGTTTAGCCCTTTTCATTTATCTTGAGGAGTATTGGGGAGATATTTATCCTGTGTGTATTTCTACCTTATCTTTTCTACGAATAGTAGTGAGGATTTAATGCACTATTTGTATATTTTGTCATTCATTTTTTTTTTCTTTGCTATTTAGGATGGTTCCCCAGCACAGGATTCTGATCCGGTTCCTTCAGGGGTATAATCCCGCACCTTGTAGTGCCCCATTCTGTTTCCCTATGTTCTTGTCTTCATTTACATATTTCCTCAGATCCCCTAAGTTTTTTGCTTGATGTGCTATATTTCCAATATAGTTATTAGTAAATTTTTAATAATTATGGCGCTAATATATTTTTTCAGTTGTGTATGCATATCCCCACTCCTTTGGATATTTGGAATATGTAGCTTTACGTGTACACTCAGGCATTTATTTATCTACTGATGCTAGAATCATTAATAAGGTCTAGTTCTCTCCTCGCAGATTTCAATTAATAGATTGCGAGACTGACTTATGACACTTAGTCTGCAATATCAATTTGTTTCACTTTGTTACATGGGTTAAGGTACACATCTAGTTTGTATCCCTTTGAGCCCTTTGTCATTGTCTGGTTTCTGCATTTCTCTTTATCAGCTTGGCAAACTTGTTTTTAATTATATGCATATATCTTTTATTTTGCCTGATATCTATAAATTTTTGTATTGTTCCCGTCTTGGTGTTGCCCTGCGGTATCGGCTGGCCGAGGATGATGCGATTGTCACTCTCCGTCTGCTTGATCTCTCCTCACGGTGCGTTCCAGTTGTTGCTAAGCAATGGAGAGACACGCAAACACCCGGTTCCTCCTCCCCTTTGGGCCTCCAGTAGAGGGCAAATCGTTGCATGCCACAGTCAGCCGCTCTATGTATGGACAACACCTTGGTGAGTACAGGATGTGGGTGTTTCTATTGGGGGTGTTGTGTGGGTATATATTCTCTCATGTTGTCACAATATATTGTTTTTCCTGATAAAAGCTCCTTGTGCGAGCTGAAACGTTGACACTTTTATGGATTGCATAAAAGTTAAGTTTTACTTCATCTACTAAGTCCTTGGAGTGTGGTTTATTCCATTATCTTTATAAATTGATTTTCTTATCCCTCCTGGGTGGTATGTTTATTCCTCATTCTCGGGTCCTTTACCAGAGGCCTGGGAGTTTGACGGTTATGTGTAGTATCTTAGCTGTTCCTAGAACTGCACTCTTCGGGACAGCGATCACAGATGTCCCACCTGGAATCTGTTGTTGCCACTACCCCGACTTGGGAGTCACTGCCCCGAGTGCTCCCATCACAACTGGGACTACTACTGCCTTAATTTTCGACATCCTTTCTAGTTCTTCTTTCAGTCCTTGGTATTTGTTCACCTTCTCATGTTCATTCTTCCTGATGTTATAGTCACTGGGTATTGACACATCCATCACAACTGCAGTTTTCCATTCCTTGTCTACCACCATCATGTCTGGCTGGTTGGCCAGTACTTACTTGTCTGTCTGGATCTTGAAGTCCCACTGGATCTTAGCCCTGTCATTCTCGAATACCCTTTGTGGTATCTCCCATCGGGAATTGGGCAGGTCCAATCCATATTCTGTGCAGATGTTTCGATACACAATCCCAGTAACTTAGTTGTGTCTCTCCATGTATGCTGTTCCTGCTCATATCTTGCATCCAGCTACTAGGTGCTGGACTGTTTCAGAGGCCTGTTTGCACAGTCTGCACCTTGGGTCTTGCCTGGTGTGGTAGACTCCAGCTTCTATTGATCTGGTGCCGAGTGCCTGTTCCTGTGCTGCTAGGATTAGTGCCTCAGTGCTGTCTTCCAGTCCTGCCTTTTCCAACCACTGGTAGGATTTTGTCATGTGAGCCACATCTATTATCTGCCGGTGGTAGACCCTATGGAGAGGTTTGTCATGCCAAGGAACCTCCTCTTTCTCTGCATCCTCTATCTGTTAAAGTCTCAGGCATTCCCTTAGCAGTTCATCTTTGGGAGCCATCTTTGTGATGTACTTGTGGATGCTCTGTGGCCTTGACATTCATCAAGCCCCGGCCTCCTTCCTTCCAACAGGTGTACAGTCTCTGGGTGCTGGATTTCAGGTGGAATCCTTCATTCATAGTGAGTAGTATTCTGGTGTTGACATCCATGGTGACCAGTTCTTCTCTTTGCCAGGTTATTATTCCAGCTGAATACCTGGTGACCGGAAGGTATATGTTGATGGCTTGGATCTTGTTCTTGCCATTGAGCTGGGAGATATATATATATATATATATATATTTTGTAGATTGGATTAGCCGTATTAGTCCAGTAGACAAGATGCCAAAATACAAGAGTATAACAGTATGCAATGATACCTTTTTTATTAGACTAACATAATATTTCAAAGACAAGCTTTTGAGAGGTTTCCTCTCTTCCTCAGGTCTGAAGCATACAGTTAATACTCTGGTATACATACCAGAGTATTACAGTATGCTTATATATTATAAGTAAAAAGTGATACTGTAGAAGTAATATATATATATATATATATATATATATATATATATTTTAAGTCTGCTCTTTCTCATAACATCTTTTCTCATCCTATCTTAAACTCTTCATGGAAAGCAAGTGTACATTTTTTTACTTTTTACTATCTGATATCTGTTGGACTCACTTATGCTTCTTTTGCTTCATTAGGTTTATAATAACCAAGGACCATTATAACAATCTGCCTTTTAAAAATCCTATCCTGAATTACTTGGTATTTTAACACACAGTCATGGCTCGATTAACCCCCTAAAACCGGAGGGCGTACGCCCTATTCTAAGCGGCTCTAAACACCGCAGGGCGTAATAGTACGCCCTCTGCTTTTTTTTTTATTTACTCAGTCGCCGGCGATCGCGGTTGGGGAGACTCACCTGGGATCCCAGGGAGTCTCCTGCGGCGGATCCTGCCTCCTCCGGCCCCCCGGGCTATGTGAGAGTGAGGTCCTTGCGAGGACCTCACAATCACATGGCCAGGTAAGCTGGCTGGAAATCAAATAAAGTTAAAATCAGTGTAAAAAAAATAATAATTATATACTTATATTATATATGTATATATATATATATATATATATATATATATATCAAATTACACGTAGACTGATACTGATTAAATATATAATTATTGTTATATATATATATTTATATATAATATAAAAAAATGTAAATACGTTAAAAAATAAAATTAAAAAATAATTAAAAATAAATAATTAAAAAAATATATAGATGTGTGTTATTTCGTTCTAACTGTATTGTGATATTTATATTAAAATACACGTAGAACGAAATATATATATATATACATATACACATACATACATACACACACACACACACACACCTATATATAAATAAAAATATTTTAAAAAAACATACATACACACATATATATATATATATATATATATATATATATATACACATACATACATACACACACACACATATATTAATTCTACATATATATTTATATAATATTTTTACATAATTAGGTATTTTAATTAATTACAATTAGCGGGACCTGCCTGACAACCCATGCCGAAAGTATAGGAAATTTAATTTGCTAGCACTATATTTAACCCTATAACTTTGCAAGACACCATAAAACCTGTACATGGCGGGTACTGTTTTACTCGGGAGACGTTGCTGAACACAAATTAGTGTTTCAAAAGAGTAAAATGTATTTCAACTATGATATTGCCAGTAAAAGTGATGTTTTTTGCATTTTTCACACACAAAGAGCACTTACACGGACAATATTATTGCTGTGATACTTTTTACTGTTTTGAAACACAAATATTTGTATTCAGTGAAGTCTCCCGAGTACAACAGTACCCCTCATGTACAGGTTTTATGGTGTTTTCAAAAGTTACAGCGTCAAATATAAGGCTTGTGTTTCATTTTTTTTCACATTAAAATTCGCCAGATTGGTTATGTTGCCTTTGAGACCCTGTGGTAGCCCTAGAATGAAAATTACCCTTATGATGGCATACCATTTGCAATAGTAGACAACCCAAGGTATTGCAAATGTGGTATGTCCAGTCTTTTTTAGTAGCCACTTAGTCACAAACACTGGCCAAAATTGGAATTTCTTTGCATTTTTCACACACAAACAAATATTAATGCTAACTTTGGCCAGTGTTTGTGACCAAATGGCTACTAAAAAAGACTGGACATACCCCATTTGCAATACCTTAGGTTGTCTACTTTCTCCCATTGTTTTCATATTAAATTATGTTTCATAGCTAAATATTTGATATTAAATGAAAGCCCTGTTTCCCCTGAATAAAATGATATATAATAAGTGTGGGTGCATTTAATATGAAAGAGGTGAATTATGGTTGAACAAACATGTAGCGCAAATGCCAGGTTTTGTTTACGTTTTGTTTTGTTCATAACGTGTACATTTGGCTCAGTCCTTAAGGGGTTAAGCTAGAACAACTAAATTATCAGCATATTCCATGCTGGTATAAAGTATTTAGGGACAATAATATGATGATACAAAGCTAAACATTTGATACTTAAGAGGTTAAAAATATAATAAGTATAACAAGGAGCCACTTTTCTATAGTTCTAGGCTGCTGCTGATATTTTGGGAGTTGGACTTGAGTCTCTGGCAACAATGTTCATTATCTCTGTATGTTTAGCATTTCTTACTGAAACACTGCACATACAGACTCCAAGCACCAAAAGTTGTCATGATGCTTGGAGTAGCTCTTTAAATAAATACATACAAAAGCATTGCAAGCTCATGATTTAAGGGTACAAATACATTACCTTTATTATGGAAAAAATATCTAAAACTGTTGAATACAATGGGAATTGTGTCTTTTTTTTCTTCATTAAAGCAGAAATGGACAAGACTATTGAACATTTTTAAAGTTTGAAATGTTTTCTAGCTTGGGTATTTTGATCAATAATTTACAATTCTCTGCAATTCTTGCTTAGTTTAGAAACTCTTATAAGAACAACACATAAAACAAAATTTTTACAAATTTGTATGACAAAATAAGAAAAACTGAATTATATTTATGAACATGAGAAAAGATGCAGAGAATTAAATTCTAGGAATTTCACAATAAGATTACAATATTACCGCATCTTTCCTGGAGATGATTCTCCAGTTTAAAGCTGGTCTAGTATCTAGTTCTGGGGCATGTCAGATGTTGTGAACTTCATCTCCCCTGATGCTTTGCCAGCATCATGGCTGTGTGACCGTTATGGAATATGTAGTTCACCAAATCTGGAGTACCCAAGCTTGCCTACCCCTTATCTAGTGTCCGATATGAATACAATCAGTTTATTGTGCTTAATACAAGAGTAGAATAAAGAATATAAAATAAAATAGATTATAGAATACAAAAAAACGAATTAAAAATAATTTTTGAGAATTGAAGACTAAATGTATTATGCAATGAAAACATGTTTTACATTTTTCATGTTAACATTTATATATTTTATGTCTCCTGCAAAATGACAAAAGGATCAAAATAAATATATAGATATAAAAATATTTATGTCGAACAAAAAAAAATAGGGCAATATCATTATCTGCCTTTTCCAATGCAACAATATTTTATTCAGACAAACTTCACAGCACTATCATCGTTTCAGACTAATATATATATAGCGCCATTTTTTATTTTTACATTTATTTATTTTTAAAAGGAAGACAGTTGTTCACCTACTCATTAACATACATTCTGAGGTTGCAACTCACACATCTATAGAACTAACTAAATTAACTTAATAATAATAATTACATAATTAGATTCATGGACCACATCTTTATGATGTTTCATTAAAGGGTTATTGATATTACAGATACTTTTCACAGTTCTAAAATTAAGTAAAGGGATTTTTTAAGACACACAAAACTATTTTTTACAGTTTAGGTGGTAAAAGGTAATGTTCTTTAAGTGTGACACCATCAAATACAAGATAAGAGAAGCAATAAAACCCAGAAATATATTTCACCATTAAATTATATCATATATATTGTTATGTAAAAGCCTGCCAAGGGAAAAAAAAATGTGTTTTAGTGACAGTTTAGGAGAAGATATTGTGTTAATATATTGAGCTTGAAGAAAAGACTGGAAATAGGATCTGATGGAAAATTTCATTTTATTAGATTTTCAACATTTTATAGGATGGAAATATATATCCAACAAGTACTGTTTTCAAGTTTAAAATGGTTTTGTCCTTTTTTTAATGGCAAGTGAAATATTTTATTAAAATAGTGTTTATATTTGAAAACATGTAATAAGAAAGGTTCTGTTTTATCCATTTACTATATTACTCATTTGTATTTACTTTTGAAAGCTACTGTCATTCATACTTTTGATCTATATTCAGCAAATCTGAGCTAAGAATAGGACAAGGCAACCCCATAAACTAATTTTCAAACTACCTCAATATATAGAATCTCCTGCATGGATTTCTGTAATTCTCTCCTAGTTGGTCTCCCCAAAAGTCGTACTGCCATGCTATAGTCTGTAAGGAATGCTGCTGCCAGGCCGATCTTTATCACATGTCATTCCACCTATACCTCGCCCATCAGTCAATCCTTACACTGGATTTCTGTATCCTATAGGTGTAATTTCAAAAGACTAACCCTTACCTATAAAGCTCTAAAAACTCTAGCCACTGTTACATTTCTTTACTGATTGGTCGATATGCTCCTTCTCCACCTATCCACTCTGCTGGTGACCTTCTCCCGTCCGCTGCTTGCACCCTCACTCTCGCTTGCAGGACTTTTCATGGGCTGCTCCTTTCCTTTGTAACAGCCTGCATACCCCCATCAGACTCTCCCCTAGTCTTCAATTGCCTTCAAAACCCATCTGTTCAGAAATGCTTATGGCCTTCCAGAATAACTGTTACATATCTGTCTCCTGTTCTCTCCTAAAGAGCAGCACCTCACTCTCACCTCCTGCTGCCATTGTGTTTTTATAACACACTTCCTCTAGACTGTAAGCTCATCTGAGCAGGGTCCTCATCTACCTATTGTGCTTGTATCATTTTGTAATTGTCTCATTTATTGTTAAATTTCCCCCTTTCATAATATTGTAAAGTGCTGTGAAATAAGTTGGTGCTATAGAAATACTACTAATAACAGTATACAGAATTCACTACTCAGAAGGACACCTTACTCAGAGTATGATACAAAGTAAGAATGCTACTAAAGTTTTTCTGCAGATACCAAATATTACACAATCAGAGAAAAATGTAAAACCATTATTAGAACTTGCAAAGCCATATGTTTCATCTGGTTGGACAGAATTCCTCAGGGGAAAAGATCCATCAATTCCAAGTGAATGCAGCATAATGAAATACACAGTGTCCAGTATCATATATATCTGCCAAATCTCATTTCCAGATCACCCTCAGCCAATCCGGATGTATCACATATAATCTTAATAGCCGATTGCTGTCTTCGATAAAGAGGTGAAACGCACTCGCGTTCCACTAATGTCATCTCCCGGCATCACCTCATGGCTTCTGTTACTTGCATCTATGAAGTCAGGTTTGTATCCAGGTCTCTTTGAGTCCATTATACCTTTGTGGTTGAGGATTAAAACATCAGCAACAGGTTGATAAGTAGTGATAGTAGAAACCTAGATAATAATGGAACTCAAGATTATGAGCATAAACCTAGGCCATTCAATGTGCATATTAAAGAGAGCATCTAATTAAGAATTCCCACTATGAGTGCTTCCACAAGAAAGACTTGAAATATATATGAAAAAGATGAGAACATTGCTAGTTTACTAGCAGGAAGCAAAGTATGTGAGATCTAGTAAGTGCCCGTAACAGGTGTTGTGAATATACAAGGCTTAAGTAAAACTGTGACAGACTGAGGAAGCCTGACTATGGTTAAATGTGTAAGTATGAATGTTACTAAAGTTTTTCTGCAGATGAGGCTGCTTATACTTTCTCTGTATCACACACACACAGCCAACCCTAAATTGCACTTATCAACTCATCAACTCATGCAGAAGTGAAGTGGCAATGGTATAGTTAGAATTGACTAGTTTAGAATATATATGTACACACACACACACACACACACACACACACACAGACACACACGTTTTGGTTATACTAAAGTTACACTGTATGTTTTTCCTTTAATTAATTTAATCAATTAAAGGAATATTTGAAGTATTGCTTTAGTAGTTATGGTGCCAAAAGTGACTTGGCAGTTCCCATTATAAAAAGTCAAACTATTTTTGGACAGTTTAACATCTTACCATGGGTCTGTGGACGCTGCTACCCATCTCCACTACTAATGCCAGACAGCTGGAAGTTCATGAGGAAGAACTTCATATAGCTCTCCTGAGCTAAGCCCTGCAGTGCAGTTGAGAGTGATCAAACCTGCTGTCAAAATGCCTTTGCTGTTAAAAGACTTTTTAGCAGTCTTTAACATATTGGTAATTGAAAATAATAATATATCTATTAGTATAATATATAATAATATATATATCACCCTTATGTCTTTCACTTTCCATTATATATTCCTAACCACCATATGAGCAGAAGCCTGTCTGTCTGTCATTCTGATCTCTCTCTCTAATCTTTTAAATAAGAAAATGAAAGAGAAACTTTTATTTATTCAGCAGATTTAAATTCTGGCAATATATCCTCTTTAGAAAGAATGTATAATGATTTATAATTCTCTTGAAATATGAATAACTTTTTGAAGGTTGCTTTCAAATTCTATTATAGTTTTAAAGGATGTTTTTGTTTCAAAGTTAAATATTTTAATTATAAATAACTGAATGCTACTTTCTTTGATCCTATGGAGAATGTATCCATTTTTTGTTCCTGGTTAAACTCTTGGGCTTTAACTCTGTGTTGCAAGGATAATGAAATCACTTTGTTAACATAAAGCAGAGAAAACTTACAGAGAATAACGGAGTTCATCTTTGTACAAGCAGCTATTGTAGACTTCACTTCTTTGCATCTTTGTATTTTCAGAATTCCTAGATTAAGGCAAATGTGACTTTACTATTAAAGATGAGGTTGTGCTTCATACCATGTAGCATTATATGGATCAGAAAGGCATTTGTGCATAGAATATAGTAAGAAATTGGTTGGTATGGGCACTTTACAAGTGCAACTATTATGTTAGACAAGAAATACTGAATAGACACAACCAGGTTGATGGAATTAAAAGTCATATTTTCTTCATAAAAGGGTATTTTTTTCCTTTTCAGCATAAAAATATTCTGTATTGTTTAGATTTCACACATTCCATACATTTAGAGGCCACTTGCTATAACCCCATATTCTTAATGTCAATGCAGTGTCTAAAAGAGACACAAATGGCAGTCAGTCCCTCCTAATGACAAGACAAGCATGCTTTCTCAATGTTGTTAATGTGGTGATATTATAATTGCATTGGGGAACAGACATGTGCAATTTGTTTCAGTCCAAATTTAAATTCGTCCGAATGTCGGCTTCGGATTTCTGAAAAGTGGCAAAATAGGAGAGGTAGGGAAAATTAAGGGAATGATGACAGGAATCTAACTGTACCCCTAACCCTAAACAAACCCCTACCCCTACCCCTAGTAGGGTAATGGATAGGGGTAGGGTTGGGATTAGGGGCTAGTTTAGGGGTTAGTTTAGGGGTAGAGGTAGGGTTAGGGTTAAATAATTGCCAAAGTCCCGAATTTCAGAAGTACAAACCAAATTTTTTGCCCATGCACATCCCTATTGGGAAAGTTTATCAAGAAGTCACGAATAGACATAGCTGTAAAAGTAGAGCAATCTCCTTATACGGAATGTTGATTTCCACGGTCAATGCTTCACCTTTAGTACTTCACCCCACTTTTCATTTAGCAACACATCTATAAATCCACCCATTACTTGTATTGGTGACAGCTCAAGTAGTTTGGCCTGCTTTGTTTTTTTCATTTTTCATTGGTCCTTTCTGTGCTTCTTTTCTTTTACAGTGCCATTTTCACTTAATGTATAATATTTTAAGCACTTAGTCTAAGCACAATCTTAGAAACAAAAGTGCTGTTCATGCTTTATTCTTAGTGTTGGACAAATATATTTCCATATAAACCTTATATAATCTTATCTTATTTCTGTAACTTGTTGTAGCCATTTGAAGATGAATATTTGCTTAAAAAAAAAAAATGTTCAGGACAATTTTGCTGCCCTGCACAATATATATATATATATATATATATATATATATATATATATATATTTGATACAGTTCCACACAATAGATTAGTGTTCAAACTTAAGGAAATCAGTCTAGATGAAAATGCTTGTTCTTGGGTAGAGTACGAAGAGTTGTCATTAATGGTAAATTTTCAAGCTGGACAGAGGTGGCAAGTGGTGTCCCTCATCGGTCTGTTCTGGGACCCCTTCTATTTAACATGTTTATAAATGATCTTGAAAAAAAGCATTGAAAGTCATGTTTCAGTTTTTGCAGATGACACAAAACTCTGTAAAGTAATACAATGTGAGCAAGATATTACTTTGTTGCAGATGGATTTAGATAGACTAAATTTAGTGTTGAAAAATGCAACTTCGGTGTAAAGAATGCACAAGCAACGTATACCCTGAATGGAAGCGAATTAGGGATAGCAACACATGAAAAAGGACTTGGGAATTGTTATAGACAACAAACTATGCAACAATGTGCAATGTCAATCAGCAGTGGCTAAGGCCAGTAAGGTATTGTCATGCATGAAAAAGGGCATTCATTCTCAGGATGAGAATATAATTTTGCCTCTTTATAAATCAATGGTAAGACCACATATTGAATATGCTTTGCAATTTTGGGCACCTGTTCTAAAGAAGGATATTATGGTAGTAGAAAAAGTGCAGAGCTGGGCTACAAAATTAATAAAAGCAATGGAACATATAAGCTATGAAGAGAGGTTAACAAATGTAAACCTCTTTAGTTTAGAAAAATGTCGCCTGAAAGGGGATATGATAGCATTATACAAATATATTCGGGGCCAATACAAACCATTGTGTGGAAATCTATTCACAAACCGGACTTTACATAGAACACTAGGTCATACGTTTAGACTGGAAGAAAGAAGATTTAGTCTAAGGCAAAGGAAAGGTTTTTTTTTACTGTAACAACAATAAGGATGTGGAATTCTCTGCCTGAAGAAGTTGTTTTATCAGAGTCCATACAGATGTTCAAACATCAACTAGATGCATACTTGCAAAAACAATATTCAAGGATATAATTTTTCAATGTAGGGTAATAGCTGCTTGATCCAAGGATAAATCTGACTGCCATTCTGGGGTAAGGAATTTTTTTCCTAGTTTGTTGCAAAAATGGAAGTGCTTCAAACTGGGCTTTTTTTGCCTCCTTTTAAGATCAACAGCAAAAAAACAAATGTGAGGAAGGCTGAACTTGAAGGAAGCAAGTCTCTTTTCAGCTATGTAACTATGTAATATATGTTTGTCTGTCTCAAAAGTATCCAGCCATGAAATATGAAAAGTGTATTGAAGTAGATACAAGAAACATAGGATAATGATGCCTCAGTCTCCTTCAGAGTAGGCACTTTGGGACCTTATGCAGTTCTCCCAGCATCTCTACCACTGTTCAAAACACTCTGCAAAATACTTTGTTGGAATCACCATCAGCTGCCTCATCATATTTCACAACAATGCAATATCTACACGTGGAAAAAAATGGAGACATACATAGCATAGCAAGTACTAACAGGCGATGTTAAAGTTATTGGTTAAACTCACAGAGTTCCCGTGAATGAATGGTCCTTCAAAAAGGTAAATATTCAGTTTAGGATTCTTGCGTCTCATTCAGGACATGTGGAAAAAGGGAAGGACACAAACCATAGTGTAGTATTCCAACAACATTAAACACTGCTTTAAGAATGAAACATTTAAAAAAAAGCATAATTAAAATGTCCAACAATATGTTCCAGGAACAGGAAATCCACATCCAACAGATGTGTATATATAGTTAGGGGAGCAACATTTTCAATGAAGCAAGTAGTGGGCAAAAAGTCCACAAAAACACATCTATAGAGTCAGGCTTATATCCAGGTCTCTTTGAGTACATTATAGTTTGTGGTTAAGGATTAAAACATCAACAACAGGATGATAAGTAGGGATAGTAGAAACCTAGATAATAATGGAACTCGTGATTATGAGCATAAACCTAAGCCAGTTGCAATTCACACATAGTGAAGCGAAATAACAGACCAGCTCCAACTTGACCCATGAAGGGTATTTTAAAAATTGATTAAAAAAAATGTATACTTGTTTTTATTAGCTTTTAAATAGAGTTTAATGAATGTTGAAAATCTTTGAGCAGACCTCTTGCAATTTAGTATGGTTATTGGTGACACCCAAGTGGCAGACCTGGTTCATGGCATATTTTGATTCGAAGTGTGACAATAACATTCTTAGATGTGGGCCGTGTATATGGCCATATAACCAAAGAACAGACATAAATATGACCAACATAATTTTAAAGTATGCTTGACAAAGGCCTGTGCAGAGCCCACAAAGGGCTTAAAACAATGTAAGCAGTGATGGACAGTGAAAAAAAACAGATTATTAATAGGCACTACCATAAATGCTAACCACATGTATAGGCTCAAGTTTGTGCCGGACATAAATTTAGTCCATCAGTTGCAACACCTAGCCATATAATACTTTAGCCATACTAAACATTGTTAGACAAATTAGTTCCTGAATACCTAGAGAGCAGAAATAGTAGGTACTGAGGCTGGAAGAGGCCTCATGAATAATAATCTGCAAATATAAAAACTGAATATGGCACAGCCATAGGGTGATTAACAGTCACTACAGTAAGCAGAATACATGACCTGAATTGATGTATCACATTAATGCTATCTATGAATAAGGACTGAACTGCAAATGTCACCATAGTGAAAAGTTAAATGTGGGCCGAATACATGTTGAATGTCAGTGAAAGCGTGGCCCAACACAGGCTGAACAACTTAAAGTTTTGTTATAAAAAATGCGAGAACAGCAGCAGGAAAAGCTGCGGCTGCCCCATGAGCTTTGAGGGAGGTGGCAGTTTTTACTTGAGTGAGATAAAAATGAATAACTGCACAGGCCAAATGAGGCCAATATCAGCTTGTTTGGAGTTTAGGTAGTGTGTGGTGACGACCTTTGAGCCGGAAGTAGATAGTTCTCTACTGAACCAGGAAGTATCAACCTGGATGAAGGGGAGGCCTGTGTATTTTACGGCCGGGTAACCCTTCCCACAACTACAGTCTCTGCTTTCCTATATATAAGGACTGAAAAGAAGTTAAGTACCCCCTCTCTTGAAATTATGCATTTTTTTTTAGAATTTTTTTTTTCTGAACTACATTATAAATGTAAGCTTAAATTAAGCGTATCCTTCAGTATAAAATATTAAAAATAATAATGCAATTTATTAATCAAATAGATAATAACAATGTCCTACATTTACACATATCATGGGCATAAAACATGAAAGCAATATGCAAGGCCATAAGGATAGATTATTTGAAATCTCAAAAAAAAAAGAGCATCCAGTTGGGGTAATAATTAGATACAACTGCAGATAAGCATGATAGTTAATGGACAACCAATAACGATCCAGATTTGCATTCAAATTAGTCAAAATAAAATCTCTCTGAACAGATGTCAGAAAAGAAAAAAACACGGCTCTCAATATAGCAGACAATCCAGAAATGGAATGGATATTCAAATGTAATTTACCAGTTTCTCACTTTCTTCTCCTTCTTCACTCTGTGAGACAAGAAATAAATCCAATAAATCAGGAAGTAGGGATAAACAAACATTAAAATCTGTGCCAGACAAGTCTTCATGATATATATAGATAGAGATATATAGATATATATATATATATATATATAAATAATGTGTTCAGGGCTTAGAAAGCCATAATGACAGTATATAACTTATACCATATGATAACATAGAAAATATGAAGCAGTCGGTTGCGGTGTGCCGAAACTGACAATGCGGTAGGTCTGTAATAAAAGAGGGCCCACCCTGAGTATTATTGTTAGTATAGGGAGTGGTGGTAGGGGTAAATCGCCAGACCAACAATGGTAATGAGAAGGGGTCTGGCGGTACTTAAGTAGGGAAATCATGCCTCTCCTACAACTACAGGCCCAGTCTTCCACTTATGTTCAGGGTATAGAAAGCCGTAATGACAGTATATAACTTATGTAACTTATACCATATGTTAACATAGAAAATATTAAACAGTCGGTTGTGGTGTGCCAAAACCAACAATGCCTGTAATAAAAGAGAGCAAAAAGAGTATACTATGCAAGATTTATTCAGCCTACAATGACAGTCATTTGGCATATATCACATGTTCATATTACAAAAAGCTTCACATATTTCCTGTATTGGATGGGGTATGTATCTGGTATATGCTGATGAATTCCACCATTCCAATGTTTTTGATATGTACCGGTATGTTTCTGCAGAAAGCAGTAGTGGTTGCTCCAATGCGGATGGAGTAGAGGGATGGATTAAGACCTAACCTAGCCAGCAATACTCTAATATAAACCATGAATTTACTAGTGGTGAGAGCATTGCCATGTAAGGTAAACAAAAGTTGGTTAGGAGAACCTGGAACAGTGGTTAGGAATTTATCTAGTACTTGTACCGGGCACCATTTGTTGCTGGTAGGGTAATAGGGGATCTTTACCAGTTGATTCCTCTGTGTGGTTTTAGTGTGGTTGAGGGATAGTATGTAGTGATCTTGTATTTTGACAATCTGGGATCTCTTAATGCCATCTTGGGAAGTGATGTTCGTTGTGGTAGAGCTCAAACAGGGCATAAGTGGTGGAAAAATCTGGTACATTGTACACTTGTGTAGGCCAAACCCCCCAAAGCCAATTATCACCAAAAATAGCCGCAAAGCTTGAGATGGCTGCTGCATCTGTAAAAATAGTAAGGTAATGAGATGTAAGTAAAGGGATAAACATGCTTTTCCCATTCCATCTTATGAGAAATTCCTGCCATGTGTGTAAATCCGAGGTAGCCGGCACGTCTAGTGAAATGCGGGAAATATCAGACTCAAAGCGGGGAAACAGATTGAGTAGTCTAGATATGAAAGCCCTGCCCTGTGGGATAATTTTCATGGCAAAGTTGAGGGAGCCTAGTAGAGACTGTAATTCTGTACGATTACAATATCCAGCAGAGAGATATAGATCGATGCTGGATAGGATGCTCTCAATCTTATTTCTAGGCAAACTGGCAAGCATATTAACCAAATCTAGCGTGATACCCAGGAAATTAATCAATCATCCTATCTTTTTAGGGGAAATAGGGACCCTCAGGTATTGGAATAGCTGGATCATGATTCTCAGGCTACTAGGTGGAAATAAGTTACTCTCAATAGTCAAGAAGTCATCTAAATAGTGAATAACTGTGGTGCAGCTACAGATATTGAGCAGTAGCCAGCATAAAGCGAAGGTATCAAAATAACTGGGGCTACTTTTTGCACCAAAAGTGAGATGAGTGACAAAGTAAGAACCTTGCCACTTAACACCGTTTAGATGCCACAAAGAAGGATGGATTGGGAGGAGCTTGAAGGTGTTAACAATGTCCGTCTTACTGAGCCATGCCCTCTTCCCTGCTGTCATGATTGCGTCAATGGCATTATCAATAGTAGCAAACTGCAGGGAAAATTCCTCTGAAGGAATGAGAGCGTTCAGACTAGGGGTTGTGGAAGAGTGGGGAGCAGAGAGGTCGACAATCAACCTTTGCTTGGCTGAACGTTTACCAGAGACCACCCCAATAGGGTTAGTTCTCCATACTGAGAAAGTTGGGGAAATGAATGGCCCATGTAGGAAACCTTGATCCAATTCAAACTGTAACAGATTGTTAACCACTATTGGATTGGTGAGGGTGGACAGTAGGTTATTACATTCTACAATGCCGGATGGCATGTAAATGATTCCCGTATGGATCCCTTCCGTGAATCCTGTCACCAAAAACTCCACCAAGTGGGGTGAGGGATGGTTCTGTAGTAAATTGGCGAAACAAGTCACATTAATTGAGGCCATATAGGGTTTGGGAAACAATTTATTTGGACACATCATCTTGGCATGTGCCCTGAAACAAAGAGAACACACATGCAATAACCGGCAAGCGCCTAATCCACAGGAACCTGGGGTATTAGGACATAGGTTCGTGGTGTGTGAGGACGAAGAGCAAACACCACAAGCTGGGGACCAGATGCCTGCGAAATGCCTGCAAAACAGCTCTGTATCCAACTGGCTCCAGTACGTCTGAAAATTGACCTGAGCCAAGACCACGGATGCCTTTGCAGAGAACGATCTGTGGTAATCATAAAATTATGTACCTCCATACTTATGCCCCAGATCCACCAACTTATGAAAATACAGGTCAAATTCCTCTCCATTCAGGATAAACTGCCAGGACAAACTCAGGGATTGACAACTTCCTATTCAACCTGGGGTCCCTAGCCTTCAGTACTACCGAGACATCGCCATAGGAATATGTCTTGTTCTCCAGAATATCTTGGGAGGCAATTAGCAGCAAAACTAGATTGACATCCTTGCCTTCCAAGATATCTTTCTTAATATTTGTATAAGTAGGTTCTGGAGTAACCAATCCAGATGGTGCCACTGGCCTATCATTAGCATCTGAACAGTCCACCCTATCCGTAATCCGTCCCAATGAGGACAAGACCGATGACAGTACGGCCTGGAGGTCAGATGACTGGGCACCACTGGGGCCCTCACCAGCCCCAGTATTATCCGTGTTGGTATTAAGCAGTCTATAAAGTTCTGCCTTCTTGGCAGTGGCAGGCTAGGGAGTATTCCTGCACCTTAATTTGGCCGTGATCCTGGGTATGGTCCAGGACCTGAGGGAAGACAGGTTGGCATTGTCCCCTCCATGAGATGGACCTTGCAGGAGTGCTGAGGAGATTTTGTGGCCACTGAGATTGTGGCGGGATGGAGGCATCTCAGGGGCAGTAAAGCAAAAAGATAGCATGGGAGTGACAGGGGGAGGCCCTCTCTATACCACCATGTGAGGCGACTAACTATGAGTTGGCCCTTTGGGCGTGAGTACCTCCGAGTATGAGGATGGGTGTTGGCCTCGCGGAACCACTAAGACTTAGGCAAGATTGCCAGAAAAATTAACTAAGTGGACTCTGAAACCTATCAGCCAGTAGACAAAGTCTACCTTACCTGGTATTTGCCGGATGGGGAAGGGGGAAAGTGTAACGAGCCCCGGGTACACCTACCAGTTGTAAAAGATGGATAGAGTAGGAAAGAGTAGATGAAAACAGAGTAATACCTACAAGAGTAAATAGCCATCATGTAATACCCATAACGTAACTGTAAATAGTAGTAAAACCAGCATAAAACAATATGGGATACCTACCAACTAATAGGCTAGGCCTAAAAATGAACCAGGCAGAGCATAAGTGGTATTATAACCAGTAGGACCTAGCACCTAGTAACATAAAAGGAAACAGTTAGGTTATCCAAGCGGTGAGGGACAGAACGTAGATTCTCAAGACAAATCTAAATCACTAACCGATGTAAAATTGTAGGAATCGAAAGAGAGGAGATGATAGTGAATATGGCAGAGTGACTTCAATCTGTAATATATAATATAGCCAATATTAGAACTTCAAGACAGCATAACTGACTACTAACTGACAAAATAACAAAACCCACCTAAAGTGATTTGGACAATTGAAACCGGAGTCAACCAGAACCTATGAGACTTGAAAACCTCAGAGGCACAGCAAAAAGAAGTTTCAAGCCTGGCAACCTATAAAACATTGTTTTAACGTATCAAATGGCAGAACCCAAAAATAGCAACAAAGCGCTGCTCAATTTAAATTTGTTAAAGACATTATTTGATCAAAATTTATAACACGTGCAGTACTCTCCTATGACGTCTAGGGGGTCAGTAGCCTATCAAGCATATTCATGTAATTATACGAATGTCCGCATCAACTCTAGGAATTCCTATTATTATAATAGGGCATTCGACTGTAGTTATACGAACGTCCCCAAAAGAGGAGCAAAGAGCCGCATAACAACCAAATGATAAAGTACAACAAAACACTAGAACATGCATGTTTGTGGGAATCGTAAGTATTGTTAGTGCGTACAAACAAGCCGCTGAATGGGTGAGCGAAATCCCACGAAAGTCAAACTATACGAACCGACAAGCAGTAAAATAGTGGACAAACTACTGAACCATACATTTGTATGGAAGTTAATGAAAGACTATACGAAGGCATATGAAACAGAGGTAAGCATGAGAAATAGAGTTGGCCCATGATGACGCTGTGCGCCTGTGACAGGGTCGCGAAGGTCAACCAACTCACTGTTACTGTAGCTTCGGGATAGTAAGCGGAAGCGACCATAGGAGAGGGGAAATATCCCGGAGTCCTTGGATAGCTGAAACTCAAACCAGAAACGGGCAAACACTCTAAGAGCAAGTAAGGTATCCACGAAGAAAGGTAAGCAAAATGGCGATCTGCTGCAGCCGGAAGTCCAGGTATGCAAATCACCAGACCAATAACGTTAATGAGGAGGGGTCTGGCGGTCCTTAAATAGTGAAATCATGCCCCTCCCACAACTACAGGTCCAGCCTTCCATATATATATAAATTCTTATAAAGTCCTTTGAGTGCACTCTTTTTGAACTTATATATTCAAGAAGAGTGCACTCGAAGGACTTTATAATAATATATATATATATGTTCAAGAAGAGTGCACTCGAAAAACTTTATAAGATTTAGAAATGTGCTTTTATTTTGCAGTCAAAAATAACAGCATCAATGTTTCAGTCCCCCGGACTTTTATCAAGTATATTCTTTACTCTTTTTTTAGCCGAGCAGGATTGCTCTTTTAGGGACACAACCACGTAACCCACTTTGTGCATTTAAAATATATGTTATTTTTACTAACTTATACATACTATTAAACAGAGTTTATTATTGCTGATTATTTTCTTTGATTTTATATAGGGACTTTTCTTTCTCGCACTCTCTTTAGTAGTATTAGATTTAAATTTTGTAATTGGTTAATGTCCCTTAATCCCTTTCTATGTAGAGATTATTATGATTCGAAAAATCTAAAAATTCCTGTGCATTTGTCAATGTTATATGTAACAGAATAAATTTGTATCTTTTGTAAAATGTGTAGACATGTGCTTTTCTATTCTTAGGTCCAATTACCGTATATGAGTATCACAAAAATAATAAGTACATGTGAACACTTATATGCTTACACTTTCAATTCTAAAGTTTGTGTGCATGCTCCTCCTAATGATGAACACACCATCAGGCAAGTGGGCTGATTTTGGCACATAATTAGAAACACACAAAAAAAAATATACTAGATAATAAGCAGAACTGTCATCAACTCCCAGTCTAAAGAACAAAGTACTATCCCTAGGTGCAAAAAGGCAAACAAAAAATAAAAAATAAAAAATTCCAAATTCATGGTAGGAAGTGCTAAAACAACTATACTTCACTGAAATTAGTAGGAAAAAAACAAACACAATTTAGATAAATATTTATTTTGGATGACATGGCATTGTTATTTAGGCAAAATCATAAATTAAAGTAAATAAAGCAACAGCAATTCTCCCTTCTCTAACAAGTGAATTTGCTGGAGGCACTGGTCATTAAATTTATATACACAATCTATATAGACTGTTGAGAGTACCAAAAACATTTACAACTGGTAATTAATATTTTTGTCTGCTAAATAAAGTACCTGTACTTGCATACTTGTACTTGTTTATTATACAAAATTGTTGTTAACATTAGTTGCATCCACTTTACCATTTGCTAAATGAAATTATCTTTTTTTAGTAATAAAACATTCATCGCGTTATACTTTATTTGGCACAAACATTTTTTTTTTCAATGTTTGGAATTTATTTTCAAGTCATTATTCCTTGTAAACATTACCAGGCTTTTGGGAATAAGCTAGAACAAGCACCAGGGATGCTGACTAGTAATCAGTAGGGAAACTCTTCCATTATCCCAGAATAACTCCGAATAATCTTTTGCATTCCCAACAGAGAAATTGGGTGCTCAAACACATTTAAAAAGATGAACTTACACAGATGATTTGTTTTAAACTCAGAATGATCTCTTCAAAGTACTGTAAATGTCCTCATCCTTTATATATGCATAATGAGGTTATTTAAATATTAAATAAATCCAATGAGTAATTCAGGTCACTTATTTTACTACATTTAAAAAATGCAAGCATTATTTTAGACAAATTGGCGTTAATCTCCGTGTTCCATTATTATTGTTGTCTATATAATATAAATTATTTAATAGATCCATTGTTGGAGAAACATACATGACATTTACTGAGGGAAGAGAGGCAACCAGAGACGCAAAATGGCACCAACAGGGCTGGAACAGAACACAATCAGTACAGGGTACAGGAGCAGTGTCATGAGGTGCATACTGCATGAAGGGGTAGATCAGGCACAGGAACCAACCAGCAAAAAATATATTCATTTGTGTGTATTTTGCAATGCACATTCTAGGGGTGCTGTCAAATTCCATTTTTTTTCTTTCAACTAGAATACAACCAGACCTGTAATTGTTATTAGTTCAAATATGTTACTCCATTTAGCAAATACGTTACTCCACTCACCTACCCTAATAAAAACAAATGGAAATATTTGGTTATGGATCAGTAAGTCACATTTATTGGCTGCTAAGTCACAAAATGTATCCAATTTCTGCTGCAGCGCAAGACTGAAAACTTCATTATCACTGTATTCCTTTTGTGACTTTTTAATGCTGCTTTTAAAGGGATAGCAGAACCTCATCTTTAAGTAGTGGAATATATTTATGTTACTATTACTGTGCTACTGTTTGTAAGTTGTGGTTATGTGCTAGGAGTGTCTCCCTCCCCCATTTTAAGTATACATACCAGTTTAGGATGATTTAGCTTTGTATCTGATGTCTGCTGTTGCCTTAATTATACCCAACAGGGAGCCAGAACTACAATGTGCTCAGTTCTTAGAATGTAAGGTGATTATATACAAAGAAACAAGTAGAATAAAGGTGCTAGTAATAAACAGTCTAAAAACATATAATATGCCAGAAATTATTACATACAAACAGCTGCACCAAAAAAGTGAAAAGCTCCAGAAACCACTTGCACAATATACAACTACAAATAAGGTGCGCTGTGTCTTTAAGACATAAATTTCAAAAAGTGCCTCAAGTGCTAAATATGATAAAGTGCAAAATAATATAATATAAAGTGCACTCTGTGTATAGTGAAAAAGTCACAGCCAATATTTCATTCATACATCTGAGGGACTTATCCAAATCTAGCTAACCTATATGCTCCTAATGTATTCTCACAAACATTTTATAGGAAACTCTTTGGAAAAACTGGAAAAATTTAAAAAGGGTATTATTGATTGGAGGGGAGAATATCACCCAAAAATGGATAGAAGATCTAGGGACCTTTAAACAATTAAAATATTCTCATAAAACACAATATATTTGGTTCCAGGATTTCCTTGATGAATTTGGGTTATTTGACATTTGGAGGGTTACAACACTCGAATGAAAGAGATTTTACTTTATTTTCTAAAGTCCATTTAAGCTATTCTAGAATTGATTTTATTAAAACTGGCATGGCAAATCTGAGAAAGTTTGCAAGTTCTGAAATTGGACCTATTGTTTGGTCCAATCATGCCCCTATTAGCGTAACCCTGGAAAATAATCCAGAATATAATCTCAGACCTCAGTGGCGTTCAAATCAATCAAAAAACAGGAAACATCTTGAAAACATGGCAAAATAATTTGTAAAAATCAATGACAATGGACAAGTTTCTAGTGAAACTTTATGGCAAACCTTTAAATGTGTCATGAGGAGGAATTTAATACAAATGGAGACAAAAATTAGGGAAACCAAAGATGCAAATTTAGCAGACTTACATATACAATTATACAAAATTGAATTTAGCAACAAAGTAAACCCAAATTCCCTTACTGTTATACAAATTAAAGCCCTCCAATGTCAAATAAAAACAATTTTGGAAAATAAAATGAAGAACTCAAATCATAACTCTGAATCAAAGATGGGATAGTAGTAAGAACAGAGTAGGGAAGCCCATGTCAAAAAAACTTAAACTAGACCGGATAAAATAAAAAAATAAAATATTATTGATGGAGATAAAATCTGTTTATCCCCTCCCAATATAGGTCAGACTTTTGCAAAATAATATGCTTCATTATATAATTTAAAAGAAAATAGTTTCTCTCAGAATTAAAAACTTCCCTTTCAAACCTCAATCTTCCTAAATTGAAACCTGATAAACCCATTGAATCTGAAGAAATAAAAAGAACAATTGCCAAACTCAGAAATGGGAAAGAACTCGGGCCGGATGGATTTACAGCATATTTTTATAAATCTTTTGAGACCGTGATAACCCCCATACTATTAAAAACATTCTTAGATATAACAACTTCAAAAAGTTTTTCCTCTGAAATGCAAAAAGCTACGATCTCCCCAATCCCAAAACCTGGGAATGACCATCATTATATATCTAACTACCGTCCGATCTCTCTCATCAATTTGGATATAAAAATATTTTCAAAAATCCTAGCAGAACGACTGTCCCAGATAATTTCTGAACTAATTTATCTGGACCAGTCTGGTTTCATAAAAGGAAAATCAGCTAGTGACAATATTCGTAAGATTCTGAATATGATGATAGAGGTTGGTAAAAAAAATCTGCTCCTGCAGTTTTTATAGCTGTTGATGCCGAAAAGGCATTCGATAGGGTAAATTGGAAATATTTGTCCACTACACTTTCCGCGTTTGGGATTGAGGGACCCTTTAAAGATCTAACAATGTCTCTATACTCTTCTCCTATGGCAAAAATCTAGGTCAACGGTCTAAACTCTGCTTGGTTCACCATTACAAATGGAACCTGCCAGGGATGTCCTTTGGCACCTCTTCTCTATATTCTCTCTATTTACATTGGCAGTGTATATAAGACAAAAATTATAATATAAGTGGGGTGAAGTGAGGCAATCAAGAACAAAAACTATGTTCGCTGACAATATAATTATGACTATTACAGTGTATATTAGAATACAGCAGATTCTCTAACTATAAAATCAATCAAGTTTTACATTGTAATCTTTCAAGCTTATTAATAGGAAATCTGAATAATAATCATAAACTTAATTGGTCTAATACTCTACGCTACCTGGGAATAAATATTAATTTTAATATCGAAGAATGGACCACTGATAATTACAACTTACTTCTTAAAGAATTTAGTAAATCAATCTCAAAATGGTCCAAACTACAAATATCTTGGCTTGGAAGACTAAATACTATTAGAGCATACTTACTTCCAAAATTAAAAAATATCTTTTTTGTACTTTTCCTCTTAGAGTACCAAAGAAGATACTTCAATTATTTCATGGTCTATTTATATCCTATAATACAAAGAAAACAGATAACCCAGGTGGAACAAACCAATATAGCGCTCCGCTAAGAGACACCTATAGTGCTTTGTTCCACCTGGGTTATCTGTTTTCTTTGTATTATACTTTGTGTGTAAAATTTGGGGATATTTACACGTGTGTGAGCTGCTCTTTTTTCACCTGCAATCATTGTCTGGTTTATCTACTAAGCGCCTTCTATACACAGAGCACACTTTCTGTATTGGTTTGTATTTATTTATGTTTGGGGTAATAAGAAACCTAGGATTGCTTATAGCGTTATGAACGCTAGATTAGCAGAAGGAGGCTTATCTTTCCTGAACATATTTTATATCCATGATACAGTAATGTTTTCACACTGTTTAGAATGGGGAGATAATAAATCAAAATTGAAAGCATGGTACATATATGAAAGGAGATTGTGTGGTACTATTGACCCTTTTGGGCAGATAAGAACCTCTTTAAAATTTTAATAATTTAATCATCTCTCACATTTTCCAATCAAACTGATAAAGTAGTATTTGTTCTCCCAAAACCAAATATCAGTAAATGCCCCTTTGGAAGTCCTGACGCTTTTTATTCAAGACCTTAACTTATCTTGATGGTTAGTCAGAGATAGGATAAAAATCCAAGACTTATATAACACCTCTGGGATTGGTAGTTTCTCGTATCTTCAGGAAAAAAATTGGACTATCGAATAAAGAGCTTTTTACCTATTTATGAATACGAGATTTTCTTCACAAGACACCTATAATTAATAACTCACCCTTGGATAAGAGCCTCTTTGGAGAGGTTAAAAATAAATCCTCAGTAATTAGAAGATCCTTGGAAACATTAAACCAGGAAGTTAAACATAATATGATCTCCAGATGGGGAATTCAGCTAGACAAATCCTTTTCCTGTCAAGAATGGTTAAACTATAAAAGAAACATTTCTCAAAATTATCCATAGATGGTATATGGTCCCTACTAAGACATGTGTAACGGATCACCTGGCACCCCGACTGGGTACCTCTGTTGAAGGATGCTCCTAGCGCTTCCTGAGGACTCCATGCACTCTGGCAGACACCACAATCACCGAACCGGAGAAACAAATAAATTCTCCCAAGCATATGAATGCTGTAGACAGTTGAATAGGAACCATATGAATAGGTTTACTCTCCTAGCAGTCAAACTGGAACAGCATACAATAAATCCTTCCCCCAATAATGAGACGACACTTCACTTTGAGGGTTAAAACAGGAACTCCCTGTACTGTCACATACAGTCTCTTTTATTCCCAATCCACAAACATAGTACAGCCCACAGGGCATTACAAAACAACCAATCAATCCGTACAATACACCCAGACACTCCCACACAAAATCCTCCCCTCTGCCTGTGATATGATTACTAAACACAATGGGTAATCTCATTATCACCGGCAGAGGAATACAGTTTTTACACAATATTTATAACTTCTAAAATATTCCTGTCACAAACATAAAACATACATTTTCATAATCAATCCATTCAGGGGAACAACATATTAAAAAATGGCATGAATCAGACCAGGGGTTCAAAAGTTAAGGGAAAGTCCTATGTGACTAAATGAAGCATGGCTTTCCGGCCCAAACCAGTTTCAGAGTCTTCTATCCTGGAGATTAAATTGAGAAGTAATTAAATTATCTCCCAGGACAGACACAAAACTCCATTATGCACATGGTGAGCACAAAGCATTAAAATATTATAAAATACACAAAGTCACATTTTATACATAAAACACAGACATGTCACATATCCCCAGATAGCTGGGATCTAAGCGCACAAAACTACCAAATAGTGCTCAGATCCTATTCACACAGTTCAATTGCCATGGAGCCGAAGTCTTTAACTACACGAATGGGCTCCATGGCATAGCTATCTGGGTTAACACATTCACATAAAGTCTGGTCCATAGTCCAAAGGCAAGAGGCAGGCAAGCAGCCCCCTCCAAGGACACGTGGCGAGGCCGGTTTCGCCACAACATGTAAATTTCAAACAAAATCCTCTGATGTTTGTTGGCGATGTAATAATGAACATGGCTCATTTAAACATACTTGGTGGGATTGTATCAGTTTGGATACTCTTAAATTAGGTGTATCTAAACTTTTTGATGACTTAAAATGTAATATTTTATCGCCAGAAAGATTCTTATTCCACCTAGAACTGCCCAAAATGGATAAACCATCTGAATATCTGACGATACATGTATTGATGGCTGCTAAACTTTGCATTGCCAGAAAGTGGAAACAAAACATATCTCCCTCTATAACGGAGATTAAAACTCAGATCCAATACCAAGGTCAAATGGAAAAGGCTGTTTATTTTAAAGATAGTAATATCGGGTCTTATAATAAGATATGGACAAAATAGTTTGGTTAATATAAAGAGCAGAATGTCCATGTCTTGGTAAAACGTATTACCCTGGCATTGCTATTCCTATATGGCAAACTACTACTTTTTTCTCCAAAAGTGGCTCTAGATTGAATTAACAAATTAATATATAAAAGAAGCGATGTAGGTACCGCCCATTTCACTGTTCTCGATAGTCGACCTTGTCTTTTTTTTGTCTTTTTTGTTTTTATGTTCTGATGTGTGTTCTATTTATGTCTTTTGTACTATTATATAATCTTTTGATGATTTAAACTTTTTGATAAGGAGCTCAAATCAAAAGTATACTAAATCCAGATACTAATGTTTAAAAAACATTCAGTAGATAAATGAAATATATGGAAATATGCTGTAATATCCTAAATATACTACTGTGGTCTGCTGTGATATGAAAGATGATGTTGAACGCAATTGCTTAATTTCTGTTTAATATTTGTCAATGTGAAAAACTACAATAAAAATTGAATTATAAAAAAAGGAAACTAAAACAAATGAAATCTTAGTATGCTAAACAAGTATAGCCAAAAATACCACTTAAATTTACACACAATTATAATTTTTATTGCTACTCATTATTATTACTATTATTATGATTAAATGTTGCACTGTTCAGACAATTTACATCAATATAAATGTATAAAAAACAAAATTAGATAGAATATATATATATATATATATATATATATATATATATATATATATATATATATATATATATATATATATATATATATATATATATATATATATATATATATTATATAATGTTAACCAAAATGCATGCATCAAATAAACAAGTTGAAATTTTATCCATTTTGGCTAATGCACATAATTATATTCAGCTTGGCTGCATATTTTGAGCTTTGTGAATAACAATTCT
This sequence comes from Pelobates cultripes, assembly GCA_933207985.1. Taxonomy (NCBI): domain Eukaryota; kingdom Metazoa; phylum Chordata; class Amphibia; order Anura; family Pelobatidae; genus Pelobates; species Pelobates cultripes. The sequence goes on from OW240913.1 coordinate 106,565,825, forward strand.
AATTTTCAATAAATAAATAGTATTCAATAGTCAATAATAAATTGAGTGTTATGATTTTACAATTGTTCTCTAAAGGCATAGTTCATTCAAAAAAGCACACTGAAATTGTTATGGCTCTAGTGCATATAAATTATTTTTTTATTACTGTTTATTACCTGTTAGATTAAGATTCAGTATGTGTTTCTATTAGATAAATACAATCATAAAATTTAATTATATTTCTGGCATTACACTTACTGTATCCTAGCAACTGGATTGGTACAGATGTTTAAGCAAAAAGCCTGCAAATTTCCAAAATACTTTATAAAGGATTTGATACTGTTGTATCACAAATGAACATCTATAAGATATTACATTCTATACTTTCAGGATGGTACATAATGGAATACGCAGAAAAATAAATGGAAGGAGCACTTTAGGCAAATATGCTCCATCTATTAACCTCTTAAGGACTGAGCCAAATGTACATGTTGTGATCAAAACAAAACCTGGAATTTGACTATATGTCTGTTCAACCATAATTCACCTCTTTCATATTAAGTGCTCCCACACTTATTATATATCATTGTATTCAGGGGAAACATGGCTTCCATTTACCAACAAATATTTAGCTATGAAACATAATTTAATATGAATAAAATATAAAATAAATGGGAGAAAATAAGAAATTGTGTTAGTTTTTTTGTTCTACATGACATTTTAACTGTGTATGGCATACTACTGTTTGCTTTTATTGCAATACAATACACATATTTGTATTCAGCGATGTCTCACGTGCAAAACAGTAAGCCCTATATACAGGTTTTATGTTTTTTTGGGAAGTTACAGGGTCCAATATGGCATGTTACGTTTTTCAGTTTTTTCACATTGAAATTCATCATATTGGTTATGCCGCCTTTTAGACTGTATGGTAGCCCAGGAATGAGAATTACCCCAATGATGGCATACCATTTGCAATAGTTAACAACCCAAGCTATTTCAAATGGGATATGTCCAGTCTTTTTTTAGTAGCCACTTGATCACAAACACTGGCCAAAGTTAGGGTTAATATGTGTTTGTGAGTGAAAAATGCAAAAAAACTAATTTGAACGCCAATTTTGGCCAGTTTTTGTGGCTTCTAAAAAAGACTGGAAATACCCCATTTGCAAAACCTTGGGTTGTCTACTACTGCAAATGGTATGCCATCATGGGGGTAATTTTCATTCCTGGGCTTCCATACAGTCGCAAAGGCAATGTAACCAATCTGGAGAATTTCAATGTGAAAAAACTGAAACGCAAGCCTTAAATTTGACTCTGTAACTTTTAAAAACACTCTAACACCTGTACCTGAGGGATACTGTTATACTCAGGAGACTTTGCTGAACACAAATATTAGTCTTTCAAAACAGTAAAACGTATCACAACAATTATATCGTCAGTGTAAGTGCCATTTGTGTGTGAAAAAAGCAAAAAAACTTCACTTTCACTGATGATATTGCTGTAATACATTTTACTGTTTTGAAACACTAATATTTGTGTTCAGCGAAGTACCCCATGTACAGGTTTTATGGTGTCTTGGAAAGTTACAGGGTTAAATATAGTGCTAGCAAATTAAATTCCCTGGACTTTCTGCCTGGGTTGTCAGGCAGATCCCGCAAATTGTAATGAATAAAATTACCTAATTATGTAAATATATTACATAAATATATACGTAGAATTAATATATATTACCTTGATGGAGAACACTCGCAGGACTCAATATTTTTCAAAAAAGTGCTTTTATTTCAGCAACAATCACATCCAAAGTGTCAGTGTCAACGTTTCAGTCCAGCTGGTCTTTTATCAAGACACTGACACTCTGGATGTGATTGTCTGTTGCTGAAATAAAAGCACTTCTTTGAAAAATATCGTGTCCTGTGAGTGCTCTCCATCAAGGTACTATATACAAAGGCCCAGAGATTGCACCGAGGCACAAACGAGACCGGGAGCTGTGAGTGTGGGACATGTGGTGAGTTATATATACACACACATATAAAGGAAAATTGTTTCATACTTACCGTAATTTTCTTTTACTGATAATTATTCATGGCAGCATTTACTCATGGGTTAGCTCCTCCCCTCACAGCAGAAAGGACAGGAAATAGAACTTTGAAACTGGTATAAATAGATACTCCCCCTTCCCATCAGTCAGTCTTTGTAACTAGCTTCACAACTCCTATAGTATATGGGTGGGAACGTAATGCTGCCATGAATAATTATCCGGAAAAGAAAATTATGGTAAGTATGAAACAATTTTCCTTTTTCCTGACCATTATTCATGGCAGCATTTACTCATGGGGAATACCCAAGCAGTATATATAGAGGGAGGGACAGAGTTCAAAAACAGCTAATAGCTATAAAACCATTATTGAGCTGTATAAATCTTAGAAGACTTTACAAAGCCAAACAAGAATCAATAGGAAATTGTCATAAAATCTGCTCAGACAAGATAATTTACCCTAGAGGTTGCAAGGTCAGCAACCTCCTGGCATTCAATATCTGAAATATCCTGAATAGATATAGAGTCAGATAGGAATTAAGGCCATGATAGCATAAGCTAGAGAAGGATAATGTCATTCTGACATAAAACCGAATTGATATCATCAAATCAGAACCTCGACAAAGGCATAACTTCCAGAGATCATACTGGAACAAGCAGATAATGTTGGATGAGAATGGACACACCATGCTATTAAACACTGGGAGAATTACACTGAGAATCCTACTACTTTCTGGATGAATTTATTAAATACGATTCACACTGCTTCCTCTTGTCTTGTGAACTACTTACCTAAAGATACAAGAACAAATCAATATCTGCCTGTCAGAAAGAGGCAGAGCCTAGTAGAGAAATAAGAGTCTGTTATTAAAACACTGCAACAATGACCCGATGTTGCTAAATTCAGATTCACAACAATACCTCACCCAGTGGATGAATTGATACAGCAATGATCAGTCACAGGAGAGGAATAAACTAATAACATTACTAGGCAAAGGCAAGAAGAATCATATACAGATTAGTTGAGGGAAAAAAAGAAATATCAGTATGATCCATAGAATTTGTGGCAACTACTTAATTATAAGGAGGCCAACCACGTCAGTACCTATATTTGTAAGTAGTACAGATTATGCCAAACTGTATAATCAAATTTATTAGAGACTGTTAAGTCATATATATATATAATAGGCAAGATACTGATGGGAAGGTGGTAACCAGAGGCACATTATACATTGTGGCAACAGACATAATAAGCAGGATAGTAGAAGATATTCAGTTATCCTTATGAGAACAACACCCGCATACTTACTCTTACCTTATCTTCAGATAATGAAGAAGTACTTATGGCAGAGCCTATGGTGATAATAAGCAGCTTGTTATATATTTGCAAGATATCAAAACCAATCCAAACATATAATCCACAAGTATTAAATCAATGCAATGTTAGGAGTGACCATAATTTATACAGATCTAGGTAGAGATCATGTAAAACATATCAGTCAAATGTTTGTCATCAATAAGCTGCATTACATTACGCAGGATGAATCAACCATTTAAAGCCACACATTGGTTGCAAATTCCAGATATAAGGATACCTTGAAGAATCCCCATGAATTTCAGAAGAGAGGTCCATAATGGAACTACCTGTTTAAGGATTTCCTCTATTGTTCAGGCAACAGGTGAATTTTACCTGAAATAGTAAACCTGGTAGAATGGACTGGGGACTGGAAAGACCTTAAAATACTTGCAATACACAGTATCAAAGTTACCTGAACATATGAGCCTAAAAGAATACCTTTATTGCAGAAAGGAAATTATAATGTTCCCCTTCACAACAGGAGAATCGGTCAGAAGTTTCTGATCATTAACTCCTTAAGAACCAAAAGCATGCCACTCCTGACATATACTAAAGGGATTGCCAAACTTTCAGGTTCCCAAGGGATAAAAGAGAATACTGAATATAAAATTCATGGTTTAAGGAAATTAATTCAGATTTAAAGAATAAAAGGTTATGACCAGGTGAAAGAAAAAACAATATTAACAGCTTTTAAATCAGGTAATGGCTTCAGCGTTACCTACTTATGAGATCAATTAATAGCCCAATTTATGCTCCTGCAACTAGTATGATCTATTAAGCTGTGCATCAGTAATCAGCATATATCTGAAAGTAAAACCCTGTCACCAATTGAAAAAAACATTCCCTATCTTGGACAGAGAGGAGAGGATGCCTGGCAATAGAAAAACTTTTGTAGAATGGACTCATGTATAAATACATAGGAGTGCACACACAAAAAAATAACATTGATTCTGTTAAACATTACCATGCTTCATTCTGGAAAAACAGGTCTCCTCTCCTGGGAGAGGCACTCAGACAGGTTCAGTAACACCTGCAATCTATCTGAAGTGGTAAAATGTGTTAATTGCTTATCCTGAAACACCTGTGGGAGAATGAATCTAATACAAAGCCAAAAAGCAGTATGTTTCCTTATCTACTTCATTTAAAAAAACTGAAATAGAAAATCCACAGTAGGCAATAATTACTTACCCAGTATAACAGTGCATTTGTATTTGCTAGAATTGGGCAGTGCTACATTTCAGCGCAAAACAGACCTTAGATTATTTGTATATATTAAATCTACCAATGCCGTATATAAATCGGGGTTATATAATACTACCAACCTGCATACAGATTATATGAATCACATACATTGTGGATGTTTCTAACAGCACCTTATGCCCAGATATATCAGTCAAATATACTGAGTCTGTTTAAACAGTAATCATACATAGCCTACATCTGCTATATACAGTGACACTATGCCTGTACACATATTAAGATTATATGAGTGAGATAAATTGAGGCTGTGTTTTAACAGAACTTCATGCACATAATATACCACTCACATATACTGAGGTTGTAACTCACAACCCACACATAGAACCAGTATTAGCTTGGACTCATATAACAGATGTATTTATATCATTCACATATATTGTGCTTCCACTAATACATCAATCATATAGAGAACAGATACACTTAAGCAATGTCACCACACCATCTTACATATAGAGCATGTAGAGGATATATACTGAGGCCGTGTTTTCACAGCAACTCAGAGCATATAAACACACACTGAGGCAGAGTCTCCAGATCAACTCATACATAGACAATATAGTGGATATATATACTGAGGCTGTGTCCTTACAGTAACTCATACACAGAGCATCTAGTGGATACATATACTGAGGCAGTGTCCTCATTGTAACTCATACATAGAGCCTATAATGGGTACATATACTGAGGCTGTGTCCTCATAGTAACTCATACATAGAGCATATAGTGTGTACATATACTGAGGCTGTGTAGACTACAGCTCAGGTATGTGAAGGATGGGGTAAAGGCAGCAGGGAGACATGGGGACACTGAGACACAATGAGACACTGGGAGACTTGGGGACACTGAGACACTTGGGGACACTGGGAAACATGAGTACAATCAGACACTAGGGGCACTGTGAGATATGGGGATGCTGAGACACATGGGGATGCTATGAGACATAGGGAGACACATTGGGACATGGAGACACTAGGGACACAGTGTCCCCATGTCTCCCAGCCAGTGTATCAGTGTCCCCATGTTTCCCAGTGTCCCCTAGTCTCCCAGTGTCTGTGTCCCCATGTCTCTCAGTGTCCCCATGTCTCAGAGTGTAACCAGATGTCTGTATCCCCATGTCTCTCAGCCAGTGTCCCTAGTGTCTCAGTGTCCCCAAGTCTATGTCCACAAGTGCTCCCATGTCTCCCAGTGTCCCTAAATGTCTGTGTCCCCATGCCTCCCAGCCGGTGTCCCTAGTGTATGTGTCCCCATGTCTCCCAGTGTCTGTGTTTCCATATCTCTCAGTGTCCCTAGTGTCTTAGTTTCACCAAATGTCTGTGTCCCCATATCTCCCAGTATCTGTGTCCCCATGTATCTGTGTCCCTAGTGTCTGTGACCCCATTTCTCCCACTGTCCCCAAATGTCTCAGTGTCCTTATGTCTCACAGTGTCTCCATGTCTCCCAGTGTCCCCATGTCTGTATCCACAAGTGCCCCCATGTCTCCCAGTGCCCCCATGTGTCTCAGTGTCCCCGGGTCTCTGTTTCCCCATGTCTCACTGTGTCCCCATGTCTCAGTGTCCCCTAGTATCCTAGTGACATGGGACACACTGCGAAATGGGGAAACTGGGAGAAATGGGGACACAGACACTGGGAGACTAGGGGACTGGGCGACATAGGGACACTGACACTGTGATACATAGGGACACTAATGCCAGGCTGGCCTTCCAATTCTTTGGACAGACATGCCCCCTTTTTGGGCATTATCGCCCCTTTTGGCAGTTCTGGTCACGTGATTTGTGTCAGAGGCCCACCCTTTTACCCCGCCCATTGACTTCCTGATTCACTGGAAACTGCTGTTAGGGGGGTATGTATTTACTTGAAAGATGAAAGCATAAATTAGAGAGAGATTAGCGTAGAGTATGTGTTTTCTTATAGCTGCCTCCTTTGAGTTTCCCTCCAACACCAACTCCATCAGATACATGACGCTTGAGCGGTATGACTGTTTTAGTGTTTTTGGTCGATAAGATTCTGTAATTAGGCCCTATCATAATTGTCAGCACCAGGCCCACTGGGCTCTTAATCTGGCCCTGCATATAGTGGAAACATACCAATGCTGTACCACCACCAGTTCATGTACAGATACTGAGGCCCAGTGGTCTCCTGTGCAGTATATTCTTCCACTGTCTGCAAAAGCCTGCTTATTTGTGATAATGCACAGATGACAGCAATCAATGCCACATACCTTGATAGAAACAAGTGTGTGTGGACTCAGAGTTAGGTTTTTAAAACCTGTCATATACATGTGTGTACTTCAATCAGACATCCAAGAAAGTTCTCTTACCTTGGATATTTCTCTGTCTTCAGGCTGTGGAATTTCAGCAGACTTTATACAGCCAGGATATCCATTATTAGCACTCTTTTTCACAATGCCTCATTGCATTATCAGCACTCATTTTGCACAATGCCTACTTGCATTATCAGCACTCATTTTGCATTATCAGCACTACTTTGCCCAATGCATACTTGTATTATCAGCACTTTTTTGCACCAAACATCCTTATAAACTTAAATGCTCACCACACAAATCTCCTAAATGTGATCTATTTGTTAGAAGGAAGCCTAAAATAAGCAGCTGGGAGGGACTGAAAGAACAGAGACCCAGGTGCCTATACTAGTTTTAATCTAAATTACTAATGCACTTACCTGCACCGTTGCAGGCCTGTGTTTCAGCGGCAAAATGGGGATTTGAACAACTGACAGCCTAAACTGTTTAAACTATAGGCTTCCATCTGTATCCCATATGCCATTCATCATCACCATACAAGGTGGAATATATAGAATAGGTATACCCCGGTAGTCACAACTCTGTTGGGCCTTATGTATCCAGTATACCACTGTCATCCCCTCAGGGAGAGAGATAGGTTAGACTCCTGATTGCTGAAGGAGGTACCCAGGCTGGCAACTCTTACCCATGTGCTGTTTCTGGGTCTTCATGGATAAAGGCTTAGACTCGGCTGGGCCTCATGTATGCAATGGACCGCTGTCATCACTTCCTAGAGAGATAGGTCAGACTCCTGTTTGCTGAAGTAGGTACCCAGGCTGGCAACTCTTACCGGTATGCTGTTTGCAGGGTCTTCAGGGGTAAGAGGCTGAACCCTGGCCTGGCTTCATGTAGACAGTATATCACATACATCCCCTTAGGGGGTACCCAAGCTGGCCTGTTGCTGGGTCTTCAGGGATAAGAGGCTGAACCCTGGCATGCAGTGGACCATTTTCATCCCTTTCAGGAAGAGGTTGGGTCCGACCCCCGGTCACTAAAGGGGGTACCCAGGCTAGCCACTTCATCTTAGTGCATTTTGCTGGGTCTTCAGGGCTTAGAGGCTGAACCCTGGCAGGGCCTAAAAAATATTGCCTGGTGAGCATAAAAGAAAAAATCTAGGTCTGCATAAGCAGTCTCCTTCCAAACTGCTGTGAAGGACAGGAAAAAGACTGCCTGATGGGAAGGGGGAGTATCTATTTATACCAGTTTCAAAGTTCTATTTCCTGTCCTTTCTGCTGTGAGGGGAGGAGCTAACCCATGAGTAAATGCTGCCATGAATAATGGTCAGGAATTAAATAAATAAATAAATATATATATATATATATATATATATATATATATATATATATAATGAGCCTGAAGTTGTGGGAGGGTCTTGGTTCCCTTCTTGAGGAGCACCAGCCCCTCTTCACTACCGTCTCAGGTCTGGCTATTTCCATTCCGTAACTTCCAGTTCGTGCAAATCACCATTACTTACCTGCACCATGTGGAAAGAATTCATGCTCTACATGAGAATGTTATTGGTGTGATTAGGCCTTAATCCAGCCAAATACTCGGGTCATTCATTTCGTATAGGAACCGCTACCACAGCATCCAAAAGGAATATTCAAGCACACATCATCAAAACGTTAAGGCGGTGGAAATCTGTGGCTTACACCAGAAAGATAGTTACCTCAAACAGTACGTGAAAAACGCCTAGCATTCAGGAGTATGATTATGTGATATACTTATGTTGTATTGTAGGCTGAATAAACTTGTTATATCTTTTTGCCCTCTTTTATTTCAGGCCTACCGCATCGGCACACCACAACTGACTTTGTCCCTTCCCCTGTATGTTTTATGTTACTAAATCTATGGCTTTTGAGGCCCTGAACACAAATGGAAGGCTGGGCCTGAAGTTGTAGGAGGGGCTTGATTCCCTTCTTAAGGAGCACCAGCTCCTCTTCACTACCTTCTCAGGTCTGGTGATTTGCCCCACCCACCACTCCTCCTTTTAATTATCTTTACATAAGGTAGGCCCTCTTTTATTTCAGGCCCACTAAATCTACGGCTTTTGATGCCCTGAACACATATACATACATACATACATACATACATACATATATATATATATATATATATTTTTATTTTTATTTATTTTTTATTAAATACTTTATTAAAAACTTTTTAATTTTTTTTTTATATATATATATATATATATATATAGTGATATATGTATATAGATATATATATAATTTTGTTCTACGTGTATTTTGATATATATGTGTATATATATATATATATATATATATATATATATATATAGATATATCGATATATATATTAATATCAAAATACAGTTATAATGAAATTACACTTTTTTTTTTTAAAAATTCATTATTTTGGAAACATATTTACATATTTATTTTATATTATATAAAAATATATATAATTATAATTATATATATATATATATACACACACATATATATTTAATCAATATCATTCTATGGGTATTTTGATAATATATATATATATATATATATATATTAAAACACACTTAGTGTATGTGTATATATATATATATATATATATATATATATATATATATCAAGTATATAATATTATTTTATTTTACACTGTTTTAATTTCTTTTTTACTTTTCAGGCAGATGGGACTACCTGTCATTCCAGGAACTCTCCCTGCTGGCACTGCTATGGATGGCTATTCTGTCCATGTGATTGTGAGGTCCTAGCAAGGACCTCACGATCACATGGCCCAGGAGGGCCGAAACGGCAGCAGGGGGACCTCTTGGGATGCCAGGTAAGTCCCCTATCATGATCGCTGGTATGGGATCACCGGCAAGCAGGTAAGTCCCCTGGATGGCGGAGACGTGCTATGCTGCCCGACAGCGTTTAGAGCCGGGTCCCCAAGGACGGCATAGCACACAGCCGTCCTTAAGGGGTTAATACAATATCGATTTCATGCATCATGTTTTGTAAGTCAATTTTTGAAATGTAGAAATTAATCTTAGTGTCTCATGTTTGCTGCAATTTCCAGACATCAGATATGCAATGACCAGAACATGACCGCAATCATTTCTGCTGCCCGACTTATTTTTCTCTCCCGTCACTCCTCTAATACATCATCCCTCAGTCAGTACGTTCATTGGCTTCCTGTACCCTTTATTATTCAGTTAAAAATATTAACTCTTAACTACAAAGCCCTCAACAACTCTACCCCCACCAACAGATTTCTTCACACATTCATATGTACGTCACTTCTCAGCCACGGCACTCTGGCATTCTCCTGTCTGCTGCTCGTACCCATACTGCTAACTCATGCTTACATGACTTCTTGGATTTCTTACGGGCAGCTCCATTTTTACGGTACAGCCTAACTCACCTATCAGACCCTCCCATACTCTTCAATCTTTTAAGAAATCTCTTAAAGCCCACCTGTTCAGAATAGCCTATTCATTCCTCTTTCAAGCAGCAATTAGTCTTTCAACTTAATTAGTGGGTCCATTCTCCACTTCACTCTGAACTTCTAATTCTTCTACGTTTCCTCTGCTTCACTTGGTTCCTATCCCCGTTGCTATCCTACCTATTGCATTTTTATATTCTACCTCATCTTGATTGTAAGATCAGGGTCCTCATCAAGTTTGTTCCTTTAAAAATCTGTTTGTCTTATTTGTTGTCCCCTTCATAATATAAAACACTCCAGACAAGTTGGCGCTATATTAATGCCAATAATAATAACAATGACTGGGATGTCTCAGGCAGACCTGATGCTCCATTTGCTTTTAATAAGAGCAGCAGAACTTACATATCTATAAATCATTATTATAAATGATATACTGTAACCGCGGCTGGTTCCCTTATTTACCACTATAATGTCTTAAAGCATAGAACTTAGTAGGGCTAACCATACAGATATTTTAGCCATAATTTTATACAGTTAGTGTAAGAGATCCTCTATTTAACATATATAAATAATTGAGAATACAATATAAAATAAGGATTGTCTTGGAAGCAATAGTTTTGTCTTTTAGATATTTATTATATAAAAATATAAATATAGGCATATAAAATCCATTATAACAGAGGTTATACGATTAAATTACATGCTTGCAAATATCATTAATAGGTTAACATACCCTCCTGAACATGTTATGTCAGCCTCTCTGTCATTTTAAATTGGAGCAATGTCTGTCTCCAAGTCTCTCCTCTGTGTCTTAACATTTAAAAGTACACCTATTTATACCTTAGGTGTCTCCATTTTAGGGTTACCGTAGTTCATATATAAAAAAGTAACTTTTTAACTTTTTTCATTTTAGGACCTCCCTTACCTTGGCAAAAATACAAGGCCATAACTAAAGGGTGTATACGTCATGTAAATTTTCCTGACTTAGTTCAAGATGACATCTTAAAGTCTGAACATCCTTTTCTACTAAGTTTATCACAGTATATTACGTACTGAAAGAGTCGTAGCATAGCCTTGAAGCTTGTTAATGCATTATTGTTATTGTAATTCGTCTGGGACAAAATGGCGTAAACATAATTTGCACTGAGGTTATTGCTTAAAGAAACATCTATGAAAAACAATATGTTCCATTTCTAACACCTTGCCAGTTTGCAATATCTCTTAAAGACAAAGTACACAGTTTAAGAAATACAACATTTCATTCTAAAACTCATAATATTTGCATTTGCCCATAACAATACTGAATTAATTGCAAGGTAATGGAAACTGATATAAACTGGTATGTTATTCACATTGATTTAATGTATGGGAGATGCACAAATAGCTGTATTCCCTAACTTTTTTTCCTTTCTGTTAGAAAAAGAAGCCAAGAGGTGGATCGGAGATGCAAAATGTGTTTAACTTTACAAAATATATGCATGTATTTAAGGTGCCTGGAAAGTCCTTTTTTATTATAATTACTATTCAGTTGTTTTTTTTTTATAAATTATGTATCATATAAAGCCTAATAATCATTTAACCTCTTCCATACTGTGACAGATTCATCTGTGTTGCTGGTTCGTCTGTTACCCTTTGTTTTCGCTGGATTTCCTGTCCGTATGCCCCTGTTCGTGTGATTATGGAATACCGATTGAAACTACCGAACGGACGACCACCCAGGAGAGGAGTGTGCTGCTGGTTAACCTCGTGGCCCCAATTAGAACGTTGTGGTTAACCACAGACACCTCTCCATTCCATTCGTACGGGTGGTCGTCGTTCGCATGCAGACCATGAGGCGGAGGCCATTTTGGGACACGAGAAAGCTTAGCGGTGTTCGGTACAAATTCTATGGAACTAAAAACGGACACTTTCATCTACCGAACACCGCTGGAGGCGGCTGCCCCCCTTCTATTTCGTCGAGGCGTACGAACGCCGGTCCGTTTGGGAGTTTTGTACATTCGTATGGACTTTTACTCAGATAGCCGTCCCATGGAGTCATTCGTATACCGAAGAACTGGTGAAAGACTTTGACTTCATGGCGATTCGACTAGATACATTGGATCTGAGTGCTATTCGGTAGAAATATGCACTCAGATCCAGGCTATCTGGGGATACGTTACACGAACCATATTCATTCGGTATTTCTTCAGTTATGTATTTTAATGTATTTTTCTTACTGTATTTTAAAATGGCGATTGCCTCTATCCTGGGAGATAATTAGGTTACTTTCCAATTATCTCCGGGATAGAGGAGAAGAATTTATGGGTAAGATGGGAAGGGCTTATGTTGAAGCCACTGCGATTGGCTACTGTCCAATATGTTTTACAGTCTTCCACAAGGTCCCCCAGGGGAGTGTCTACCTTGTGGAGACCTGCATAAATACCGGGCAGGTAGCCCCCATTAAACAGATCCTGATTTGACCCTTAAGACGGAGCTTGGTCTCGTTTGTGGAGGGAATTATTACTGGGACAGCGCTTTCGGTATTTCTAGCTGTGGAAGGAGTTCGACTGATTTGCTGTTCGGGAGTTGCCGCGTTCGTGGACTCCGTTCGGGAGTTTGGCAGTCGGCTGGATAAAATCTGCATTTCTTGAGAGGGGGATTATTCACTAGACGGCGGCTTCATCTACCTGGCGGTGAGTGTCGTAACAATTGGTGGCAAGCGACGGGATGAATCCCACCGCCCAGAAGGCCAGCTACACATCCCAGATTGGAAATGCAGTATGAAGAGTTAAGGCGTGCTACCCTTAAAGATATATTGGAACGCAGAGGACGATCAGTGAGTAATCTCAAGAAAAGAGAGATTATTGCCATATTATTGGAAAAGGATGCAGCACAGGGAACGGGGAGAGCTGATGTGCCTGGCATACTGGAGTTAACACCCGAGGAGATACAATTTAACAGGGCAGTCCAGATCAGGCTGGCACACTTTGGCCCCAACCCCGCAGCGGATATTGTGGTTCAAGTGCAAGCAGCAGTAGCAGCACAACAAGCGCTCCAGGGAAGAGGCGCTGCAGCAGCCAAGGTACCCTATAACAATAATGGAAGAAGGAAGGTACCCTTTGCTGCATTTAGAAATTTCATAGAAGCCGAAGGAGAGATTGATGGGTTCCTGGCTGATTTTGAAAGGCAGTGTGCCTTACACCAGGTACCCGCAGAGGAATGGGTCACCATCCTCTCTGGGAAGTTATCCGGCCGGGCCAGTGAGGCGTTTCGGGCCATCCCGGAGGAGGAAATCACCAGCTACAGGGCAGTAAAAGATGCCCTTTTGGCCAGATACGCTGTAACCACAGAGGCATACCGGCGGCGATTCCGGGACACTAACAAACAAGCTGGCGATTCTTATGTGGTGTGGGCATGTCGAGTACACCGCACAGCAGCCCACTGGATGGCAGGGTGCCAAGCTGTAACTGGGGAAGAAGTGCTGCAAGTGTTTTTGTTGGAGCACTGCTTTGATCGTTTACCTGCAGGAGTCAGAGAGTGGGTTAGGGACCGCAAACCCGCTACCTTACCCGAAGCTGCTCGTCTGGCTGATGAGTACACAGATGCACGGAAACTGGACCAGACAGCAACCAAGGTCCCTACCCGAATGGAGTACAAACCAGCAGCCCCTCCAACCACTACAGTGTATCAACACCCAGCGCAACGCACCCCCACAATGTCAACAGCGAACAATTATGTTCAGCCAGCCCGATTCAACGCCCGGGATTACTCGCAGCCTATCTGGTACTATGGGTGTAAACAGTTGGGGCACAAGAGACCAGAGTGTCCATTGAACAATTCCAGCCAAGCCCAGTCATGGAGAAGACCAGCCGGCGGAAATCAGCAGCCACCCCAACCTTCCGCTCACTGCCTTGAGCAGGAGGAATTTTGGGGTATACTACATGAGGTGGATCCAGTACAAGCAGCACCACAGGATAACCGACAACAGCACAGGCAGACCGTTAAACTAAATGGCAAAGCAGTAACTGGTCTGAGAGACACCGGAGCCACTATGACCTTGCTCCAAAAGAACCTTGTTTCGGAACACCAACACACCGGCAATACTGTGGCAGTGAGGGTAGCAGGGGGTGCAGTGTTCCGTCTGCCTGTTGCCCAGGTTCATTTGGATTGGGGAGTGGGCTCTGGACATGTGAATGTGGGGGTCATGAAAGACTTACCTGCTGATGTTTTGCTCGGGAATGACTTGGCCCCTTTGGTGTCTGCTTATGCTCCAATGGGACCTGCTGATATCAACCCAGTGACAACCGTACTCAGACCCGTGCTGCTGGAACCAGCCCACCTGCTGCTGAGACCCAGGTAAGACCCGATTCCCTGACTGGTACCCTAGAACAGACCTTTGTTAGCTGGGATTCCCCAGAGGAGTTTGGGAGGGAAACCCAGGCAGATTCGACCCTCCATAAGTACAGGGACAGGGCGGATACTGGAGAGGAAGGAGTAGATGGGGAAAGGTATGAGTGGGTGGGGGACAGGTTGTATAGGATCCCTAAGCCTTCCCCGAAAAGTGTTGCCCCTCCGCCGAATCGACAGCTGGTGGTGCCCGCAAAATACCGGCAGGAGATTCTGCTGATAGGGCATGATGTTCCGCTAGCTGGACATCTAGGTTCTCGATGCACAGCCTATAGGACCATGCAGAACTTCTTTTGGCCAAACTTTAATCAGGCTGTGCGGATATATTGTAGTATGTGTGACACATGTCAACGGGTAGGAAAGCGGGGGGACCACCCAAGAGCTAGGCTTATGTCTATGCCTATCATTGGGGAGCCCTTTGCCCGCATAGCCGTTGACATTGTGGGTCCACTGGCCAGGGCTAGTCCATCCGGTAAGAAATATATTCTCACCGTGGTGGATTATGCCACTCGCTATCCAGAGGCAGTAGCGCTGTCTAATATAGAGGCAGAGACAGTTGCTGATGCCCTGGTTAGGATTTTTACCAGAGTCGGGTTCCCTAAGGAGATCCTCTCTGACCAGGGAACCCAATTTACTGCTGTGCTCACCCAGCAACTGTGGAAGGTGTGCGGCATTAAACCGCTGCTTAGCTCACCTTACCATCCACAGACTAACGGTCTCTGCGAGCGATTTAATGGTACCCTCAAACAGATGTTAAGGACCTTTTCTGACACTTGCAGAGACTGGGAGTGATTCCTGCCTCATCTGTTGTTTTCCTACAGAGAGGTGCCCCAGAAATCTACTGGGTTCTCCCCCTTTGAGTTGCTATATGGGAGAAGGGTCCGCGGACCCCTAGATCTCATTAGAGGCCACTGGGAGGGGGAGACAGAACAGGAAGGGACCCCCATAGTGCCGTATGTTCTGGAACTTCGGGACCGCATGGAGAAACTGTCTCTAATGGTAAGGGAGAATCTCCAGGTGGCTCAGGGGAGACAGAAGAGATGGTACGATCGGGGTGCCCGACAGCGAGTCTTCCAGGTTGGGCAGAAAGTGTTAGTGCTCAAACCTGTGAAGGCGAACAAGATGCAAGCATCTTGGCAGGGCCCGTATAAGGTGTTAGCTCAGGTATGTGATACTACCTTATAGCCAGCTGTTCGGATGAAAGGATCCAGCGATCCTTCCATGTGAACATGCTAAAGGAGTATCAGGAAAGACCGGAGAATGTCGCTGCAGTATGTGCCCCTGCTGCAGATGATACAGAAAGTTTACCCTTACCAGATTTGTTAGAGAGGGACTCCCAGGCGGATCTTACTAGCCTGGTACAGCTAGGGGACAGATTGAGCTCCACCGAGAAGGACCAGGCAAGACAGCTTCTGTGGGAGAAGCAGGCGACGTTCTCCCAAGAACCTGGCTACACTACCCTAGCTGTACACAAGGTAGAAACCCCTGGACAGAACCCTCTGCGACAACCCCCTTACCGTATCCCTGAAGCAGTCCGAGAAGGAATGCGGAAGGAGATACAGGAGATGACCCAGCTCGGGGTCATCGAACACTCCGATAGCCCTTGGGCTTCGCCTGTAGTCTTAGTGCCTAAGAAGGATGGAACCACCCGCTTCTGTGTGGACTACAGGCGCCTCAACGAGCGGACCACCACTGATGCCTACCCGATGCCCCGGGTAGACGAATTATTAGATCGCATTGCCATCTGACCACCATAGACCTGTGTAAAGGCTACTGGCAGATTCCCCTGGCCGAGGATGCTATCCCCAAGTCAGCCTTCATCACCCCATTTGGCCTGTACCAATTCAAGGTCATGCCATTTGGGATGAAGAATGCCCCGGTTACCTTCCAGCGTATGGTGGATAGACTTCTCGATGGATTCCAGGAATTTGCTTGTGCATACCTGGATGACATTGCGATCTACAGTGGGTCCTGGGAAGAACACCTGGTACATGTAGGGGTAGTACTGAACAAAATTCGGGCCGCTGGCCTGACATTGAAGCCAGAGAAGTGCCATTTAGGCATGGCTGAAGTGCAGTACCTGGGTCACAGAGTGGGGTGTGGGAGCCAGAGACCAGAGCCAGCTAAGATAGAGGCAGTAGCTAACTGGCCCACACCTATCACTAAGACTCAGGTGTTAGCCTTCCTAGGGACAGCCGGGTACTATAGACGCTTTGTCTCCGACTACAGCACTATTGCTAAACCCCTGACTGACCTGACAAAGAAAAATCTCCCTAAGCAGGTCCTGTGGTCTCTAGCTTGTGAAGCTGCGTTTCAAGCACTTAAACAGGCTCTTGTGAATGCCCCTGTCCTGGCTGCCCCAGTCCCTAACAAACGTTTTCTCGTCCATACAGATGCTTCCATGTATGGGCTGGGGGCTGTGCTGAGCCAGGTCGGGGAAGATGGAGGAGAGCACCCTGTCGCATATCTCAGTAGAAAGCTGTTACCCAGAGAAGTGAGTTATGTGGCAGTGGAGAAGGAATGTCTGGCCCTGGTGTGGGCATTGAAAAAGTTAAGCCCTTATTTGTATGGACAGGAATTCTCCCTTGTGACGGACCACAATCCCCTTGTTTGGCTCAACCGGGTCTCAGGAGACAATGGCAGACTGCTGAGGTGGAGTTTAGCACTACAACCATATAACTTCACCATCAGCTACCGACCCGGTAAGCAGAACGGGAATGCAGATGGATTGTCTCGGCAAACCGACATTCTTACCACCTCCTAGTCCGGTCATCCCCACGTTGACCCGCCAAAGGGTCAAGCCGGGTCTGCCGGAGTGTCCCACAAGGGGGGAGCCGTGTGACAGATTCATCTGTATTGCTGGTTCGTCTGTTACCCTTTGTTTTCGCTGGATTTCCTGTCCGTATGCCCCTGTTCGTGTGATTATGGAATACCGATTGAAACTACCGAACGGACGACCACCCAGGAGAGGAGTGTGCTGCTGGTTAACCTCTTGGCCCCATTTAGAACGTTGTGGTTAACCGCAGACACCTCTCCATTCCATTCGTACGGGTGGTCGTCGTTCGCATGCCGACCATGAGCCTGCGGCCATTTTGGGACACGAGAAAGCTTAGCGGTGTTCGGTACAAATTCTATGGAACTAAAAACGGACACTTTCATCTACCGAACACCGCTGGAGGCTGCTGCCCACCTTCTATTTCGTCGAGGCATACGAACACCGGACAGTTCGGGAGTTTTGTACATTCGTATGGACTTTTACCCATATAGCTGTCC